>JAUYWH010000009.1:8482458-8494327 GCA_034779795.1 Ctenopoma multispine | reverse complement strand
ACTGTAAAGTGCCCTGAGATGACTTATGTTGTAAATTGGCGCTATATAAATAAAGTTGAATTGAAATTGAATTGAATCTGTGGATCATCTTTATAAACAGGAAAATTTCCATTATGTTATTTCCCCATTCTCATGTCGTCAGGAACGTCAGGAACTTGCTCTTTGAAAGAAATTATGTATTTCTAAGAAAGGCGACTCACAGCACAGAGGAATTAAGAAACATGCCAAACAATTTGGCACAATTGAATACTTTTAATATCTAACACTGTTCATTGATAGTGATCAAGTAGACACAACAAGTAATGTACAAATATACAAGAACATTTCATTGTAAGACACTTGATTAGTTAATCACAGTATGCCACTAGTACCCAGACACGTCAAATATGCAAGGACTGACCAATAGACAGCAATGTCAAAGACAGAGTTTCACATGTAGATACAAGTTATTTGATTTTCTTATTGAAAGTTAAGAGGTAGGATGCACTGTAACACTGTGATAAAGTCTCCAGGTTCAGTTTGCAAAATAAAGGGTTGATCTAAGTGTTTGGTACTTGAGTAAATACCAAAATGCTGTGTGCTGATAAGGTTCCTGTCTATTTAGTTGACAGCTATTCCAATAGAGGGCACCCTCACATATGAATACAACACGTGGATTTTTCTTTAAGAGGAAGAGAAAACACCAGGGGTTTCCAGAAAGCACGTGAACGGTAGCAGAGAACAAGGAAACATTTCGTAATGAGCACCAACAGTACAGTTAAAGTTGAGCAGTAAATGAGCCACAAATGTATAATTGAATTAACAACATATTAATGGTCGCTTTCATTTACAAATAACACTCAAGAGCAGCAGGCAGAGGTTGGGCAGGTTTCAGTTTCTGGCCAGCTTGACTATATTTAGTCAATATTTCTTCAGTTATTATATGATAAGGAGGGAGAATTACTGTGCTGAAAACTGAGCATGCCTGGCTTATTTTACTTTCAGAGCAGATAAAATGTCTCAGTTTGGAGTTTCTCAGCTGTCTGTGAGTTTGTTTGTTCTTAGAAATTTCCAGTGTTGCAAAAGTTAATATCAGCAGCTCAGTTCACACAAAGACATGGTCTCAGATAGGAAAACATCAGGCTCAGATCAAGCTCAGTGGATGGTCTGGGGTGTGTCAGTATTTCTCTGAGAGGTTTTAGCTGCCAGTTGCATCAACTCAGTTCTTGTGGACTGTTCTCTGAAGGAAAGTCATTTGTTGTGGCACCATTTTCTTTGCTCGCAGGCAGTTTTTAAACAAATTTACCCAACCGGCTCACTAATACTGAGACCAAAAAAAACTAATCCAGACAACTTCTTCAGAGAAAGTGGCAATTTTTGTAGTCCGTTGTCTTCAACCTGGAAGGCACACGTTGAGTAGCTGCTAGAATAGCTGGGAGGGTTCTGGCACTGAAGATTGAGTACGCTGTGAAAGGAATCTGTTCATTACGAGTAAGTCACTCCTGACTGGCTCGTCTCTTCTCCAGCTTCATTTTGAGCTCCTCATTTAGTGCTGTGGATGAAAATACACTTTCAGATAATATAATAATATACAAGCAACAGGATTGACTGCAGCAGGCGAACTCAGCGTCGTCTACTCACTTTGTGTGAGAGGTGAAGGGGACAGAATGAGTCGTCTCATCGGGTTGGTGGGTGAGGCCGGCACTGGTGACGTCAGGATACGCCGATCTGGAGCGGGAGACCTGGACAAGGGACTGCTGCACCAACGATCTGCACAAGAATGTTAGCAGTAATGATTACTGTTGTCTGTCTGCGACTGTGTGTGGCTTAGGTAAAAGAGACAAACCTTGTTTTGGAGGCAGGGCAGGAACCTTTGGCAGGGGACTGGAGGGGGCAGTGTGGAGGATCCTTTCTCCATTTTCATCATTGGCAGAAACATATGCTGATGACACAAAAAATGCATTGTTGGACTCAAAGTTTACTTGTAAGATATTAAAAAAAAAAAGTTAGAAAAGTTAGAAAAGAAAGGGCATCACTGATATTCTCTTCATATGGCTCCTCCAGTAGGAAAGGTTGTAGAGTTCCTGCTGTCTTCTCTACTAGGGCATCAATGACCTCGTGAAGTGTAGCACATGGAATCTATAAAAAGAAACAGGTTGTATCATATGCTAAAGTTTACATGCAAGTGTTATCTGCTGGTTTTATGCACTTACAGGATTTTCTACATCAATGACATAACCACCTTGGTCCCTCTGAGTCACACGGTAATGTCTGAACACAGACCTACAGCAAAAGAAGACAAAGTATATAAAGGCTGCACTGGAGATGGTGTCAATATGTGATATTAGCATCTGTGGTGTCCAGATATTCTGCAGGTGTTTACCCGTTAAGGTCTTGTCGAGTTGTGACGGCTAGTGAGCATCCATCTCTGCCTGGACGGAGCAACATGTTGCCACAGTCTGGATGCCTCTCTAAAAGGACTTCAGCCTCTGTTCGGGACACTGGACGAAAACACCTGCACACCCCACAAACACACACATTAGTAATGGTAGCACAAACATGCACATTTTAAAGGTAACACAGAGGAGAACTCACGGTGGGATCTCTCCTACTAAAGGCACAGAGAGAGGTGACGGAGGAGCACGTGTGGGGGTTCGAGTTCTCCGTCTGGACCTTTCTTTGTCCACTACCTCCTTGAGCATCTGCAGCTGGCCAGGAAGCAACGTAAGACAGGACGGTACATTCAGCTGCGGACAGAATTTGGTATTAGCACAAGAGAAAAACATATATGGATGTATAGTCGCACAGCATAGCAGGTGCGCAAAAGATGAATATTTACTTCAGTGACAGAGTAGAGGAAACCTTTCCACAGCTCCCTTGATTCTAGGTTAGGTGCCTGGAAAAGAAAACGGGGCATTTACACCTTGGAAAAGAATATTAGTTTTAATGTCTGTGTGTGTTACTGTACATAGTGTTGGGGAGAAACTAATTACATGTCCAAACGGGACATTAAAGTCTGTGATTTGGAAGAAAATGGCTGAAACTTGACTTCACAGTTAGCTTGTTTAAATGCTGTCATCTGTCTGGTTTAGACTAGACTGGTTTAGATGTTTTTTGGCTTTATTGCCCAGTTTAAAACATTTCTCATTCAAGTAATCAAAGATTTAATATAAATAATAAGGTACATTACTTTGACTAAGTAATTTTTTAAAGTTGCATTACTCATTCCACATTTAACAGGGTAACTAGTAATTTATTACCCATTACTTTTCATAAGTAACCTTCCTAACACTTACTGTAAGTTTGGTCTCTCCATCCTTCATGCGCAGGATGAGTCTGGCTGCCTCAAGGTTTCTGTCTCGGCTGCAGTCATCCTTTAGGGACACAAACCCACTGAGGTCCAGCTTCTCCACATACTGAAACGCATGTGCGCGCGCACACACACACACACACACACACAAATACAGTATGTTTCAGTATCAACACACTGTGATGCACAAGAAACACAAAATGTACAATCTGAAACTTACTTGAGTGTCTTTGGCATTATTGAAGAAATACAAAGAATTCCCACACAGACAGGTCCACATTCGCCTTGATGCCTGTCACAGATGGGAATAAGCAGACTGAAAATGTGCGTGTTGGGGAGGTTAAAAAAAGGGGTAAGCTGTTTTTCCCATCTGTGTAATGGATATTTCCCTTTTTATAACTCTCACATTTCCTGTCCCAAGAGATGGGTAGTGAGTGTGCCTCAGCTGCTGTCAATCTGTGGCAATGAATCACTGCAACATTATACACCTGAGCATATCCTGTCTATATTACATTAAAATGACCCTAATGAGAGAGGGAGGGCTTGGGTGGTTCGTGTCCCATTTTTTATTACCATATTTATAAACAGTAACAGCATACATAACAGTCAATTTCAGGAAATATTTGTATTTAAGCTATTTGAAATGCACTTTAGGAAAAAAGCTGCCAGAATATTATGTTAGGAGGTTCTTTGACATAAAAATGCTTGGCACACATAGTATATTCTTTAGCAGGCGCCTACTCAGGGGATTCCGCCACAAATCGCTCATGTGATGTAAATTAAATGATGTGCATCGGACAATCGGGTTTCATTGATTCACATGTCGTGATTCATTCAGAAATTGTTGCATGTCGAGACTGTTGCAAGATCATACAGAACAGGGTTACAAATCCGTGATCCTCTATGTGAAAAAATCCCCACTAGCACCAGAGACAGTCTCGCCTCGCCCATTATAACACAATGAGGAAGTTGACAGCTCTCTGGGAATGGGGGGGGATCAACCGGCGTGCGGTGCGTACACACACTGACCCCCCCCCCCCACTACATATAACATGCACTGTACCGACATGGCACTCGATCTGCACTGGGCGAACTTACCTTTTCTTTCGGTCCTCGCTTCTCCAGGTATCCTTCATAATAGCAGGGTGGAAGCTGCGCCCGGGGTCCCCCTGGCCCGGAGCGCTGCCTGACGTGTGCAGCCGCCATGAGTGTAGATGACTGGGCACCGATCGAGGACAAAGGGGCGCTGAGTAATTCGGGGAGTGACACGCCTTCCCCGATGAGATAGGGCTGTGGCAATAATCCAACAGCTGGCTTGGTGCAGCCTACAGTGTCTGGGGGCCGTGCAGACGGGTAGTTCAGCAGATTAAACATTTTATGTTTGGGGAAATAAATACAACGTTAGAAGGTTTTATTTAAAAAAAAAAAAAAAAAAAAAGAGCAATTGTGCCAGTGTCAGATAAATTTAAAACGAGAATCACGTATGCTACACGTAAAAAAAATTAATAATCCTAGGCTAGTCTATTTTTACACTTATGAACACAAGTTACATAATTGATAAAAATACTAATTCACTGTCAGGGTTAATTCTGTAATGACACACTAGATCCAAATGACTTAACGTTTATTTGAAGAAACATAAACAGCATCAATTCCCCTTTACATACTAACAAAAATACATAAAACACATAAAAGATTACACTTAATATAGAGGTAATCCATATATCCTAAAGATAATCCAGGATAATCCCACTTTTTGTCTTCTCACAGAGTCACAGTTAAATAAGGCATAGCATAAGACACAGAAGCTGTAATGAAGGGACATGCAAAGCAGAGCCTGATAATACTTGAACATCTGGATACTTATGGTATGTTTACAATACATGTTCACAGAATGTAGTGTTATAATAAATGACATTTGCAGCACTCTGACAACTATTTCAGCTACGACAACAGCAGCACACACAAATTGATCTTAGCCCTTTGTTTCATGACATTAGTCATCACCAATATACAAGCTGCATAATAATTCAAACTGAGCCCCTGACTCCCCAGTCCTCCCTGAAACTGGGCTTCTCATTTAGTGTAATGAGGCATATAACCCCACACCTGAACCACACAGTTATTATTCAGCACAGCCAACCCCCTGGCCCTTAACATAACATGAATAACATAGGAGACATGCAAACATAACATTAAGAGGCACAGACTATGATAACAATGAGGAGATTATTCTGGGGATGGACAAGCAGACAGAGCTCCAGAGGCATGGGTCAGATAATGAGAAAGGGGGCAGGGACGGAGGGGCAGGTGGTGAATAAATGGGGAGGGGGGAGCGAGGGAGGGTATAATCCACAGCTGGGTACCCTTCCCTCCTGAAAAGACCTGTCTGTTACGCTCCCAGTTTAAAATGGAGACGGGAGAGATGAGTGGGGCAGGGGGCGGTCTAACAAGGGGATCATGACAACAGGAGAAAAACCTGGAATTTTAGCAAACAGCACAACCCCTCAGTTTATAGTCTGCTTGTATTGCTATTAATTGAAACTGAAACCAGCCATTGTGTACGAGCCTTTCTCGTCATTAGCTATTTCTGAACACAATAGTTGGGCTCTAGCATCTTCTGTCATGAGTGGCCCACACTTTCAGCCTGAAAACTAAGGCAGATCTAAAAATGCAAAATACACATCAAATTAATTTCCATGCTCCAAAATACAGGTTAGAGTACTAAGGCCAAGCTCACCCAAGCACTGAGGAGTTAAATCGCAGACTAAAAATACATTGACAGGAAAGGGGTAAAAGGCCACAAAATATTGTGACACTGCCAGCAGCATCGGTAGAGCCTGCAAAAATAGAGGAACCAAAGGAAAAATACATATCGCTTTGGTACAATGGTCCAAAATATTTGGGGAGAGGAGTAGGGTAATGTTGCATTTTTTTGAGCTGCCCCGTTATGGAAACTGTCTGCTTTTGTAAAAAAACAAATGGGAAAACACACACTATTTAACCTAGTTTTCCAGCATTGAGCATATCAGGCTATAGTGTTGTGAAAAAGTATCTTTCATACGTTTTCCTTTTACCTTTTCACATAGGCCCAGGCAGGCATGGATATTTTTTCATTAATAAATGAAATCATCATTTAAAAGCTGCATTTAATTTTTACTCTGGTTATCTTTGTGAAATATAAAAAATTGCTCGATGACCTGAATCATTTAATTGTTACAAACATGCAAAATAAAAAATACTTTTTCACATCACTATATAGTAAAACACGTTTGTAATGACAAACATCAGTCTGCAATCTTTCTCGAGTATTAGCTTTAAGAGAGTAGAAGAGTAGAGTACATAAAAAAATGGTGAAAAAGTTCACAACAGTGTGATAAACATATATTAACGTAGTAAAATATGTCGTTAGTATGAAGGCAGTCAATATTGCCTCCTGACTGGCTCCAATAATTTGGTGAGAGATAAAAACAGCTATAGGACAGTACCACTCAAACCATTGACTAAGAATGATCTGTAGCACCACTAGATGGCAGCAGAGGACAGTCCTAAATATCAATAAACAGCCAGTCCTCCATGTTGATTCCAACCAATCCAGGATGACAACAGTGCTTATGCCTTAAGGAACAGAAAGGAAAACTGGGCGTGCTAATAAACAGTGCTAGGAATAATGCATGTGTGTAGTGCCAATATCAATACACATGTTTAAAAAAACGTTGTACCGTGAATATAAAACAAAGTATCAACATAACAATAAAAGTTTAACTTAGTGTTTGTGGACACTGTTGGACATGTAGTTACAGATTCCATTCTCTTGTTCTTCATCAGTTCTGGCGATAGAGGTGTAGTGTATAAAGTGCACAGGTGTACATAGAATGCATATAAAGAATGAGTATATGGTAAATGCATACAAACATTTCTGACTTAATATCCCTACTGTTTTTAAAAATCCATTTTCATAGAATAAAAAACTAGCTCATAGATACAAAAGTGATGGTCCATGTCTTGAGATGTTTACCCTTTAAATACAATTAAGAAGTGTTATCTTTTGGTTATCAAGAGCTGATAATCCTTTTATTACCTCCCCCGCCCCCTCATCCTTTCCATCTGCTATGCTCTTTTCAACGTGGCAGAGGTACCATTACTTCGACGTAGTTGTTGGGAAAGTATCCCGTTTTTCCGTGGAGTTTTCCCTCAAACCAGTTCTCATCAATTTGACTGACCAAAGTGATGATATCACCCTCGTGGAAGCCCAGCTCTCCGTCGTTCTCTGACTCAAAGTCATACAAGGCTTTACAACATGCCTCAGCTGCAGAAAGAGACAGACACATAGAGGAAAAATGAACAAATACAGTCATTCAGTTAGTCTGTAAAAGGAAAAATCTGACAACTTCCCCAACAAGCTTAGCATTTTCCCTTCAGAAAAATAGACCCTGCATTAGAGGCAGGGTCTCACCACTATCTGACAACCGGTACACAGAGATTTATAGGTTAGTTATCACTAAGTAAGGTAAGGGAGAATTCTTCTAAAGCTCAAGATAAATGCTACACATCATTTCATTTAAACCATAATGACCTGCAAGTTTCAGGCCTAGGACTTCTAATATTTACTTCCTTATTTTGTTTGACTGGAGAGGAGAGTATTAGATTCACCCTCTGATTATATCTGTTAAATAAACCATGTGGGATGTAGGGATTTTTCTTGAGGTTCAGAAGTTTAAGCAGTCAATGACCAGACTGTCAGTTACATACAAAACAATGGCTGCAGGTACATTTTATATTAGTCTTTAAAATAACACAGCCAGTGATCATTTAAAACTAAATTAGAGAATGGCTTCATAAAGTTTGTATGTCTCTCCAGCCTTGGTCAGACAATAATATTCACTCTGCGATATGCCCCACCTAGTCCTAGAAATCCACAGTGGACGCAATAAATACCCTTCATCAATGTTAGTGGAATACTTGGCCATTACACAGACATGTATACAACACTCTACCACAGAGATGTGTAACAGAGTGATTGAAAAGTAGTAAAAATGTCTATGTTTTGTTAAAGTGACACTTGAACAGATCTGTCCACTCACGCCGCCTGCTCTTGACGGAGTTTCTCTGGAAGGATGGAGCTTGATACTGTGTTGGGGCTGGTTAATGTCACAGAAGGAAAAGACACATCAGTCTTACAAATGAGATTAACTTACACATGCCTTCTTGGAGGTAGGACCTGCAAACACATCCACACAGACATTCAAGCACACTCACACAGCTCTCACAAAACATACATTTACCTTGAGAGTAAGTTGGGCTTGTTGCAGCTGGTGAGTATCCTCCATTTGACTGTTCTACATCATCAAAGTCAAAGCTCGGTCTGGGTTTGGGTGTATATTCACGACTTGGACGATTCTGAGCATCATTCACCCTGCTCAAAATCAAAATAAAAACATCACCTCTCTGAGCTCACAACAACAGAGCCAAATTCTACATTGTTTAGTAAAAGTAGACAGAGCTCAGCATCAGCTGCTGATTGACATACGCTACTTGTAAATAGAGGGGTAAAGGAAAAGATGGCATGGCTGAATCATTCCTATTCATAGGCTGGGGAACATAGCCTTGACATACAAAAAGGTTGCCATCTTCCACAAATAGTCATGGTGCTGACCTTTCTCTCAGTTTGTCAGAAAGCTCCTCCAGGATCTGACAAGCCTGTCTGTGGTATTGCAGCAGAGACTCCACAAATGAAGACAGCTGACTCACCTGCTCCACCTACACACACACACACGCACAAGAAAGGAATTTAGACTAAGACCAAAAAAAAGGGCTCTGATCCTCTGATTCTTTACTGGTTAAGTGTTTGAATTTCCATGTTATATTGTTTGTTTTACATTATGTCAAAATGGGTCAGCACAATAGCGTCACTCAAGAAGCTTTATCACACTATAAAGGCAGGTGCAAAAACAGTAAATGCCAAAGAAAACAGGTTTGACAAGCCAACATTACTGCAAGACACTGAGGAGGGGAAAAAATGCTTTGCAAGTTCCAAAGCATGACATACGAGATGTTACGTGTCACCTGACATGCAGTGAATCACACAGATAATGGCCAGAATAAATATACTATATCCTATATTTTTGAGTTAGTCTGGCTACTACCTTTCATTCAGGGCTGAATACGTCTATCTTTTCTGCTTCACTACCCCTCCATTTCCAGTTTGGCCAACTAGTAGTTCTTAAACTTTAAAATTTGAAATAAAGAGTCTTCTGCCCCATATGCAATCTAATGTATCCCCTTAAAGTGACACAGCATTTTCTACTAGCACTGACAAAATAAGATGGCTCATGTATTTCTTTAAACCGATTATGGTTGATTATATCACGTGTATGAAATATTGATAGATTTTGAAGATGTTGACATCACACTGCTTACTTTACAGACAACAGAGTTAATTGATAAAAAATGACATTTCATTTTCAAAATATTATTCAATATGTATGCTGCTGTCTATTTTCCTCTTGTAGAATGGCAACACTACCACAGATGCAACTTTTATGCATAAACAATTCTAGCTAAGATTAGTCAGTCAAATTGTGAGGGGGAAAACTAAACAAATACTCCTTAATGTGATACTCAGAACCACAAGGACTCAGCTTACTCACATCAGTCTCATCACGAGCAATTTCAGGTTCACCAACTGATACATGTTTTTAAACTTGACACATTGCAAAAACCAAAGTCCAACATTTCATCTGGTCAATCTGCAGTGCAAAGTGAGTTTTTGTAATTTAGCCTACAGGTCACTCACATCGGTTTCCAGCAGGTTGTGCATGGAGCTCTCAGCCATCTCTTTAGACTCGTGGAACTTCTCCAGGGCCTGCTTGATCTCTTCATCTTGGATTTTACCTTGGCGTTTCTTTTTATAGTCATAGTCCAGGCGGCGGCCCTCCAGCTTCTTCAGGTGAAACTGAGCAAATGACACAGTTTGGGAGAATGTGGTTTCACAGAACTATACAGTATTATATCAATAACACCTGTCCAATTTTAGTTTTTTTTGTTTTGGAAAATCAGCCTTGGTAATGGCGGGATGCGAATATTTGCATGTAAAACCTGCTGTTTTGCATCTGCGTTGTAAATACTTCTGCAGCAGACACACTGTGGAACTCATTAGTCAAAGTCAGGCCTGTACGTGCGGAAGCATACTACCTCTTTGATTCTACCTGAATGTCTTTGATATCCTTATCAGCAATGGCCTGCAGGGGGTCAATAAAATTCTGCTTCACATCAATATCCAGAGAGTCCTTGACCTCGGCCAACCTCTTCATTGACTCCCCTGTGTCTACTAGAGCCCCACCTGTGGTAGAGACAGAATTAGGAAGTGTGGGACAGGGTGAGGCATGCTAATATTAAACAACTTGACACATTATTCTGCTCTTCACCTCTTTCATGGTCTACAAACATATACAACTAGACTACCAGTCAAAGTTTGGACACACATAGAAATTATCATTTTTTGAAAGAAAAGCATATTTAATGTCAAATTGATCAGAAATAAGATAAGATAAGATAAGACTTTATTGATCCCACAGCGGGGAAATTAGTGTGTTACCACAGCTCAGTACAGAAGCAAAGAGTAGAAACTGGCATACAAAAAATAAAACAAGATAGACACTATATACAACGGTGTAGACATTGCTAATATTGTAAATGACTATTGTACAGTAGCTGGAAACAACTGTTTTTAATAATAGTATATTAATATTAATAAATGTACTAGCTTGTCATCAGCAAACATTAGTACATTCTAGCACGCTATGTTAGCTAGTGCAAATTTATTAATTTAAAAGGAGACGTGATCATTAGAAATAATTAGTACTGCAATGATAACACAGCTGATGACATGAGTGTTCTTTTTTAAAACATGGTATTTCCTGTGTGTGTCCAAACTTTTGACTGGTAGTGTACATACAAGTCTCTCACACTCCCTGCTGACTTTAAAGTTCTTACCAAAGTTGGTGTCCTCGCCTATATCACGTCCATATTTAGACATGCATTCCCCAAGGAGACCCTCAGGCTGGGGGTAGCCTGGACTATTCACCTGTCCACGTATTTTGGACACAGTGTTGAGCATAGAAAGTTTAGTTCTTGTTGCTGGGTTGGGCTGCAGGTACTCGGATGTTTTATTGATGACATCTACCACTGTTTTGCTGGTAATATCTGCTCTCTGGTGAAAAAGAGAGAGACATTTATTGATAACTATTGATCTAAGTGCATATACTGAGTTGAGAAATATATTTTTACTCAACACACAATCTATGGATGTAATTTTATAATTATACAGTACCTTTTCGAGTTCCTTGAAATCTTCATCCAGTTTTGTCCCCTCTGCACCTCCAACCTTCTCGCTCATCATCTGTGACAATAGAGCAAACAGAACAATAAACCTACTTACTGGTCCTCATGAAAGTTTACCTAAAAGATTACACACAGTCTGTGCTTTATAATGACAAAGTTGACATTACAGTGCCTTGCGAAAGTATCCGGCCCCCTTGAACTTTTCCACATTTTGTCACATTACAGCCACAAACATGA
>JAUYWH010000009.1:8442104-8482358 GCA_034779795.1 Ctenopoma multispine | reverse complement strand
GATTCATGTTTGTGGCTGTAATGTGACAAAATGTGGAAAAGTTCAAGGGGGCCGGATACTTTTGCAAGGCACTGTATTTGCTTGGTCAATGTGTACTGTTGTCATCATTAATATTTTGTTAACAGCCTACACATTACCACATATTCACACCCAGAATGAGACCAGAGGCTGGATCAGAGGCTTGTTTAAGGACACTAGCACAGAGCTAGAACCAGACCTTTAAAACCCCCCTGTCTTTTTCCCAAACTCTGATGGATCCTTAACTTCTTCCATTCTCTTTTTTTGGGCCTGGTCAACACCATTCTTAGCAAATGTTGCTTGATTTTGTTTGATAAAGAAAATCTAACATATGCCATTGTTTCCCATAAGAGAGGGAACATCTACAACTCTGCACGAGAAATGAGATTAAAAATAAAACTAAACTTTCCTCTGTACTTCAAATCCTTTCCTTTTTTCCATTCAGATCTGCACATGTTGCACTTTCCTACACTAACACCACATCCACGGATACTTTTACTAAACACACATGCCAACTTCATTTTTCTCTTACTCGCAAATTCTAATCCTCAGTCACAGATGGTACACATTGCATTTCTCGACCAGAGTAGCAAACTCTAAAATCCTGTACAATTGGAGTCGGTGTGCGTGTGTGCATGCATGCAATCTTTTTCAACTACGTGCAGCTGTCAACATGACACTGAACATGAAACTTTATGACCAGAAAGACTGATCTATATCTGTAGTTATTATAATACAAAGGTCTTAGTTTATGAAAATGACCTAAGCACCCTTGGCCAACTGGTTAATAGGATATTATTTAGGCCCACACAGTCTCTAATTATGAAGTCTAATATTCACTTGAACTACACTTAATGAAAATCTTGGTACCAGATCTAAAGTGGGGCATGTAGATGTTTGAAACACAACAGTATCTTCAGCACTAGAGGTAGGAGGTAGGAGACCTCACGATACGATACTATCACAACACTTAACTCACGATATGATATTATTGCGATTTCAGATGTTCTGCAATATGTAGTATTATAATAAGTATTATTATGTTTTTTTCAACTGCAAATTATGTCCATGAAGGAAAATATGTGAACTACTGTGCAATTAAAGTTATTTTGAACACTAAAAAGTTTGATTTGTATTTTAAAGTTGTAAACAAAATATCGATATTTGGTGTCCCTGTATCGATATTTTGTTTACAACTTTGTATCGATACAATATCACCAAAAAACCTATTCAACACCCAAGCTGGCATTCAAAACAACTCATAAAACTTCTTATGGTAAAAAACATGTTAATTAATTAGCTAATTCCTCAAGCAAGACAGGTGACATGTTTATAAGCAACTTGGATACAGAATTCAGATTTGTAAAAAACAAAACAAACAAAAAAAGGAACAACAATACATTGAACAAATATTTTTATGAAAGTATGACGTGGACCCTGTTGGGCAACTACAACATAATTAATTATTGCCCTAAACCCTGTTTTCTTGACAACATTAGGCGACCAGGCCTGTGGTTACAGAAGGCTGGTGTTCAATATAGCTCTATAAGGTTAAAGGTAAACTGTATGTCCGAATAGTTGAGGCACAGTTCACAGTGAACGTTGGCCGGGATTAATGCAATCTGGTGTTGGCCACCCACCTGCAACCCACTTCTTTTCCAAAGAAGAGTGTGGTACATAACATTTTGGTGCATTCACCTGTGGTGTGCCATTATTGCTGAATTGTCAATGCGCTGACTAAATCGGTATCTACTGGTTTGCATAAAAACTGAAAGCTGGTTTGGGCAGAGTATTCAGATAAGTAGAATTCCATTAACCATCAGAATGGTACACACCTGCCGAGCAAGGAGCTGTCACTTGCATATCACATAATATTAGTAAAAGAAAACACCACTACAAGGAAGCTGTTAAATGTCAAAATAGGCTACATGCCTTATGGAGTTTTGTGTTTTGGTGGTGGGTTTAACTTTTAGCTATTTAACACAATAGATACCTTATATGTTAGATAACTGATTTTAGATAATACCTTCCCTCTTAAATGTAACACTAACGTATAGAGATGTGAAAACAATGTGCACAGAGATATTTTGGAGATGCTTGTGGGTGACACTATTTTATGAGTAAGTTTATTAAGTTTAACTCCGCTATCACAACAACGCAATGACTTATTTAACAGTGACAAGTGTTTTGAAAACATTGTGTCATCCAACAGGTTAGACAGCGATAACAAAATATGAACACAATAAAAAAAATGAACACTTCAGCAACAATGGGTTAACAGCTGAGTGACGAATCCAGGTTACCAGCTGTTAACATAACTGACATTTAAACACTACCTAACCAAACAAAAAGCTATCATTACATAAGTTAAAACCAGACATAAGCTCAGCGAAACCAGAACTTTTTTTTTTCTTCGACAGGATCTTGCACTTTTAATGTACTGATTAATGCAAACTAACTTTACGTTACCTTATGTTAGACACAATCTTTAACTTAGATACAACTCAATACATAAAGTTAATGTTACGGCTACTAACTATCTAGCTAAGCTAACTATCGCTAGAGTCACATATGAACTGTTAACGTTAATTAACGTTAGAGTTAGTAAGTTATAACGTGATGAAGTAAGCTAACTTAACAAATCTCTATGTTAGCATTAACACTGTCTACCTTACTTGGCTGATATTATAAGCTAAGAGTATGGGTAAAAGTTGATGTTACTTCTTGAGCAACAACACAATTGCTGTTGAAAAGTTAAAAAAAGGAAAGTAGTCTTGTCTTTAAACACAAAACAAATACGCAATGTTTTGTCAAAACGTGTTCCGCTTTAGTTAACCAGCTAACTTAAAGCTAGCGCAATAGGGGTAACGTTAGCTAGCGATAATTGTGGCTAACTGTTAGCTAGCTAAACTACCGGCTAATGTTGAACAAGTCGAATTTACCTGGCTCGCTTTGTAAAATTGCTTCTTGAATCCCGCGACCGACATCTCGCACCGTCTGTTTTGCCACCTGGACCTCAACAGAGAAATCTGTTTTTAAATACTTTGTTGTGAGTTTTACAGTTCACAGCAAAACAACAGCTCCGACCAACAATCCTCCCTTTTTCACACCGTAGATGTGAAACTTCCTAGGCAACCACAACTTCCTGGCGTCAGCTTTAACTGGGAGTGTCGACGGTAAGTTTAACGTTAGTTCCCAAGACTTGAGAGTGGGCATAAGAACTGGAGTGTGTGTGTGTGTGTGTGTGTGTGTTTTAAACACATCCTCTATAAGAAGTTCTATAAAAACAGAAGCTTTGGCAGTTTGCTGGTCTGGAGCATTCAGGTGTGTGTTACACAATGTCTGGAGGGAAACACATAAGCAATGGTCTTAGAGAAACAAGAAAATTAAGAAAAGTAGAAATTCTTTACAGTTGCCAATCTTCCCAGGAAAGCACGTCCCAGCACATTCACCCCAGGGTCAGACTGTGCAACGCTCAGAAAAATAAGAAAAAACCCAAGAGCATCTCAGACCCTATGGGCTCACTAAGCAAAGTCCAAAACTGCACATTTAGAGGAAGACCGAACAAGTAGAGTTTGTTTGGAAGGCCTGGCAGGAGAAAGCATCTTCTGTCTAAAAAACTGTCTAAAAAAAAACATGAAAGCACGGCTGAGGTTCAAAAAAGTGCATCTGAACAAATCACAAGACTTCTGGTACAATGTCCTCTGGACAGATGAGACCAAAGTGGAGTTGTTTGGCCTTAATGCGAAGCGCCACGTTTGGCGGCCTTAACCAAAACTGAAATGCTGTAGCAGGATCTTAAGAGAGCTGTGTATAAACGAATGCCCAAAAACAATGAACTGAAGCAGTGTTTTAAAGAGGAATAGGCCAAAATGTCTCCACATCGAGAAGAGAGACTGATAAAGCCATAAAGGAAATGATTACTTATTTAGTTACTCTGTACTACTACTACTTTCTATGTTATTGCTGCTAAAAGTGGATCTACAAGCTGCTGAACCATGGGAGTACTCAACATAATGTGCAAATGTTTTTTTAGCTTCATTTTTGTTAAATTAATAATAGCACGGTGAAAAAGGTTATATGTTTTTGTTGATTTTTTTTCCTGACATTAGTGCCTGCTATGATTGGATGCTTTTTATTATGTTTTTACACACAAAAAAACACAGGATTAAAAGAGAGCGTACTAACTTTGGAACATGGCTGTACATGCTGTAAGATGCACTTCAAGTATTATCTTCACAGTACTGGATTTGAAGCTGTTGAAATAAGAACTAAGAAATAAGTCCAGTCCGGATTTTTCTCTAATTAGTTTTTTTAAAGGGTGAAAATTATGACAAAAGCAAAACAGACAGTTGGTAAAGGTGGAACTGATTTTAGCTACTTTATATACTGACTATGGTTAATACATATAATAGTTCACATAATTAATTAGTTGATAATATTTTTATATGACTTTTCATCTGCAAAAAGTAACTAAAGCTGTAAATTAAATGAAGTAAAAGTACAATATTTCTCTTTGACTAGAAGTGGAGCAAAAATAATGCGAATAAAAAAAAACAGTAAAGTACAAGTGCCTCAGAACTGTACCTATGTTACTACATTATTAAATGTGTTTACCACTTTCATGCGTACGTCATTTTATCGTTGTGAGGACACTCACTAATGTAATGTGTTTTCAACCATCACAAAAGCTCAACCCAAACCCTGACGTTAACCCAAATAAAATTTAAACTTAACACTTGAAACTGTGGAACAGGCCAAATCAGATATCTTTATAGTTTACTGAAGTTGGGAAACACATTTTATTCACTCCCATATGCAGCTTCCTATTTTTGATTGATAGCAAGCAACTAAGATTAAAAATTGTTAGAAAAGGCTTTTAAGTAGACCTAAGTTTAAGCATTATTATCAAATTCCTGTTTCCTGAATTTAAAAAAATACTTCCCTGCTCAACTTTAAGTAAAGCAGATGTTTTACATAAGGATAACAAAGGAAGATCAGTAATAGTCCAGAAAGGCTCGGACCAGAAACGTTTTGGCATTTTTAAACTGTTGATTATTAAAGTTTCTGCCTATTAATCAATTAATAGTTAATTGCTGCTTTTCCAAGTCAAAGGCATGAACACAATATGTTCATACAAGATCAGTGATTTTACAGACCACGTAAACTATCTGGACAGACCCATTACACGTACTATTAACCTCATCATGTATCAACTGAATGCACCTTTAATAAGACGCTGAACTGCTTCAAAAGAAAAAGACCATTTATTACATTCTTAAAACCACATATAATGTATCCAATTGGACAACAATATATAGAGAGCTGTGTGACTCAATTACTTTTGGACTAGTAATATAACTCTTGTACATTTTGTCATACAAGGAAAGAGAAGGGAGACAAACGCATCTTTTGTTTGTACTTTTCCCAATCTTTCTTCAATAAAAAAATAAACCACTGACTTTACAAGACAAAGTGGAGACAGGTAAAGAAAAATGTGGATAAAAGACTGACAAATAAATGAAAATCAAAGCAAAATAAACATTTATCCCAATAATGAAATTCATTTGTAATTAACTGATTTCTTTTTTTTAAATCCTATGTCTTGTAAATTTATTGTTATAATATTAGGACATACAGGAAGGGCTTGAACACTTTGTGAGTAACATTCACAAAAATAGAACTTACGTCCACAGTGATTATGGTTATGGGTCTCATCTTAGGTGCAAAGGTGTGAGGATCACAAGGCTAAAAGACGACACTGGTAAAAAAGGGACAGGAGATCACAGCTAGCTCCCTGAGTGGCAAACAGCAGGTCCTCGGACTCTGCTCGAGAACTTCACAGCACCCCGAGTAAGACATTATCATCATCATCATCATCATCTCAATGCTATTACGACCTTCAGAAAGCTTGTTTTTTTATGTACATCAACAATATAAACTGTTATGGTGACCTTGTATGTAAGATATGGAATAAAAAGCTAAAATAATAAAACAATAAAAGTCTTACTGGCAGGCCCAACTCAGGGGGGCAGCTGGTAGCTCTGTCTGACATTAGACTAGTGTCCAGTGAGAAAGAGGAAAGTTTAAGTGCTTGGTTTGTGTTGGGTTTGGGACTAAAGAATAGCGAAACAGCAAATGTACAAAATTATACAGTTCTCCAACCAGCAAAGAGGGTTTATGATATATATTATGGACCATCGTCGTTATGGCCTTTAACCACCTGAAACATCATGAGTGAAAGACAGTTACACTACATCTACTTCTCTAAGTGCTGGTTAGAAACAGGTGGGGAGACGCTGTGCATCCCCTTTTATTATACAGTTCATGATGTCATCTTTTGCCTTGCTTTCTCTTTTCCTTAGAGTCCTTAATGTCCTTATGTTTCTTTAGGCAAGAGGTGGGGCAGCATCAGTGCAGACTGAAAGCTCTCAGTTTACGTCCTTTATGTGAGACGACGACAATGTTTTATCGCCTTTGTTTGCGTACGCTGTGTCCCCTGCTGTGTCGCATCTGCATCAAGTGTCCACACGAACGCTTGCAAGAAGACCTTGCCAGCTCTGTTTGTCGCTGGCGCAAGATTGGGTCGTTGCCATGGAAACCTGAGCATACCATTACCATTAATGAATCCATCTTGGGGTTTTTTCTTGGCCTCTTTCTATCCACCTTTCTCTCCCTTTCCCTCTGAACTAAACTCACACACTCAACTCTCACATTATATCTCTATTATGACTATCATATAGTCATCTATTTACATTCTTATTTAAAATATTTGTTTATAAATGTGTATATAAATTAAAGATAATTTCATCTTATCCTTTCTCTAAGTGGCATTTACAAGGAAAAGGGTGTGTTGGACTGAGGTTTCTCATTGCATTACAAGAGCCTATACAAAAAGGCAGCACCGAACACTGACTGTGTGTGTGTGCAACTAGTTCTGAGCTGATTAAGGATGTCAGCCTAAGCCATGAGTCGTATCAGAGCTGTGTGTTTTTTATATCAAGAGAAAATGACTCATGATCTTGGTCCCTAGGTGATGGTCAGTACAAGGATATTGTCTGTATGAATACACATGGGTACCATACTGAGATGCATTAATAGAGAAATATTGGCTGCACACACCATTAATAGTGAGACCTGTTTGATCAACACGACGTAAATGTAATACTATTTGTAAAACTCTGCTTCAGAGTGGCAGGGTTGTACATTCACTGTTGTTGGGTTCTGGCTTGTGCACTGGTGCTTATGGATAAGGTACATTCATTACTGGTTGGGTGATCCACAGTGGATCTGGTGTTAAACGTGTTACAGCTTGAAGCCGTTACATGCTAGGAGGGCTGCTGTGTAGTTATTATTACAATGCTCATCTGCTTGTTGTTAATGCTACAATATGCACAGGACCATGAGCATTTGTGGTCTGTAGTGTAAGGTGCTTTGCCTGCTGGGAAAGTGGAGGACTACTTTGGGATCATTGGAGATGGAGTATTTAAAGTCTGGGATTGTCTCTTAATTGCTGGTTATTGAGCTTCAACATCTCTGTCCTTCTCTGCCTCTCCTTCTGCTTCCCTACCTCTGAACAAACTCTTTTCATCTCTGTTGTCCACCTATTTGCATGTCTAACTGTCGGTGGAGTCCGGCAGAGAGAGCTCACTGCCAAACACTTCCCTGTACAGTGGCGGAAAACTGTAGGCAGTCTCTGGGTGGACCAGACGGAAAAACTCCAGTTTATCAATGTGGAGATTACAGATAGATTTCATTATGGGCAGCTTCGACACCATCTGTGGAGGCAGAAGAGATACAGGGGTAAACGTGTGTGTATATATATATATATATATATATATATATATACCAAATATATATCTCCAAATGTATGTGTTTTAGAAGAGTTGTGACTGCTGGTTTACCTTGTCCAGTTTCTCATCAGAGGCACCACTCTTGTGTAGACTGTGCTGTAGAGCCAGGTAGACTTTCTCCTGTAGTTTCTGAACCTTTTGGCCTTCTGTTAGCCAAGGTCGGTCTACAAAAAAAAAAAAAGTTACAACTCCGTAAGACACAGTTTTCCCACTTGTATTTGTTCCAAATTACCTGTATGTATTGTTTCAAACCTATATTGACTGAACTGTGTAGGCTTGTGCAAAACAAATGTTCCGGGGACTGTTATTGCCAACACATGACACAGTGGGGAAAGTGTCATGTGCCATATTTTCTGAAGTTGTGTAAGTCAGCCTCAAAGTTATGAAAATACTATTAGCATTACTCCACAAGTCACAGGACGATATGATGCAGGCAGAAGGAAAAAAAAGCACTTTTTCCTCTTTTCTGTAACAAGCAGCAGATAAGTTGCATTTAATGTTGGCCTGATTATTTTGTGTTTCCAGATGCAAATTTATATGATAAAAGTCAGCAGGAATGTCAAGTTAATTGTGTTGTTAATATTATCAGTTTTTACATTAAGTACAAGTATTAAGTCGAAATACTACAGTAGGCATACATACAGTATGTAATATTTTGTTACATTGTATTTGTTACACATATTTATGTGCATAAGGACATAAATAACTACAACTGCAACTACATTTCAATGAATGTGCAAACAAGCTGTTTACTGGATTTAATGTATATGTGGGTGCATTGTCATGCCAACTCTACAATGATTTGAAGGTCAAGGAAACTGACCTGACTTTATTGTATATATTTAAAGTTATTTTCCATTTTTTTTTACAAGTGGACAACTCTTTATGTGAATATAAAAATGCCCCAGAGAATTGTTCCTTTGTGGCTTTACCTTTTTCTCAAACAATGTTGTGATATGATGCATTGTTCACACATATTTCCATAACATTTAGCCCGAAATATTTGGTACAGAGGTTCTTCAATGTCACTTTGACTGTCTTTAAGGACAGAACAGTACAAAATAGTTTGCTATGTTGCATTGTATTATGGTCTTTCTCTTGGAAATATTAGTTATTATGGATGTGTGTGTGAGTGAGGAAGAAAATATTTACCAGGTGATAGAAGAACGGCAGCGCTAAACAGAGCCATTTCCTCGTCAGATAGCTGTAGACGACAGAGTCCTTTTCCAAGGTCAAAAACTGCATTGACCAGGTCGTCGCAACCTGCACAATGACAGGAAATTGATTGATTAATTGTCAAAATTAACGAAGAAGAAGACCAAGAATTAGTACTGTTTAAAGCAGACAACTATCCCGAGAGTCATGAGGGAGAATCGATAGCGTGACTGACTAAGGATTTCCTAACTGAGGAAACTGTGTCTCTGCCCATTGTGGAATATTTGTCTCTCACTGTAATTATATTACCAGATTGTTTTAATTTCATTGCAGTCTATCTGACTTTACTAGTGCTATTATTTCAAACTGAAAACAGGTCACAAAGATACACTGCTGTTCTGACTGACATAAGTCCATCTTTTGAAATGAGACAACCCAAGAAATATTTCCTGTAATGACATCATTATGTAGCTTGCAGCTGTGTTTAATGGTGTTTGTTTTCACCTTTTTCATTACAGCTTACTGTTTTATAGCTCTGGTGATACTGAAGTGTTAAAAAGGCAGAAATTGCAAAGCAACATCCAGTTGGAGGATTTCAATTAGTTCGCTACAAGCCCAGCACTGGCTTTATAACGAGATGCTGACAAGATTGAAACTGACTGTCCTATAGACAGAGTTACAGATAGAGTCAATTACCACTGTCATTTAAAGTAATGGATTCCGTTGGCCAGTGTAGAGTTTTATTTGTAAGCTGTCAACAATAAACTGAAAACAGTGGGAGCCCTGGCATTGTCCTACCCTGTAGATTTTCCAGCTTATATAAGACAATTATCTGAATGTTTCAGAGCTTACACAACTACATTCCCGTCTGATCCTCACCAAGTGCTTTGAAGAACTGAGCCGAGGCAAATTTTCCATTGAAGAAAATAGTGTTGTTGTTGACGTTGAAAGCTCGGCACATACGTATGAGAAGGACCTCCAGGCAACCTGAAAGGCCATCCACAAATAGAGGCAAAGAAATAGAGAGATGGAGAAAGAAGAAGAAGAAGGAGGAGGAGGAGGAGGGGGAGAGGAAAACAGAAAAAGCCAAGGTACTCCAACATGCACAAAACACATAACAAAATGTAAATAATTTTGACCCAGGTTGGTGCACAGCATATATAAGACATTTTTGAACCATTTAAAAATCAACAGGATAACATGGATATCCACCAAGATTTTTTTTAAAAGTTCAAAACATTTACAGAAAGTAAATAATTGTCAAATATATGCATTTTATGTGTTTATTTAATGTGTGTGCGTGTGTGTGTGTTGAGAAGATAAAGAAAAAAATTTGTTTCCAGAATCATGAAATTCTCCCCAGTGTTCAGACCATTTGTGTATAATTTTAATGGTGAAACAGATGGTAAAACAGGTAAAGGCAGAAGGTTGGAGACAAAAAAAACAGGAAGGAACTCATGTTAGCAAGTTTCAGACTTTGTTTACTTCAGAAGAATTAACTCTGTGATTTAGGTATTTGAGATGCATGTATACTGACCTGCTTTCAGCAATATAATCTGATCATTCTGGCACAGGTCCATGAAGCCAGCAATGCGTTTCGCAAACTCCACCACATACTGGATGGCATTAGTGATGTGGTGTGCGCATTGTTGCCACATCCACTCTGCTGACTGAAAAATGACACGCACACAAAAAAATGTGAGTATAAGTATGAAGAAGTAGAAGTTACAGCTACAGTTTTAGAATTTAAACTTCTGCCTACTTACTGAAAATGAAACAATCTGCAGAGTAAGTTAACTGTGTTTTCATCTACAGTATATCTGATATTGTATTTTAGAAATGATTAAAAGATCTGAAGCAGACAGTCTGGTTTAGGCCAATACTGAGCTAATTAGTAACTCAGGTATTTCTACATGTCCAGTGACAGTGCTGGAAATGTATGTGATGACAGCAGGCTAAACACCTATGGGGTTCATCATGTACCTTGTTCTGAAAAGCACGTGTTTCATCAGGCGTGTATTGTGCCCAAGTGAATCTCTTCATGTCTTCAGCGCTGTACTGGCACGTCTCCAAGTGAGACTTTAGAATACTCTGAGTGATGCGCTCTGTGATACAAAATAAGCACATACACACACATACTTTAGCATTGTGTTATTTAAGGTGGTAGCAGGTTTGTGCTTTCAGAGAGAGTGCCTACTGTAGTATTTCTGTATTTACATTTACAAAGACCATGACAGTGTGACCTTGAATAACAAGAGGCTCTGTACTACTCAGATGTTATAGTTGCCCCTGATCATCCCAACAAAATTGAGTGCTAATGGCTCATCTGCTCATCTCTTTTCCGCAGCTGTTCGAATATTTTCCACCTCCTGCACTTACTATATCCAGCAGTCATAATATTTACTCGCTGCTTCCTCTAAAAATCCCCAGACTTCTATCCAAAGCCACATTGCAGTTTGTTGTTGCAACCAGCCATAAACATGTGAAACTTACACAATGTATTCTTCTTCCAGACCTCTTGAGACACCAAATCTAAAAATGCCTTTTTTTCTTTACTGCTATAAATACAGGGAGATATCCATCCCTCTTTTTGGAGAGAGGAACCTGTCCTGCTGTACATCTTGCCCGTTTACTGTTTGCTTTTTCCACTTAATCTCGTTCTTGTCCTGTTTTGCTATTCTATTCGCCTTGTATTCTCATTTTCTATGCTTGCTTGTTTAAGAGATATGTCCTTGTGCTTTATCTTTCTTTTTATTGACTCTATTTAGCTTTTTGAATTATATGTCACCTTGTTCCATTTACAGTACAATAGAACTTTGTTAAAACTCACCAAGGTCTGTTATTGAGCAGTCATCAGGCAGGTGGTCCAGCAGTGCATTTGTGCATGCCAGCAGCGGATGTGTGTGAGAGTGTGTATGTGGGAGCTGGATCCCATTGCTATCCGCCCCATCTAGCATTGTCTGCTGCGGGGAATTCTGATTAGATAAGGATGAGGATGAGGAAGAAGATGAGGAAGAGTTGGATGTGTTCCCTGCGCTGGCTCCTCCACCTCCACCGAGCAGCTCCAGGCTGCAGTACTCGCTGGCCTCCTCAGGGGTCAGTGGCAGGTCAAACAGGTCGGGCAGCGCTGCAATGTCGTCCAGGTCACTGAGGGTAGAGCTGGAGCCCCTGCTGCTGTAGGACCGACTCAGACCCTCTTCACCATCCTCCCCACCACCACCACAGACTACATCATCTCTGGGTAAGGACAGAGGTGTAGAGCCCCCGCCTTCAGAGCTCACACACTCCTGGGACTTTTGGTGTTTCTGAACCTCAGCATAGAGGCTGTCACGCTGCTTCTTGGACATACGACCAAACTTCACCGCTGCAGAGATAACACAGTTTTCATAATATATTCATTAGAGCAGAGAAATAGACCCGTCATTTATGCAAACTACAACTACTAAACTACACTAAACTAAACTTTATATATTCAACCTTTGTGGAGACAAACTAAAAAGTTCACATTTGTTTTCTAAAACTGTTCTAGCTGTAATACTGTACTGTCTCCTTATCTATAAGAACTGTTTGTTCCAGTCTATGTGCAGTTTGTATGACTGTTCATGAGCTCAGAGCTGAAGGCCAAAAGTCCATTATTTAAGTCAAAGTCTGAGTTTAACCAAACAGATGTTGCAAATGTTTATGTTTTTGTGTGTGTAAATGGGGTACAGTGAAATCCGCATAGCGTGTGCATTTACCATCTCTGCTCATGCCCAAAGTGAGACACTTCTGTAAGCGACAATGCTGGCAGCGGTTACGGTTAGTTCGGTCGATCAAACAGTTCCTCTGGCGAGAACAAGAATACATGGCATTGTTCTGCTGGCTGCGACGGAAGAAACCCTACACACACACACACACACAGACAAATACAATTAATTATTGCACGCCTTACAAAAACAGTTTGGTTGGAGTGTAGCTTGGTAAACCAGTTTATGTTATGTGTTGCAGCCTCACCTTGCAGCCTTCGCAGGTGATGACTCCATAGTGGATTCCTGAGGACTTATCCCCACAGATTTTACAGGGGATGACCTCGATCTGAGCTGCAGGATCAAGAGACAAGAAAGGTCAGAAAGCTGCTGCCCAATAGTTCTCAAACTCACATAGAAAGCTATACTTCAGATTAAACAGTCGACACCTGCTTGGTGAACTACAGCAGTTATATCACTGTGTGGTTTGACAGCACATACATATAGTCATGCTGAATATTACACTACACTGTGTGAAATTTTTTATTTATTTAGACATAAGACACTCTTTCACAGAAAGGCATATCAGGTGAATATGTCACTGTAATGGGACTTCTCTGAACTACTGATGAAAAGTTTATCAGAGATCCTGTTAAGTGAGTCCACTTTCTGAAAAAGCTCCAAACTCCAGTCAGACATCTACGCCCTACACAGTGCCAAAATTGACACATTTGTATCATCAGTGTTTGCTGGTCTATTATCAGTTGTTGCTGGTTTTGCTCCTTTCTCACAGTTTTAAGTCGCTCTGTTTTATTTAGAGCAACATCCTCCTCATTGACTTAATACACCAAAATATGACATTTTTGTTTTGCTCCTCCAGTACAATAAACTCTTTATAGTTAAACCTTCTTTGCTCACTCTTTTGATGTACCTGTTGTGCTGACATCTTGTCTGCAACTATCAGCCCTGGCCTTGGTTTTTTGTATCCTCTGGTGACCTCGACAAAGTGACTGTAACTGTAACTTTGTGTTCCCTAAGCACAATAAGAAGGACACGTCCTGCTTCTAGCTGCAGCTGCCAGGATTATATTCAGTTCAGTTTCAGTTTGAGTTGTTATATCACACCTATACTTACCTTCTCTGGAAGTGTTTGAGTTTCGCACTTAGAATTAAAAATTTTACTGACAATGTTGGAAAGCACATAGTTGCATTTTATGTCATGAGGTCAGTCCTTTTGGTAACTACATGCTTCATTACTGTAAGTCCCATGCCAGCAAAAGCCAGTCTTTACCTTTATGTGGAGGAATTTAACCTTTTTCAATTATCTTTTATTATATGTTGTTGTTGTACAGCAACAACACATTGCTCTATCTCATTGTCTTTTATGATGCTTTATGGCCTTTAAACCTTGCTGTAGCGTTTGGTAATAAACATGATTATCTGAAAGGGACTATATAAATCAGTTTTATTATCATTATTATTATTGTTATTAAGAAATGATTAACACATTTTGGAAACTGAAACAAATGGACGTGAGTCAAATGCTGTACTTCAAGATATAACAATGTAGAAACAATTCAGTCCCATTTTTTTTTACTTGCCATGAACCATGAACTATGTTTGTCTGTACCCCCCCCCCCCCCCCATGGTGAAGCAAAATACACAGACAGATAGTGACTCATGTGACTCTTGCACATATGACATACACAAAGACTCCTTCTGTCATGAGTGAGGAAACAACAACTATATCATAGGATAGTTGTGGCTCAGCCCTGCTTTCTGTACAATCTGGGTTGATTTGTTTTTGCCACTGGTGTGAGGAAGATGTATGGAAAACCACTTAAGTCAACATGATTGAGGAGGAATTGTTGCACTCTTAGGTACTGGAAAGCTCAAGTTTCCACTTCTTTTCTCCTTTTAATGACATGGTCGGCTGTCTCTTCTGTAAGACTGTTGACTAAAATACTCCAACTGATCAGGGCAGCTGCAGGCATGCAATGGAAAAATATCTCCCTCCTGCCCCTCCTTTTCCCTCTTTCTCTCAGGTTCCCCTCCACCCCGCCCTCATCTCTCGATTATATAACTCTCGTCTGTGAGCATTCCTCACAACACTCATTCAGTTGGCTCACTATAGCAACACTGACACCCCGCCTTCATCACACTCTCTCTTTTCCACTGGCTGAGAGGTGTTTGCAGCCTCCTTGGTATTGGCTGAATCATCCGTCACTCCAGAGCCATAGCCTGTCAGCCCATGTGGACGTTCTGTCCTACTGACACACTTTCCCACTGCGGGGGGAGAGGGAGGAGTGAGTCAGGCGCGATCCAGGTTCTCCACAGACCAGTTTTAAGGTGGTGCTGAACAATAGATTTCCCCGTGAAACATTTCCCAGAAGGCTTATAGCTTGCAATAGAAAATTGTGTTGTTACATAACAGCAAAAATTAACCAAGGGAGACAATGATTAGAAAACTAGAAAAACTGCATGTACCAGTTCAGTTAACATGCAACAGGAATCATCACTGATTTCCCATGAGAGTATTTCTTATGTGTAGTGCTTTATATAATTGCAATAATGAAACACTATTTGTTTTAATAACTAGAAATAACATGTGATTTGACTGACAGCCAGTACTGTACTTGACTACAGTCTCCTCAAACCAGACAAACTCTGAACTTGAATGTCAACTATTTATCCCCCACCCCTCTCCCTGGGCTTTGACATTGGGCTTCTGCTTCATCGTTCTATTCTTGTCCTGTGCTTAGAGCCAGAATTACCCAGATACCAAGCCACCCACTCCAGTTGGTACAACCACACATACGTTTTCACTTCTCTTCTGTGACTCTCTGCAGACACAGCCCAGAGACAGCAAGAGATTCATCTCCTTAATGTTCTGTTATTTAATGCCTTATTAATTTACTGGAAAAATGAAATATTAACCACGAGGTTAAACTTACATACAAAGCATTAATAAGTACAGAAGATTTCTGAACCAGCAAAGCAAAAAGCTAAGACTGCAACTTATTACTATAATACTTTATTTTTGCTGATTAGCCAATTAATTGTTTTCCTATAAAAACACTGTATTTCCCCAACACACAGGCATTATATATAGTATGATAGAAGTATGAAATAAAACTGTACATGCAAATTTTTAAAAGTTGTATTTTTATCTTAAAAGTGACTTTTAAGAAAAACTGACCAATACATTTTCTTTGAATTAAAGTGTCAACACTGTGTCAACCGCTGTCTGAGGTAAACAATCAAAGACTTAAAGCTCACTCATCTAAATATGACAAATTCAACTGTCTAGCAATGCTGATAGCAGAAGAAGTCAAACTATCATAACACTGATACTTGAATTTTAACCCTGTTGACCTGTGCTTAAAGAACAATCTGAGGTGTCTGACCTTTAGCTCCCCAGGGAGCACCGGCATTCCAAGAAGATCAGTACCAATCCTGCTCTTTGCTGACATGATGTATGATAGCTGCGTGCCGCACTTTACATTAATTACCTCCCGTCACACACACACCCAATGCTAGTGTGAAATGCTATAAATGAGGTGAAATTCTGCAAACGGCGTACCAAAAAAAAGGTGTTTCAGTATAGCTAATAGTGTTTATGCAGTGGGGAAACTACTTTGTGTGGCACACCCAAACCTTCACACCAAATAAACTGGGAACAGACACTTTAACAGTTCAGCTACAAACAAGCTGGCCCCAGTGTGTTTATCAGCCAGCTAAATGTGTAGCCTTGTTATCTCTACAAAAGGCTAATTCAGTAGGGGTGGGGCACAGAGAGGCAAAATCACTGACTTTGTCCTTCCAACTGCACACTTACTGGTATCTACTGTGGAACAAACAGCCAATAATTCACCAACAAGAGACTTCTGGCTAGTGTGTCAAACAGTCAGTATGTCAGTGTGTTAGTAGCGTGACAAAGAGAAAAAGATGAAGCTGCACATATACAGTCACGTACATGCAAAAGCACATGCATCCACACAAAGCACTTCTCTTATTTATAAATTTATAACCTGTTTTAAAACACGTAAAGGTTGTTCGTGTTTGGTTAAGTCCCAGTAACATGCAAACTGCCTTCAAACAACAGACTGACACAGGGCTGAGTGGTTTTAATCTTTTTCAATACATGACAATGACTCCCAGCATTAGAGGACACACTTAGGAGGAGATGGGTGACCTTGTGCTTGATCTTACATATTAGCAATGCTGAAGCACTTGTTTTGCCATGCCTCACAGTGGGGGGTAGGCTTATGTCACAGCACAGAGAAGTATCATAACAATGCGCTTTGATTGTCCCTGTAGGCTCTTCCTCATGTTTTACTATGAGAATGTTTTAATGATTATTTTGTTTATTTTAGACAAGCAAACTGCCTCATTCTCATCATACAGCTTTCACTAAGTATTTCAGTTTAGGATGAAACACAACATTGTGTTGAGACTTGGTACTTACATATATAGGATCTTGCTCTCTGGCTGCTGGAATATTCAGTTTAATGTACTCTACTTTAAAAGATGCAAATACCAGCGTAGGCAAACTGAGGCCCAAAGAAGGGGGAATTAGAGCAGAGGAACAGAGCAAAGTATTTCATAGGCCTCTTCTAAGGGATGTGACATGAGTCTTATGATCTTATGTTGTGTCTTCTAAATAAATACTAATACATGTCCGCTCTTCTATCCAGTACAGTAAAAAAGACGAAGTGTCAGTGGTTGAGACATCACAATGTGGTTATAAAAGAGGTGCCAAAACTATTATAATGACTCAACAATTTGGTCAAAATTGTTGTGATTACAAGCATGTGTATTAAGGTTCAAACCAAAAATAAAAATGCTGACATGTCTTTGTAGTGAGGAAACGACAGGTTGAATAACCAACATAGGTTTCCAGCACAGCCAGGAGTCAGGTAAGAAAGGGCAGTGGTTTGTTTACATTTGGATATCCTGCTAGAAAAAGGGAACCTCCCTTCACTGGAGCCCCTCACGCTGCCCTGCCCTCTTACTCCACTTTTTTAGTATAAAAATGCATTTCTTTCCTGCACTGCCCAACACAAAACAAAACATAACACAACTAGCTGCACCTAATTTCCTGTCCTGCACAACAAAAGACTGTAATGTTTTTCTACTCAGAGCAAACATAGACAGAACTAAACTTTAGTATACAGTACAGAGTTTACATAACATATGCTGACTTTATAGGTGCACAAGGAAAAATGTCTTTCCAGAAAATAAAACAAAGACTTTCAAATGAACGTTGCTTACGTTACATCTGATACATATTTGAATAAACTGTCTCTTTGACACGTAGGCTACAAAGCCAGACTTGTCAACTACAATCATTTGCTGCCCAAGTTCAAGTTCAGCTTCAGTTTGTGTCAAGGAGCAACACTTGGGGTCAGTGCGCGCCTGTATCCGCACATGGCGCTGCACGTCGGGCGGCACGGCGCTTCCCTGTGCCTCTCCCCCTCCCGCCGCTACCAATGGCGTATAATGTTGGATGACATAACTAGGTCAGTGGAACAGCCAGGTCCTCTGTACACTCACACAGTCGGCCATGCTGGCACAGCCGTCACATCACAAAAACATCACAGCTACAACACTGCTCAGATTTATCTTATTAAATCATTGTTTGCAAAAAAAAAAAAAAAAGTTTACAAGCATCTCTAAGACTGATTTATTTTTCACCACATGTAGAAATACCTAGATTAGATGATTATCTTATATACCGATAAATAACAGAGGATGACTAAATTCATTACTGTCTAAAGCAAATGGGTAAAAACTGTTTATAATTTAAGTTTTGATTCCCCTGATAAGAAACCTGATAATATCGAGTTACATCTCGATTACATAATTTTAGTTTTGGTTAACAACCCCCTCATCTCATGCCCCCCACCTTCTCCTTATTGCATAACTCTAATATGGAGCCCCTGGCAAAAATAATATGACTCCCAGGTGAGATATGACTCATGTTTCCTCAAACACAGACGGATTTGACCCCGCTTTGAATTATGAAACAGAATTAGACATGTGCAAAATTACACCCTTCACTATAAACAGACTTGAAAAGATCATAAACACGACTGATGCAGCTGAGTTAAGTCTTAAGATGGAACATCATGCCTCCAGGTCTTTCTCACTGCATGCCGAACTTGAGCGTGGAGCGTGCAAACCTCGGGCTCTTTGCAGCTGTAATCCAGTCATGAGGGATTAATGCGCACTGGGAGGAGAACAGGCGCTCTCACATGTGTTCCTACCAGCTCGTTCAAAACCACACTGTGATCGCCACCAAGTTCACGCACCAATCTATCATAACGTAAAGTCCACTTACCTCTCATTTTGATGTTCTTCTTTTTTTTTCTGTGCAGGACGACGAAAAAACTCGACTACATGTGGTCACTGTTTGTGACTGAACAGACGAGAATAAAGCGCTGGAGTCAGACTACACCGACTCTGTAAATATTAATTCGTCCCGTCCGCAGATAGCTCTGGTAAAAGCACGACCAAAAACAAGGAGGAAAAAAAAAACTATCCGAAACTCTTCTCCTTTATCGCTCGGTCAATTCCGAGCGGAATAAAAGAGTGAAGGAAGTGGCTTTGGATTGCATCGTGATCGTCTCGGCGCACTGGCGAATAGATTTGGCTCAACTTTTTTTTTGACAGAATAGTCCCACGGTGGACGAGCGGTGTTCGCACCCCCCCTCTGCGCTGTGACTCTCCGCCTGCTTTCCTCTCAGTCTACCCTGCTAACCTACTTTCTCCAAGCATGGGCTCTCACATGATTTCTCTGCCGACAGCTCCTTTCGCAGTGCTCGCGGGAGCGCGCACTCGGGAGCGAGTTTAAGGTGGCTGAGCAAATGATTGACTACTGTAAGAATTAAGCATTAAACCTTCCTGGGGGTAAAAGGAAGGTAATTAAACCAGCAATAACTTCTGCTTTAAAAGAGATATTCTCACATTTATCCCACTTCCTCGACTTCATATCATTCACAACAGTTACTGTAACCGCGCAGACAAGGTCTATAAATCTAATTAGGTGTTGCTAAAAATAAAAAAGCAAACATCTACCTAGCAAATATCTTGTTTACCAGGGAGATGACACCTTATTCATTTGGTACTTTACTGTATTTGCGTCAGTGGTGTTGACCTGGATGCCTTTAAGTAAACATTTGGCCTGGATGAGAGTTTCTAAAAATTTTAATTTAAAGTCTCTTCTTATAGTACAGCACAATTTAGAGATCATAATTAATTAATTGAGACCTTTTTATTTAGAAATACATGACAAAACATCGTCTCAAGTACTGTTTTGTTGTAGTGTAAATATGGCAACCTCAATGTTTTTTTTTTCTCACAATTTCTTGATATTTGAACTTACTAAGTAATGAATCCTTCCCAAACATTCAAAGTTTTAATAAAAGAAGTATCAGTGACGCCTTTAGTTGTTGTTGCTGTTCATGAATAGAAACACAGAGAAATAGCAAAAAAAAAACAACATTAAAATTTGTTGGCAATAATTATACTGAGTGAAGCTGCTAATCTTGACCTTTGAAATATTTATATGAGTTTGTGCACTCAAATCAGTTTTGTTCCTTAGCTGTTCTCTGCTGTACTAGTGCGAAAAGGCCAGAAAATATCTCTGGCTGCTTTCCCAATGATTGCTCACCAGCTCTGTAGAGCAGCTCCAGAGTTTACACCCAGTGACCTCACATGGTTTGATTCATGGCAGTCTGGTTCCCGTTTTGTGTTGACATTTCTGTTGTGGACATGTAGGAACATATCACAATAATACTGCTGTAACATTTAGGTCCGATTTGTTTGAATGTCAGTATTAATGTTTTTTGTTGTTGTTGAAAAGCAACTTTAAACTCCTTAATCTATTAATAAACAGGATTCAGATTGTGATGTAAATGTGCGCTCGGGACAGTGTGCGTCGGTGGGTGCTGATGAGGAGGTTGGTGGGTGCTGCAGCGGGTGGCCTTATGATGCAATGCTCTGGCAGCGATGTTATGAAACAGCATGAAGGCAGAGATTACTCAAACTAGGTTAGTGGAGCAGCCGAGCACAGAGCGCAGTACAGTCACAGACTCTTTCTGTTTCTCACGCGCGTGCACACACACACACACACACACAGGCGCTCTCATTCTTTTGTTTTTCCTCTCCAATCCCTGTCCTCTGCCTCTTCCTTGTTTTCACACATAACTGCTTATCTGTTTTATTTATACGCTCCCTCGTCTCCTTTGTGTCACCCTGTATGAATTCTATTATACCAGCTTGATGTTTTTATTATTACACATGTTCAAATTCTTATTTTTCTAACCATACCTGCATATTTTTCCTCTTAGCTGTTTCTGCTTTTTTACCTCTCTAGACATCTCCTGTAAAGCCCCTCTCTTCTATGTCTCCCTTGACAACGCCAGTGACACTTGACCTTAGCTCTTATGTAACAGCCATGTAGCTCAGTCAGACAGCAGACGAATGAGAGAGAGAGAGGGATAGGGGGAGTGGGAGGAGGAGGAGGGCTTCAGCATGGCTGCATATATGGCAGACATTTTGTTGTCCGTTGATAAAGTAAGAGGTGAAAGAAGAGGCAAAAAAAGAAGAAGAGCTTAGAGCCTGGAGAAGCTGGAGGATTTTGGAAGGCTGCCAGCAGCAGCATAACAGGATGAGGGAGCAGATGGGGGAGGACAGAAGAAATGATACATAAATGGACGGATATTTACATCATAGACTGTGACAACAAGCAGAGCTGTGGCATACACTAGAAGGTGAAATATCCTGTGTCCACTTTGCACTGAATTGTCTCCTTGAAGCGCAGAAAAAAAGGGTTGCCAAAGCAACACAGTCATTTAAAGTGACAGCCTCGTGGAGCCAGTGATGGACAGAAATGATCTTTCTGCAGGGAAGCATGTCGATATCTTTCCACTTCATACATGCCAGGCTTATTTTAGACTCTGAGATATATTACTCTGCAAAAGGGAAGCCCAAAATAAAGAAATGGTATATATGTAATACAGTATGATACCTTTTATACAATACAATCTAACTCTGATTTTCAGATTCTCCCACCCACCCATGAATCCCCGCTTGTTGCCGACTGTTTGAATCGCGGGCATTTTGTTGTTGTTAGAAGCGGCATAAGGTTTCTCCTGACTCAGATCGAAGCTGCTGTAGCCTTGTGACTCCCCAGGGTTGAATTTAAAGGCCTTGCTCACATCAAAGACTCTTTGTAGGGATGAGCAACCAACTGTAACTGATTGGCTGCACATGTTGTCAGTGGCCGATTTCTCTGCTTTAGCAGCATCGACTACTTACATTGCACTGCCACTGCCATATTGTAAAATGTTTACGTGCATTTTTATGTGATATGGGTTAAATAATTTTTACCTTTCACATCTTTTCACTTCCTATAACTTGTACATCACTTCCACAAAAACACACACATGCACAAACACAGAGTCTGGACTGTGCCTGTCAGTTGCATGAGATTATTTCAGACTCCTTCCTACCACAGTGCTGTAATCCCTCACTCCCTCTTTCCTTATTCAGTTAACATCCCTGTTTTCTCTCCTCTGGAGGCACCGTTAATCCACCTCCCCTCCTCCCAACAGCCACGGCTCTGTAATCTGGAGCTGTGGGCTTTGCTGCGTCACTAGGTCAGTGTGTCAGAGTACAAGCACTGTTCCCTCCTGCCACATCTACTTATCCTCCTCCATTCAGCTCTGCTTTACATCCATGTTCTCCATCTTCTGTATATTTTCTTCCTCATCTGTTTTATCTTTTTCGCCCCTGTTATCACACCACACTTTTGTACATCTGTTCAAGCACAGGTCATTAAGTACCATATCATCACCAGTATCATTATATTTATCTAACTCAGAGAAATTGCACTCCCTCAAACCATATACCTTACAGGAAACACTCACTGGGCAGATTAATAGGTAAACATTTATAATCATATTCAAACCAATATAGCATGAGTGTTTTTCAAGGTTATAATTTCTTAGTTTTTAAATTGACGCTCTCAGAAGAATTCTTGGCAGTAGCTGTCTCAATAACGTATTTTCTCAATGAACCCACTGTTTCTGACAAATTAAGACATGGGAGATTCCAGTGTTTTTCTTTTTGTCTGAGCTGTTGTCATTTGTTTTGAGAGGGTAGGGCATAGGTGTAAAAAGGTGTTATCACATACCTCACTCAATCAAATGTAATCAAATCACACCCACACAGACCTGATAAAGGAAGTGGACTAAGTTACTGACAGCTATATTATTATATGATCCCTGAATATGTTTTGAAGTTATTTGCATCTATTTGACTTAAGATTTTTAATAGAAATACCTGAGATTCGAAACTGATCTAATATTTGTGCATTTCTGTAAACACTTAGTGACACGGACTACTTACATTCGCAAAGTGGAACTTCAGTTTTGTAACTTTTATTAGTGTGCGTGCACATTTAGTGCCTGTGTTCAAGTGACCAGCGGAAGATTGGTTCTTCTCTATTTCCTCAGTATGAAATAGATCAAGCTACCCATCCTCTAATCAAGAGCTTACTTCTCTAAACCTCCACACCATTATGTGTCCTACATGTGTCTAAAACCAGACTGCGTCACATCATGGAACTACTCTTCAGTACTGTTTGCATTTAGAACAAACTTGATGACAGACACATGCATACACAGAGTTACACCTATGTTTAAATTTCTAGAGTAGGCCTATGTCAAGACTTGTCCTGACAAACACAATCAGTAGCAAATATCTTGCTTCATCATTGGCTGTGTTACTTTCTCTTCTTCCCACCCTTCCACATCTCCTCTTTGTTCCTGGCAAACCATTTTGCGCTCACACCCACAAACGGTTGAGTGGAAGGAGGAATCGGTGGTGCTGAGACAACAGTGCTAAACCCCTAATTTTATACATTATCAAAACAAGTGACAGTCATTTCTGATTCAAGTGTGAACCTGCGACTTGCCATAGCTGATAGAACATAACTGATAGGCTTTAAACTACACGTTCTCCTTTGTGCCTGTGGCAACATTAAAACAGAAATCTCATGCAAATACAAATATGCAAAGATGTGCTAAGTGTAAAAGGAGGTTGCCACAGCAACCTGGTTGTGTGTATCTCCACTGTGAATCAGCTTGCTTTGCACATATGTGTGGGCCTTTCTGCTACATACTTAAGCTCTGAGATAAACGTTCTATGTACAAACAATCAAACAACTACAATGGTGTATTATTTCTATCCGCAATAAATAAGACCAGTAATGTGGAAAACTTTATTCCAGCATCCTGCACATTCTCCTCAGCTCTGACTCTTCTTTTTTTCTTCTTGTTTCCTCCATCTTTGGCCAGATGACCTACATCTGCTGTGTACCATCCACAGGACACTGCTGGACACCCGTTCGCTCCTTATGTCATTCTTTTTCCATCCTCCCGTTTTCTTATAGCCTTTTATATCAGATCATTCTCCTCCAGTTTTATTCAAGAAATGTTTTTTGTGCAGTCCCCTAACCATTACCAATCAAGAAAGAATGGATTAACTGAATGTCTTTTGTGATGATCACTTCTTCCTCTTACAAGACTTGTTTTGTGACACTCTTTTATGGTTTCTAAACAGGTTTATCATATTTACAACTCACATTCTGTTTAGCGCATGATGCATCCACGTATCTCGCCTCAGATCACTATTTACTGAGATTAACTGGCATTGAGGTTTGGTAATTCAGTTCATATATAACCGCCTAGATGAGTCATCGTAACAAAGCCAGCAGAAACAGAGACATCTAGTGTCGGGATTGTGGAATAATATTGTGGGCTTATGTAATACATTGAGTTTGCTCCTTAGCATGCATTTTTCATGACATTCAGTCTATGGTGCCCAAGGCCTGCGCAGACACATAAATCACAAGCAGGGCATTTTTATGAGGGTTAAAACCTGCAGGTAAATGCAGTGACTGATCTTTGATATACACACATACAACACAATGGAAGAGTTCCCACAAAAGTATGTTTCCAAAGCAAACAAACACTAACATAGCATGCATATTGACACACTTTCTGGTTGCTACACTTGACTGTCTCGATTGCAGATTTGACAACCCCCACAAACATTATGCAATGCCGGAGCATTATGTAATCCATCACAACAACAAAAAAGTTGGACTAAATCACTGAAACTCTGGCTGATTAACAGATCCATATGGTGCAACTGATTCATCTAACTTGGCATCTGTGGAAGTGCAAGTTGTCTTTGTACAGCTGATATGTGTTTGCTATTTGCTGATTTGGAGAATGTATCATCATGTCATCAGTGCAGCGCAGGGCTGTGCTGTGTGTTTGAGATTCAGGAGGCAATAAATGAGAAACAGGAGGGCTGTGCGGAAAGTCTGCATTACATCACAGCGGGAGAGCAGAGAAGAAGGGAGAGAAAGGAGACAGAGGGGTGTGTTTTCACTGACCTAGTTAGAGTACTGGAAACCCTCCCTACCTTCTCCACCCCGCCTCACAACTGACGTGTAAAGGGCACTTTCAAACAGTAGCAGACAAACAGAAATGAATGCAGAGAGGCAGAAAGGAGAGATAGCCAAGCGGCCTGAAAGACAGGCAGGGGGGCAGACCATCAGACAGGCAGACACAAGTCAAGAAAAATGAAATCGACTGAGACTAGCAGACAAATACAATGATATACCATATCCTGGTAGATCTGGGAAATATCTGTGAAAACAGGATAAGCCTAAAGGGATTTAAAACAAATTAATGATAACAACAGGCTGCATCTGAAATACTGGACATACCGAACCCCTTCATATCCTGTGCAATATTAGATTTCTGCCTTTATTTTCATAGAATTACATCTCCCAAGCTCAGAGCAGCTTTTAATAAAATCAGAACACTTCCAAGAAGGTAATAAAACTGCAAAATAGAAGCAGTAATTGCTAATAAACAGGATCTTATCTAACACTTCTGGTGCCTTTCGGGGTTCTTGTTGTAGAAATCTACATTTTCACGATCAGCAGGTAAACATATAATTTACTCACCTCACTATATTTCACTTAATTAAACCACTGGATCTTTAAAGGCCACAAAGTAATGGAGGAAGCTGACTAGTTTGACTTGAAATGGCACTCCAAAACTTTCCTGAAACCAAACTGAATAGTCTAAAAATAGATTTGACCATATAAACCAACAAAGAAAAGGGCAACTTCATACATCAAAATGTTTCGCTCTGTCATCTGTTTTTTGTGTCACGTATTCTCAACTGTTCCATTTAGCCGGTCCAAACCCTTTCCCAGATCAGATTTTTAGATTTCCATCCCCAAACTCCACCACCACCCCTCCTTTTTAAAAGGACTGTTCACTCTTGGTTTCCTTCTGTCAATCGTTTCCTTCTCTTTGCTGAAAATCTTAGGCAGAAGCATGAGGATATAGTTGTCTTATCTTTGCACTTTTCTCTCCTGAGCAATGTCCTCAGTGAAAGTTAATTAAAAATACTGTACTGTATAATGAGCTTTTGTAGTTAAAGTCCTCATTAACAATTGACAAAACCCAGAATTGGTTAAGGTTGTGCAGCATTATGAAGTTTCATTCTAGTTTTAACTATGATGAAACCACAGAAAGAAAGGAAAATATCTGGCATGAATCTTTCTTATTCCTCTCTAACAAAGCTGACTTCTATCTCGAACATTTAAGACCATTGATACAGAAACAATCATTGTGCATGGTGTTGTCAGGAGCCAGAATCAGTGATAGTTTTTCCTTTACTCAACAACTGTCACCTTATCCACCCAAACTGAAAGCCTGTGACCTATAGTAGCACTCCTTTGCTGCACTTTCATATGCAGTTATGAGAACAACATTGATCTGCAGCTGTATAAAGGTCATGATGAAGACAATGATTATGATTTATGAGTAATCTTGTCAGGTCACACACTGGTCAAGGTTCATGATTATCGAGGACATGAAATCCCAGTAAATGTTTTATTATATTTTTTGTGCTTTATTCCACAGGCAATTTCCTGTGCTCCTGCTCATTTAAATGTTTTTCTATTATAGAAGTAAATGTATTCCATTATATCTGTAACTATATATGACAGAAACTAAACATCACAACGGACTAATTTTGAATCTGGCATTGTGTTCATTTGATATCCAGGATTTGTGTCATGAAACGCTTAGAAGTTTATTCATTCCGGTGAATACACACCCTTTGTCATAAACAAGTGAATCAGTCTCTAGCAGGTAAACAAGCAACACAGCATAAGCACAACACAACAAAGCTGAGACTTGGTTACTGTGAACAAAAATAAAGCAGAAGAGAAAAGCAAGCACGCACAAGAGGAAATGTCAGTTACACAAGTACACAATCAGGACATTAAACCTTTGTGTGGCTCCATTTTAAATTCAATACTCATTAAGGGGGCTGGTGTTGTGTAGCGCCTGGTTTGTGCGTGTGTGTGTGAGGATGTGTCCATGTTTCCCCCCATCTGTCCAACTGAAAATGAACACTTTGATGGGGGCATGTTGACCAAATAACTCACAAATGTGGCGTAAGTTGGCCAGAGCTGCTTGCAGGTATAGAAAGGCCTGCAGATGTCTTGATGATTTCTCAGTCTCCAAAGACTCCAAAGACTTATTTACAAAGATTCTTTCATAAACAGGGCTTTAAGCCATGAGGCCTGTGGCTGTTTTATTGTGTCTGTCAGTTGTATATATAGCTGAAGAAAAAAGAACAGGCTATTTTTGTTTGTCAGTTGCACGTCAGTGGAAAATAATGTGTGAAGGCTATGACACTGACACGCTCCTACCGAAGAAATTCTACCTTCAAAGCCACACATGTGGTTGGTTTTTTGCTAAAACACGTTCTCTTTTTCATAACCAATGAAACTGTATTAACTCTACTAACTCCATTTTTCTTTAATGCAGTCACTGAAGAGTAGCAAGGTTGCCTCTTGTGTTGAATAAAAACAAGATTTAATTACTAATTTGGCTAGTTTTGGTAGTTTGGCTTTGTCAGCATGGCTCTTGATTTTTGTTGCCGTTTTAAACAACAGTTTGAAGTAATCACATTAAAAGTAAATGTTTAAATAAAATTTAACTGACTTAAAATAGCATATGTACAGTAAATAAAACCATAGTGGCCACTAAATCCTGCAACGCTTCAGCTTTCGCTCACAACCAGCTTTATCTCGGTTAGACAGGCTATATTTCCTTTGGTCTACTTATCTTCTGTGCTATATTACACGTAGCTACAGACACCAAAAAATACACAGAGAGGAAATGATGCAAATGTAGCAGACCCAACATAAGGTTCATTGTACAGATGACATACAGCTTCCTTTAAATGAGGTACATGCTGAAAAGTACAGCTCGATTGGTAAGTTTTAGTTTTTTTGTTGGCAGCATAACGTTTTAAATGTAGACATTTGTATGTTATCAGGAAATTAAACGTCCTTTATTGTTATTTTTTTCTGTCCTTTTAATTGATATGCGACCTGGCTGCAGTCTTCTCCTTGGGTACCATTAAGAAAAACACATATCTGGAAAGTATGAATTGAAAGGAACAACTTCAAAATTGAATTATATGCAGTAATTTAAAGCAATTCTACAGAAGAGGGACGTTATTATCAATTGTTCACAGACACAGAGTTCTGTTAGTATGACACCATATAAAATAAAAAATATGTTTTTTTAAGTATGCCTTTAAAGAATTCTTTGGTGCTCATATTAAAAAAATGCACTATTTGATTGAGTCTCTTACTAACAACAATTTTAGTGTAATGAATGGAGGGGCAGACATTCGTTTTATGTCCTCCCCATTTAGTGAAAATAAAAGGATTTCAAACTTTAACTCATCTGTCTAAAGTAGAGAAAGGAATTGGGTATCTTAGGGACTTTACTGATTTGTTAATGTTGGAGGATGCAGCCTCAGATTTACGCAGATAATGGACCACAGACAAAAGTGACAAAAATCACGAGCAAGAAGTGTTTGGGATTTGTAATGTCCAAAATTAAAAGCCAGTCCAACGACATAAAAATGTATCCTGTGAAGAAAGTGCAGTGATGTCTTGAACTTGAATATTCAGTTGTTTTAGACAGTTGTTTGGTCGTCTTGTTGGTTGTGATGTCTGTGTTGTTGGTTGTGTCTGTGGCTCCTGCTATGTGTTCATAAAATGTAAAAGTATCTTAGTTAAATACAGTTTTGTTAGGAAAATTAATTCTCATTTGAACTGCATTGAAGGGATATCAAGATCAATTAAAAATAGATAAGAGGAGTGCTGAACTGATCTGGGTCTTTGCATTTAGTGTGTAACCACAGTACCCACAGGTTAATTGAAGAGCAAATGCAACATCACTGGTTTTGAATGTTTTTTTTTTTAAACTGCCCATTGTGAGTCTGAAAATGTTGTTAGGAGGCAACGTTATATTGTAGTACTCAGTTGTTTGATGTTGACTTTAAGTATTTACAGCTTTCTTGACAGTGCACTTATCAATTATTATTCACTCTCATTCATGGCCGCTTCTTACAGAAAAATATGTACACCAACGCCACCAATACTACGTGTAATGAAGACCTGCTTCAGGGATTCGCTTACAGTCCCTTGTTTCTCCTGGGTTTCCTTGTCAATGCTGCTGCTCTGCGTGCCTTCATTGCCAAATGGGATTCTTGGACAGACACCGACATCTACATGTTCAACTTGGCTATAGCTGATACTGCCCTTGTTCTTTTCCTTCCCTTTAGGATCTATGATGCCTTCTTCTGCCTGCCTAAGACTAACTTGTGCACTTTCCTCATTTGCATACATTTCATCAACATGTATGCCAGCATCATGACCACAACAGCCATCAGTGTCCACCGCTACCTGATTATAAGGTTCCCTCTGCAGGCCAGATCCTGGAGGAGAAAGAAAGAGACAGCTTTTGCTGTGTGTTTGCTCCTTTGGTTGTTTCTGGTGACAATATGTGCTATATTCCGAAAGGAGAACGACCCTGAGAAACTTTGGACATGCTATGAAAGATGTAAAAACAAACCACTTGGAATAGAGTTTATTATGATTCTGGTACTTCTAGGCTTCCTCACGCCACTGATGACCATTGTGTTTTGTTCCAGTCAGATAATCTATATTCTCTCAAAGGTGGATGACAAATCAGAGGAAAAGAAAAATGACAAATCACAGGAAAAAAAAAACATTGTTGGTATTGTAAAAGCAAACATGATTGTGTTCATTGTCTGCTACACACCCATTCATGTTGGCTTCCTGATCATCTATTTTTACAGTCCACCTCAAGACTGGCAGTCTCAGCGGATACCCGCACATGTCTATTTTCTTGTGTCTGAATGGATTGCTGCAACAAACTGTTGTCTTGATTCCATCGGCTATTATTTTTTATTAAAACGACTTTATGTCTAACTCAGTGGGAGTTTTTAAAACAGTATTTGTATATTTTTGTATGAGATTTTATGCTTCACGATATAAAATAAATTATATTGTTAAAAAGCTTTTCCGCTGATTTTACAACCTGAACTAAAGAAAACGTCACTCGGGGCTCAGGGATCCTCGCTCTACATTGCACCATAGACTCTTCAGTCTTGCCTTGACAGGTCAGAGCTGTTTTGGCGGCACAGGACAACCTACACAACATTAGGCCAGTGGCCTTAATGTTGTGACTGATCAGTGTATGTATGTAAGAGAAACAGTGTTGATGAGTTGAATTATGGGAATTATAGGATTCAGGGTTTTAGGAACTTCATACGTTTTGACTACTAATAGTAAAACATTGCTGCTTAGATTCTTTCTTATATGCTTTCTTTATAACTAGATATTTAAATTCGAATATTCTTTTAAATTTGCTCTTACATAGCTTGAATAGAATGTCTATAATTTGACATTTTAAAAAAGATTATTTCGTGATATTATAATATTAAAGCAAAGAGCAAGAAGTATTCTAATCTCTGCACTTCTCAACAAAACTACAGTCTGCGTCAAGATTTGCTGCACTAAGAGACAATGTCTGAACGCACCCACGGGAGTTCATGCATTTCCCTCCTTCATAAAAGCCAGATGAACGGAGGCCAGAAAGGCATCCAGCTCCCTCTTGTGGCAAGAAAGTACTTACTTGACACTGCCTGTAGAGAAGCTCCAACCTGCCAAACTATTGAAAAATACGTCTCATTTAAAGCAAATAAACAGCAATAATGATATACGCATTACCCAAGACGGCTGTGAAGCAAGAATTGCATTTTGTAGTTGTGTGAATGTGTGTCTGTGCATGTGTGTATGTGTGGGCACATGTATTTATTTCAATGAGTGCATTCAGAACCTAATGCGACAACATTAGCAGTCAATTATATAATGCCATTTAATAGCAGTACTCCAAAGAGTGATAGTTATTATAACAGCAGTATCTTAGCAACTGCAAAAACTCAGCAGGCATCAGTCAAATGAGAAGCCTCAGTTTCTGGCTGACTTTAGGCCTGCGAATCTACTCTAATAACAGGAAACAGCTGAACCCAGCAGTCAGCCAAAGTCACGTAAATACTGTACATACATCTTATTCACAGCATCGTTACCGGAAAAAAACTCACACTTCAAACACAGTCCTGTCTTGTAAGAGCTTGAATGATCCAACCAAGTCCAAACTGACACAATATACCTTCTGCATGATTATTTACAGTATTCACAAATGATACAGGACATCTCCTTAACGAAATGCAAAAAAAAAAACAGAAAAGGATTTGTGCTTTTCCTTATTACTGCACACTATAATGACCAGAAACAAACAAACAAAAAAAAAATGAGTACATTCATTCACTCAGGATGCTGACAAGTATCTTCAAGATCCTGCAGTATGGCAGTTGCATGGTAATGTCAGACAGAGAATCACTACAGAATAAGACACAAAATGAGATACACAGTGTTCCCTCACAGCGTTTCAGTCCATTGGGAGGTTTGCTTATGAACTACTAATGAATTATTATTATTATTACATATCAACTAAACACAGCTCATGTCATGGTACCAAGAAATACATTACAGTATAATCATAAAGAGTATGACAAAGCGTCTGTAATTACTCTTACATATTTACAGTATATAAGTATGGCATGGTGTGTCACAGTAGTTTATAAACAGATCCTCAAATATTGTTGGTAGCATTCAGTGTCAGTAGCCTCCAGACAGAGGGAGCTGAAAATATGATTCAAACAGTACAAGCCAACATCTAAATGAAAAACATAAAATATTCAGCATGTAAGATCAAAGGCATACATATTACAAGTATACTGCAATAAATCAGACGCCACAGTACATGAGTGAGGTGCACTGTGGACAGAATGGTCTTCATGGCACTTTGAAACAAGTTTCTTTACATTTTTTTTTTTGCTTCAGTAATCAGGCATCAGTAAATCATTCATCGGTTAGGTTTGGCACACAAATGTAAAAAGGACATTGGTGATACTCACAGCAGTGTTACTGTGATTTCAATCTTAGAGCAGGGTGATACAAAACTTAAAAAAAAAGAATTTTCATATATTAGTAGTTATCATAACATGATAAATATTTATTTTTGTTTGCAAGCTAACACCTGATATTATTTTTTTGGAATTACTGTTCGCCTTACATTATAATTTTCCTTAAATCAAAATTTACTATGTACAGAAAAAAGATAGATTGCTGCTCATTACAAAGTCAGCACAAACCAGCATTCATCTGTTGACTACTGCCCAGGACTGAGAGTCAAAATCAAGTCGTCTGCGCAGCTATAATAAGTCATATTCTAATTATTTTCCACTGTTGTTGTTGTTGTTGCCCCTCATTTCTTCAAGTTGCTTTTATTCCTGTTTCCTGCTTCTTCATGTTGTCTCTTTAATAACCTCTCCTCACTAAGATACCCAAACCACGTTGTGTTGAGCTAAATGCTGTTTCATAGAACTAGACACTTTGATGGAGTTGAATATATAGTCCCATCTGGCTGTTGGGAACATTTCCAGTCATCACCAGAGCAACTGTCACTTTGTTCTCTATCATATCTCTGAGACCTTTACCCACTGTGGGCTTAAGGTGCACGTTTTACAAATGAGAACAAACTGTGTTGTATAATTCTGCATTAGTAAATGCCTGTATATGTGTAGAAAAAACCCTCAGGTGACAGTGAAGGACAAAATGTTCATATATTGCAGGATTTACTTCAAATTCTCAAAAACGTCTCTCTCACATTTCTTCATTTGGATTGTTGTGTCCCTCTCTGATTTTTCTGTCAGTCCAATTTTGTGGTGCAACGTCTGGTGTCCTTGTGGAATTATTGGTCATTAAAGAGTACATAGAGTGGAAGGAGGCAAATGAAAAGTGCCATTGTCGGCTGTGATGTCGTCATTACAGAGAGCATGCGGTTGGCAGAAATAGTGCTGACATTTCAGTCCTGCACTCTGCTCTCCAAAGATGTGAGTTATGGTCCCATATCCCTATGAGATAGGTTAGAGGCATTTGGCACACATGTCTTCCCTCTCATGTACACGGAATACTAAATACCCACCTGTACAAATACATATTTGCCTCCACTTTGTTTGTGAAACAGAGAGAAAACCAAACAGAGGGAAGGAATTTATCTTGCCTCATTTTCCGTTAAATTTGTGTTTATAGTTGGAATGATTTCAGTTTTTCTCTGATGAGTCACCTAGAGCTTCAGATATTCAGTAAAGTGTCCATTTATCACGCTCAAAATTTGCAATTATGCTTGAAGCACCTAGTTGGCAATCAGACCAACAGGTAATATAGTAGACAGATGGGTGGCAGTCTTTTCAATGCTATACAAGAGGGAAAAATCACCCCACTCCTGCAGCAGTGTTTGACCGGCTCCGCAGCCTCAGTTCATCTGCACAGAGAAGACAGCCTCTAAGTGCTTGGTCCATCTTTGTCTCTGTCCACATCCTCTCTGCCCCACATTCTGCTTTCTATCATTCCTCTCCATCCTCTCTCCTCCCTCTTCTTGCTGCCACTGAGTACCAAGAGAGAGAGGCTCTGCAATGCAGACACAGCAACAACCTCAGTCTATCCGACCAATTAGTGTGAGCCATGATGTGAGTAGCAGACCCAGCAGCCAGTCATAACGAGAGGCTGACTCATCAAGGGGTGGAAGCGGGGTTGCCTGAGAGACTGGCAGAGCGGATCAGAGGGGCTGAATGACAATGAAATAAAGATGTAGGGAAGACAGAAGGGAGGAGAGAGAAAGATGGACAGAATGAGGAGGATAGACAGATGTAAATAAAACAGAGAGCTGTGGACGTGACTCCTTCATTTCCTATACAGTCACTGGCGAGCCTGAGTCCTATCACTGCAATTCTTCTTACTCATCAGCTGGCTGAGATCCACCAGCTCGCCCAGCTCCCCTCGTTCCAGGGCCCCTCTGAGCAAGGCCCTGCTCAGCCCGGGGGTGTGTTGCTGGGACACATATGCCTGGCTACTGGGAGGAGGCATGGAGGGTGGAGGAAGGGGAACAGGGACCATGCCGTGGCTGCTCAGGATGTATCCTTCCTGAGGTGGCCAGCGCAAAGGCAGCGGCTCGCCATACTCCATTGGGGCGCTAGGTGCTGAGACCACCCTACGACGCTCAGGCGAGTCCTGGGGGGTCATGGGGTAAACATACTCTCCTGCAGACTTCCTGAGTGGGGCTTTGGGTGTCCCCTTCCCTCCTTTTTCTTGCTTGCTCAGGCAGACATAGTGCTGGCGTGGCGTATCATTCCCCCTGCCCTCACCACTGTGTCTCCCCCCTCCTCCCTGCTGAAACAGTCTGGTGGTCAGGTAGACAGAGGGGGGCATACGGCAGGGTGAACCCAGACCCACAGAACCTCCTCCCAAGTACGTCTGGCTGGTGTCCCACCCTCCAGAGTTGGAATCAGACAGGCGCAGGCCTCTGCGTTTCTGCTGGGGTGTGTGCTCTGGGGTGGGGAGAAAACCAGGGTCAAGCTCCCCCGACTTCACCCAGCCGTTAGGCATGACGAAGAGGGTCTCCCCGGCCAGAGAGCAGGGACGCTCCCCACCTCCCTGCCGCGTCACGCTCAGCACCGAGCCTCCCATCCCGCCGCTGTTACTCAGTAAGCCTCTATCACGCCGCTGGATAGATGACTGGGAGGTGTTGCCGTGGCGATGGTTGGCAGGCTTGTGGGCCATGATCCAGCACACGGCGAGGCCAGAGAGCGCCGCACCGATGGTGAATGCCGACACTGCAGATGCCACGAGCAGGTTGAGGGAGACCAGGCTCTCTGGTTCAATCAGCAAACTCTGCTGCAGAATTCCTAAAGATTAAGAGACACAGTTATGAAGATGACATTTAGTAGAACAGCACAATGGACATTCTCTGTCAATGGCTGTCCACAGGGAGCACTTCATTATCATTAAATATAACACTTTTCCCCTCTATAGACATAATGCATAATAATAAATCAATAACTACAATAACACTCATTACCAGTGATGATAGTGTTCAGCATTGAGCAATTATTTTAGGTAATCTTTATAAGGAGCTGCTCTCCAGTCTTGCCTTGAGGCTCCACAGGCTCCAGGTTCACAGAGGCCTGCACTTGTCATCAGCACAACTCAGACCACAGCAGCTGACTCTTCTCTCCTCACACTTTCCATTCTACCGTCTGGCCAGAGAGTTTCTCCTCGCAGCATACCATTACCTCAGTGTTTCCACCCAGCTCTAATCACTTCCATCTGCAGACACAGCAGCACATGCCCGTCTCTGGCTCTGCGACTCCTGCACTTTCAGGGGTTGCGTTAGAGTCTGTCAGGTCTGCACAGTGGCATCACTGACTTCTAGTAATTTCTGTTTCTAACAGTGGGGTAAAAGCTTGAAGCCCATATATCAGTTAAAATGAATGAGACAAGCGTTTGGAATGTGCTGTCTACTCTTTTTAAATGTCATTTAGGAAATTTAGACCCAGCCAAATGGATTTTTTGACTCTGAGACTGGGCTAAAGTAAATGGAACAGTTCAAAAAGAGTCTGCTGGAAAGGAAATAACTTGTTTTGGTTTCCACTGGCTTTGTAAATTTTAGAATGAGAATCAAAAAGGACCTCTGTAGTGCTGCTGCAGTGACATCTGAGCCTCTCACCAGAAGTAACAGTAGTTTCTGCTAAGCCATTTCCAGCTTGCTCACCAGCAACCCTTGCTCGTTCCCATCTTAGATGTTCAGCTTTGACAAAACAAAGCCTAACACGCTGGAGGATGCTGCTTTTCCCATCCTGTGGTCTCACATTGTCTATCAGCAGTTACACCTATTTCATAATCTCCCCAATCAAACTGTCTAACAGTGGGAATGTTTTGACCTGGTGGAAGTAAGACTGAAACCAAAATCCCACTTCTACTTCTATTTGATTCATCACTGACAAAGACTCCAAAACAGTCTACATTGTTAATATCAAGGTAACCATTGCACCATGGCTCATTAAATATGCTCAATTACAGAACTGTCACAAAAATTCTCTTACTTGGCATTTATATAGTTTTTGTTTCTAATGTTCAGAATAAAATAGTGAACTGTAATGAAGGACTGAGCCACTAGGTGGAGCCCTCCATGAGTCCACTGTTCACAGCTCGAAGCATCCATGTCATGCTGCTGCAACCTACCATCACAGTCTCCTAAATGGGAGGTGGTGTTTCCAAATTCCACATCTTGTTGAAAAGGCAGCCTGCAGCCACAGAGAGATCACAGGTTGACACATGACACACTCCAATATTTCTTTTACCATACACATAGAGTACCATACCAAACATAGAGTAGTGACCGTAATTCACAGTGTAGAGCAACAGAGGCAATTGCTTATGCATACATTTAAATAAAACATTTAAATAATAAAAAAACAATACAGTGAATAATATGGTACATTTAAATGTGGTTCTTCATCTAATTCACGATGACTTTCAGCTAACACACAAATGATTGTCTCTCTCTGTTTGCTCTCATGCAAAAAATGAACTCATTCAAAGAGTCACACTGCACGTTGGAAAAAGTATGTGAACCCATAGGCCAGTAAAATCAACAACAACTAATTGGAGCCAGGAGTTTGCAAACATGGAATTTAATAAATAAAACAAGATACGGTAGAGCTACAGTACTTTAACTCCGTTTACACTATTCACAAGATGCTGCTGTGACCCACACTTTGCCAAAAAGATAAAAAAAACTATAAAACAAATCACAGAATGATCAATGAGGTAAAAAAAGAAGATGAGTAAAACAGGAATCACTGAATTTTTTCAGCTGTTTTGTTAATCAATCTACCACATGGAAGTCAGAACCATCTCAACTCTACACAATGCCCACAATGAAAAAAATGTTTTGTGCAATGAAAAAATGAAGGTTTAATTGCCTTGGGACGGACATGCATCTAAGTAGTGAGGAGGGAGCATCATGTGGTTCTGGTTTATCATGCAAGAATAATTTCAGGGTAGCTGTCCACCAGCTAAAGCTAAGCAGAAATTGGGTGATGCAGTAGGACAATCACCTTAAAATTAAAGTAAATATACTACAGACTGACTTAAAACAAAGACAATCACAAAAGTGTCCAAGTCAGTGGAGATGTTAACTCAACAAGGTGCTGCAGAATGATTTCAGAGACTCGTTTACACCAGATGTCCTAAGGATATGACTGAGCTAAAGCAGTTTGTGAGAAAAAAATTCCTCCTGAATGTTGTGCAGGTCTGATCCCCCAGCTACCTGTCGCTCAGTGATAAGATGAGGTTATTGCTTGTTATTGAATCATAGGGTTCATTTACTTTTTCTACCAGGTTTGTGTTTTATGGGTGTAAAGGCACAAACAATCATATTATGATATGACATGTTATGATATGACAGGGCTCAGCTATAACTAGAGGTGAGAAGTAGGAGAGCTGGAAGTAGAAATTATGATTTGAAAAATTGCTTTGATACAGATAATATATTCTTATGGGACGATTACCAATAATAATTCAGTATATTTTAATTAGAATGTGAATTATAAATCACAATAATAAAATAAATATACATGAATAACACCAATTAACCCATCTTGCTACATGTTTGCTAAAATGCTACCTGTAAGTGACAACAATATTTTTCAATTAATATTAATTAATATTACAATTAATTCCTTTTTAATTGTATTGCATTTGCCCAAAACTTAAGTTAAATTACTGGGCAAAGAAAGTCTTTAATGTTACATTTTCTTTGTTTTTTTGCATGTTTAGTGCCTATATAACTTCTTATTGGGCTCATTGTGGAATACAGAAAGTCTAAAAGATGCATGCATGTATGTGTCCTCACCGTGTCCCTGGTCTCAAGAAGGAGCAGACACTGCCTCTTGTCCAGCCACAATAAGGGTCCCTGGAGGCCAGACAGCTCCTTCACACACACACACACACACACACACACACACACACACACACACACACACACACACACACAATCAAAGGAACAAAAGACTTTAAAAGACTTCATCGAACCTTCATACAAACCTGAAATCATGAAATGTGACATTGAAGACTGAGATGAATTTATGACGTGTTTTGAGATGTAACATCTGGTATTCATCTTCATAGCAGTCACACACATTGTGTGAAGTTGCTACTTGTTCACATTTTGCTGTATCTAAGTTTAATATACGGTTGCTGTGGGAATGAGATTCACACTGCAGAATTGTACTTCAAAACCTCTTCCCCATATGTGCAGTAATAAACAAGTACCTTCTTCGTATTCATGACAAACCACAATCTTGAAGCCTCATGCATCAAGTTAAATACTAGGCTATTTCCCGGGAAACAAATTTCACCAAAATAAATATTAAATCAAACAAGCTAGCTGAGGTTTGACAAACACATATGCCATCAGTCCCCTGCTGATTCAAACAAAAACAGAATTGTAAATTTTATTGAGATGACTACAATAACAGCGAGTGAGAAAGCAGAGGCAAAACAAAAGTTGGCCAGCACTAGCCTGGCTAATGGCCACTACTAGATTTAAACAGACCTAATTATAATCTAGGGGAACATTGAGGGAATAGATAAACTGATGACTGAACACTCACTTCATGCAGCGGGAGTGCAGGTGGCAGCGAGATGTGGGCACTCGAACCAGACAGGACGGGAAGGCCAGCAGCAATGTGTGACTGGCCCGGTCCAACGTCAGAGACAAAAGCTGACGAGCCTGCGGAGAGTCCTCACCACACCTGGAAACAATGAGACACAGAAGTGTGAAGGCAGGAGGCAGGGGGCAAAAGAGACTGCAGAGATCAATCTCATCTGTCAAATAAATCTATGATGGGTCAAAGGCCTCATCTATTGGGCCCTAAACCTCATACAGCAGTCACAACATCGGCAGACTCAAGTTCTACAGGGGTCAGAGACAAAGCTGCATTGCAGGAAAAATACAAAGATACAAACTATACTAAAAATACAAACTATTTTTCTGCTGAAGGAGAGTAAGACAAGATAATGAATTAAATGTCCTGTTGTTACAAAATGTTAGAGGTTATGAGCTGAAAGATTTAGCTGATCAATCAATAAACCGGTGAAGATAAATGCAAAATAACTGGTCCCTGCATTTTTGTTGATTGGATTACAATCATGTTTTTATCATTAATAATACTGTAAAATATTTTTTCAGTATATTACAAAGAATTATGGTCTTTTGAAATTACAATTACATAATAACAATACACTAGCATTTTCGCTAGATTTAAGATCAGACATTTTTTTAGTTGTTTTGTTTTTTTATATCCACCACTGACGCTGCTAAATACAGGCTTCTTTGCTGTTCATTTCATGCCTCTTACAACTTACATGCAAAACATAATTCATTAATGCAACAAGAAAGGTACAAGCAGATTTGGTGTTTTAAGAACACTTGAATGAATCCAGTGTAAATTCTTCACAAGAACAAATTGAAGAAAAAAACGGAGGCCCAAAGATCTTGTGATGCATACTCACTTATCTGGGTTAAATCCCTCCACTTCTTCCAGAAACACACTACTGTGAGAGACAGAATCTGAGCTGGGAACCATTAAGAACTTGAGGATGGTTCCTCTGGTGGAACCGAGGAACAAGACTGTACGATTCTTATGGGGGCCAGCTTCTGTGTCCACCACCATGACTGTCAGCTGGTACCTAGATAGAGAGATCAACAGGGAAGCTCAATATGGAACATTTCCTTTCTATGCTACATAAATTTCAGCATGGGTGCTTTGAGTTTGTGTACCGTCCCATAGTCTTGACCACCCAGGGTTTATGTCCCAGCAGTGGAACGGTCTCGTCCATCAGTGGGTGGGTTTTCACAAAGTTCAGCACTTCATCTGGCAGTGTTGTGGAGGAGCTAAATCTGGATCCTTGTACTGCACAACCTCCTGGTCTGAAGACAGAGAAGGAAAAAGAAAAAAGAGAAAATGACACAGATAGATAGATAGATAGATAGATAGATAGATAGATAGATAGATAGATAGATAGATAGATAGATAGATAGA
>JAUYWH010000009.1:8407231-8441767 GCA_034779795.1 Ctenopoma multispine | reverse complement strand
GATAGATAGATAGATAGATAGATAGATAGATAGATAGATAGATAGATAGATAGATAGATAGATAGATAGATAGAGCATGAGATGAGCATATCAAGTAGAAATGAACAAGAGTTCAGTGGAGGCTGTATTAGAATATTTGCTGAATAGCAGTGGAATTTCCGTGTGGCTGACAGCAGGAGCTTCCAGCAGGGAGGTAATTAGGCTACAGTATATATGGGACAGTTCTGCCCACATACACTTTGCAGAACCATACCTGGGTTTAGGCACGGTTTCATCAGGTACAGGAGTCCAAATAGACTCTGGAGATTTCTGCTCTTTAAACCGGCCCTCGAAGACATGAGCGAGTTGCTGCATGTCAAACACACACACCGCAGAGCCTGGGATGCTACCACAGACAAGAAAAAGGAAGACGGTATTAATAAAAAAACACAGTCTTTGTCTGTGTGCAGGTTGTGTGAGTCTTTGTACCTGTTCGGTGGTGTGGAGAAGAGACCCAGAATGACATCTCGTCCCTGCATGTGGATAATGTTGCTCGTGGCATGTAAGAGGTTGAAGTAAAAATGTGAATCTCCCGGGATAGAGCAATTGAGCCGTGCCTTTAAAAATGTTGTCCACTGTTTCTCAAGGACACGCTGAGAGCCACCCAGGTCTGCTTTACAGACACGAGCCACACGAGACACCATCACCTAGAACAAGAAAGGGTAAGCAAAATTGAGCAATAAAGAATAAGCAAGAAGACACAGGGAGGATAAGAAAGAAAGAGAGCACCTTCTCTAGATGGTGAAACTCCATGGCCATCTCTCTGAAGAAGAAATAAATATGAGGCCCCCACTCCATGGCGCTTACAAAATAGGGCTCTGGAAAATAATTAAAGAAAGACAATTTTGAACTAACACAAACTTTCACACTACGGATCAGTATCAACACAGTGCCTGAGGCCAAACTTAACAGTCCCTGACAAGGCTCTGCAATAACAGCCACATCAACATGGACCGCCACTGTCCAGCAGCCTTACTCATTAAATATTCATGTCCTGTTTAATTTATCACCTCGGACAGGCTGAAGATACACATTATTTATCATTTATTCAACCAGCGCTGTTCCAGCTTTGACCTGCCCCTGTTTTCTCCTGTTCAACTGAAGGTTTGTTTAAACCTTGAATCTGTATAGTCTGACACTGATAAAGAAGTCCAATAAATATAGGCATAATAATGTCTGGTTTTGCTCATTGTAGCTTATTATTTCACTTCCACAAATCATCTTATTCACCTGTGAGCCACTCATGAAACAGCCACAATACTTCAATTTCCCTTTAGTAAACTTCTGAAAGCACCCATGATGGTTTCAGGTATTTACTTCCTTATTGTCTGTTGAAGGTGTCTGGCTCTGGAGGGTCATTTACCTCTGAACCATTTGGAATCATGTTTGACTGTGCGCAGGGCAGGGCTGTCGCCGAGGCTTCGATAGATGACTGCATCGATGGCCAGGAAGTCTGTCACAGTGCCGGTAAAGAGACTTCCATCTGAAAGCAAGAGAGATACACAGAGAGAGGAGAGAGGGAGATTAAGAAGAAAAGGGGGAAGATGCAGATGGAGAGATAGCACAAGGTCAGGAAGATTAAAACCAAACAAGCAATGCAGTGAGGGGTCTGACTATTAATCATTTGTAAAAGTAAACCCAAGGGCAGAGGTTTCAATGTCTGGAGCTAGAAACTGAGTCAGATATCTGCTAGAAAGAGAGAATTCTTCAGCTTTAGTATGCAAAGTTAAATTGCTACCTGCAAACAATGCCACATTGGCATGACGTGGATCATATGGGCACCGCGCCATCCCGCTGATAGGCTCCGCCACCATTTCTAGAGTGTCTTTCTGCAACAAGAAGAAATATAGATAAACAAGCTGGCAGATACACAGAGAATGTCCAGCTGACAGATAGATGGATACTAACAGTGTAGTTGGCACAGAGTGGGTTGAACGCGTTTGTTCCACATACAAACAGACCTCCGTGCTGGCTGAGCAGAACTTTGATGAAATTACGGCACTCTCCCTGTCGAAAAAACCAAAACACAAAAAATAGTATTAAAGAGTCATAAGATGCAGCACAATGTGGAGCAAAAGATTGTGTGGAACCATAGCTGAGCTCAAATCTAAGAAGACTGCCAGCGTACAACAGTTCTTAGAGGAAATAAAATATTCAACCTTCAGCAACAGGAACAATAGGATGCCGGCTTTACAGCTGTCTTTACAGTGACGGCTGCTGATGGAGGTGAAACTTGAAGCTGCTGCCAGTAAATGTGAAACTTGATGACTCTGTTAACCCTTTAATCCCTTTGTCATAACGATTGACAGCCTTTTTTCTACTGCAGCTCCAGATTTTTTCACCAGGAGCTAGACTCACGGCTCCTTCTTGATACAGAGTGATGCTACTGTTACTACTATTCACTTACAGTAAGTGTGAACGTTACGTTTTGTAGGAGTTTCTTTTAGCTATCTATGACAATAGACTAGTTTGCATAAAATTCTATTTGCAGATCATTTTATTGTTTACTAAATGTAAAAAACAGTGCTCCTACTTGGCACTGAATTATAATCAACTATTCATTTTGCCATTATTTTAATTTTAGGTTAAATGAGGCTAAACAGGCAAAACACTTTTGCCTTTCAAGTTTGTATTTATTTCCTGATAATACTGCTGGTATTATTGTACCTTCCTGTTTGTGATGCTATCAAAGTCATTTTTATAGACTTTCACCTGACGTAGTTAAAAGCATATGTAAAAACATTTTTGACCTTTGACCTTACGACTTGCCACTTAGCTTAGCTCAGTCTAGTAACAGTTGGCCCAGCTCTGTCCAAAGGTGTCAAATTCAATTTGGTACCACCTCTAAAGCTCTAATTAACACGTTGAATGTTTATTGTGACTGTCGACTATGAAGTGTTAATTAGCGAGTTCTTCGGAGGTGGTGAAAGGCAGATTTTGACACTTCAGGACAAAGCCACACTAGCTGTTTCCTCGTGAAGATATCAACAAAGCTAAGCTAGTTTCAGCTTCATATTTTCAGCACAGACATCATATTGAGTCAATCTTCTCTTGTTGAAAAAGTGAACGAGATTATTTCCCAAAATGTTGATATATCCCTTTAAAATCAACTAAAAAATTTCCTTCTGAGATGTGTTGTTAGATAGACATACCTCGCCATTTTTTTTGCTATAACCAGTCAAAATTTCTGCTGTGCTGCAAAAACATCTATTCTTAGATTTTAATAAGAAGGACTGGTCTAATAACTGCAGTAGTGTATGTCAAATAATTCACAGTGGCATCAGTGCCTGTTACCCTGAGACTTGTAATGTGAGATCCTTATCCGAGTTAGAGTTAGTTAGTTACCTTTCTGTCATCTTCATCTCGCTCTCTGTCATCATTTCCACCGTGGACTTTTTCCTCCTGTCTCTGCTCCTTTTTTAATCACGGCGTTTCCTCTTCATGCTCCTACATCTTCTTTCATCTGTGTTCTTTGAAGCAACACACTTTTCCTTTGGTTGTCTTTCTGCCTCTTTCTTACTGCTCGGTGGCTATGTGTTTCAGTTTTCCTCCTCCTACGCACATTATATCCCTACCTATACCTCCCTTCCTCAACTGATTTCAATTACTGTTTCCTCCCTGAGGCTGTGTCACTTTATCTGCTCAGTTTGCACTATAATGTTTCCCATTGCTTCTTTTTCTTTTTCTTTTTCAACGATTTCTGCACAGATTGGATTTTGCCCATGGCCGGTGACACAGCTACTTTTATAAAATTAAGTTTAGATTTTAGGTTATGCCCTGTCAGCCAGGGCACATTCCCTTCAAATCTTTCTCTTTTGTAGACTTTATCACATTCCTTTTGTATTACACAACATATTACAACATTGTCAGCTATCACATTATATACACATAGAATTATTAAAATTTCTTGCATTACCCAAACTCCTATATGAAGGAAAGTGCCACAGTGATGGTATGCAAGAAATTGCCTCTCAGGCTTCATGGACAGCGTTTGACCTGTGCAATGTTTCACTGACTATGTGATGTGCTGATTCTGTATCAACAAGATCAAATTTGTGTAAACACAGAATGTAGGCGCACCCTAAGGAAAAAAGGTTTCTCTAACAGCTGCCGTGTCTGTCCAAGCGTGTGATAGTGTAGATAGTGTCGATGAAAGAAAGTGGATCTCAAAGTCAGGGAGTTGTGTACAAACGCTATACCTCATGTTTGCCCTTCATCCGGCACACTCGAATGTCGTTCTTATTGGATTCCCACGTGCGCTTCTGCCAAAATGAGTTAACCACAGTTAGATTGTGTTTGTGCATATTCGCAGTTATTCAAGCATGTTTGCTTTTTTTCTGTGTGCAAGACTCTTACCTTGCTGTAGAACATCTCATCGCCTGCCATGTTATCCAGCTCCACTCTGTACAAGTCATCTCTACAAAATACATAGGAACTCAGTCCCAATAGAGTACTAATACTAATTAATATTATATCAACCATTAGTAAGTGAAGCTTAATGACGTACAAGCATGTGTGTGTGTGTGTGATGTGAAAAATGTAAAATGTGTGTGTATTTTGTGCACAGATCTGTTCTGGTTAAACAGGCAGATCAAACAGTGAAAAGCTTGAGGTGCATTATATCATTTATTCATTTATGTTCAAATGTATATTCATTTGGTATTTTATTTGTGTTTATTTAGGCATGAGGCACAGTAGCCTTAGTTTACATGCCTCTCTCATAATGTAGAGGCAGCATTAAATGTTAACAGGTGTATAAGCCTTGTATTTACATAAGATTTATGAAGAATCATGTAGGATTGCTAAACTATGTTAATAAACGTTTGAGGGCTACAATCTTTGTCTACGACAGAAAGCAATTCCTATTTTCCATGCATCATATAAGAGTAACGAGAACAAACAGCTTTCATTTGACATTTAACAAACAAGACTGAATACATTCTCAGCCAATCTAACTATGAAATGTCCTCTGCTGAGTGACAGCAGATGGAAGTATGTGGCGTCAAATCAAAGCAAAAAGGTATTATTGTGAACACGTCCGTAACACACTGTTAGAGACGGTTGCTGTTAGTTACCTGGCTCCTATGTAGAGCGTGCGGTTGACTTGGAGGACCGTCTGGATGTGCAGCTCCTGCCTCTGAGCTGAGCGATGAGGTCTGCCCAAAAATACTGGATACCTCCTAACCACTGATAAACACACAAAGACACGTGAAGCATGCAATGCTTACTAAAAGAAGCCGCAAATTAAGTATTTTGCTCAAAGGTTCAAGAAAGAAAGAACACTTTTCCCACTTATAATTACCCAAAGTAGATATAGGTGACAGACTACACAACAGCTTATCTAACCTTCACTTTAGTAATGTCTTCACTCATTCTTAATGCTTTTGTTTAGGAAAACAATGGATGAATAGTACAGTAGTACACTTGTGTCCTCTTAGTGTTTTTGCTGCGGTTGATGCATGCAGCTCCATAATTAGAAAAAACTGGGTAATCACTAATCCCATTATTTTGTTGTGAAAAAGGCATTTTCATCCTCTTCTCCCTAGATTTCAGATAAATGAGAGAGTACAGGTACATAGAGAGAGAAAGTTTTGAAGAAGGGGACAATAGTCTCCACAGGGAGCCTTCATCATTAGGAGACAGATTGGGAAAACGCCTCATTGTCCTTGACTGCAGTGGAGGCACAGAGGACGTTAGTGATCCATCTCCACCTGTCTCCACCCCTTCTCTCTATCTCAGCCTTCTTACTTGTCATCTGTATCACCCCATCGCCCCATCAACTGTCTCCCACTTCTTCATCTACCTCTCAGCATGTTTAATACTAATTTCTCTCTCTATTTCTGTCTGTATATTTTTCTTTCTTATATTTACTGATGTACTATGCACTCTTACGGCAAAGGACTGAAGTCTCTAAATTTATCTGTATGCCCCGGTAACTTCAAAGCCGCTTCACACCAATGCTCTGACCCTTGACCCCTGATTTCCACATCCACCACAGAGCCATTCATCAATGCATCACATACACCCACACACACACACACAGTGGGAAGGACACGTACCCTCTACGGGGACATAGCTGAGTGGTCTGGGTTCTTCTGGGAATGAGCCATCCGCCAGTTGAAGCAGCAGGAGAAGAAATGTGAGGGGAGGTGCCATGGTCGCCATGGTAGCAGCACACATGCACTGTTAACAAAGAGAGAAAAAAAATCATTGTTGCACTGTATCAGTCTGTGTGTGTGTATGCATAGGCAAGGATGCATTAAGTGTGCGTGTTGGCATTATCACAGACAAAAATGACCAACGGGTTTACAACAGCATTTGTGTATTGTGTGTGTGTCCGTGGACAGGGTCAGAAGTGCAGCAGGGTGACTACTGTCACCAACCTGGCACCAGCAGGGAGCTAACCTGTTACTTTTGTCTGCTTTAGTGGTGTAATTGGAATCCATTGTCAGAAATGTCACTCCGTTGTCAAACAGTTTGAATTGAGGGATTCTCCCAGCCATATAACTTACTGAGTAGTAAAACATTTATGGTATTACAAAGCCTCTTTGGGGAGTAAAGTTCCATTCTCTAATTGTGTTTCTATATGGACGTATGGAGGTAATTAACCACAATAAAGGAAGGAGCTGGTCTTAATAAATCAGACAACAAGAGTAGAAGAAGGGAATGAACAGGGCACAGGACAACATCTTTTCAGAGGTTAAAAGTCAAGAATGTCACAAGCAAAGAAAAGAGAAGGAAGCAGATTTTGGTGAAGATTCTTAGTCATGCAGATGAGGTAAGGATATTCTAACCTAACCTTTCACAAAGCAGCATCCCGACCCAGCAGAGAGACAACGAAAGAGTCACTGAGACACTTGGTCAAAAGAAAAATCTTGCCTGTCTGGTGGGTCCAAAAAAGCTCAAAAGGATTTTTTTAAATAAAAAAGTCATACCTGTCCAAAACACACAGTTAGACTTCCAAAATCATAAAACTAGTTTCCATTTGTAAAAATTATTTGAACTTAAATTTATTGTTTAACTTAATTTAAATCCCACTGGCTTATTGTTGAGGGAACCAAGGTGATGTTAACGTCCGGTTTGGATTGCAAAATGTCATCTCTACAGCACTCTAATTTTCAAACTCCATCAACTAATCTATTAGATGTACTTGTGTACTGACATCACCATAGCAGGATTCATCATCAAACAAAAATGAATGTGTCTACAAAAACCAAAGCATACACTGACATCTAGAAAAGTGGTCAAATGCTGTACATCAGTGTCTCTTGCACCTATGAAGCAATGGAATAATATTGTTACTCGTGACATAAAGCATGGCAACCGCATCGTCAAACACGTTTAAATGAAGCTTTTCTTTGAATTTACTCATACGACTGTGGCTCAGTTAAACTGCTTGAGGTACGACATTATCTATCATTGATGTGAGAGGACTTTGAAAGAGGAGAGGAAACATGAACAGAGGAAAGGAAAAGACAAGACAAATGAGGAGAGCAGAAAGGGCGGAGTACTCGGGTTTTGTGTTGGGTTGCTGAAAGCACTGCTAAAATCTTGGAAAATGTGGAGTTTGATGAAACATGAATAAAAGGTTAGAACCAAAAGAAAAGATGTGCGCAACATTGAATGCTGTTCCCATCCAATCTACCTGAACGATATGTTCCATGTTTCCCCCCACCCCTGCGTACTGTATTTCCTTTCATCTTCTGTATCTTCCTCACCCACCTCCTCTCTTCATTTCTATTTCTTTTTGTCTCTCAGCGTGTCTGTTCCTGCACAAAAAAAACAAAACCCTATGACTGTTTTCAGACATATAACATGAGCCAGAGCAGAAACATTTTAGTTGCTAAGGTGATGACAACTGCTATTTGAAGAACACAGATCCAACCAGGTAAAACTCACTCATATACACAAGCACAGTCACCTGTGTTGCCAACACTTTGCACTGTGCATGAGTTTGAATGACAAGCGGTTTAAAGACATCAGTAAGGCAATATGGGCTGCAGACTATTCACTTGGGGCCACTTCAAATGAAATTCTAGACTAGAGATTGCAGATTTGACACCTCTAAGCCTTTTCTCGTCAGAAGCAATTGGACGAGCCCTGAAGAGGGGTGGAAAATTTGTTTCATCTGACTCTCCATTGGGATTTCCTGAACTAGAACTGATTGAGTCAGGTTTAGGGTGAACCTCATTTCATTATGGCTATTTCACAAGAGGTAAATTTGATGCTTAAACCTAAAATGAAATTCTGTTCCCCTGTGTGGACTGAAAGAACGAATAGATGTCATTAAATGAAGCGGGTGTTCCAGTGAGATTAGGTGTCGTATGGTTATGGACTCACATTAACCCCTTGCCAATGAGTGGTGGCTTTTGCATAAAAAGAAAAAAAAGAGACATAATACACATATTTTTATATTACATTGATATAGACTTGAAAATACATTAATGCCAATGCACAATGCAAATTTATGTTACCGTTAGAAATAACTCACTCCACAAAAGACACTCCTTGTCACTATAGAAGTTCCTGCTAGGAACTGCTAATAGTTCATTTAGCATAGTTTAAATGTTTAATGTTGTTTAATGTTGCTAAATAACCAAAATGTAAGCGAATATGGGATAAAAAGCAGGGTTCCATTTGTAGCTCAAAACATATTTCATTAAATCCATGGTTGAATTATACTTAAGTGAGCAGTAAGTTACTGAAGGCAAAATGAGGACAGTTTGTTTGCCCAAATTGAAAGCATTTCAAATAGTCAGCTAGTCAGAAAACAATATATTACATACAGTATGTCTGACTAATACATGTAGTCATTCCACTAAAAGCCTTTAAATAAGGAGAGAAAAAAAGATGAGCATTCCTCTTCCTTTCCTCATACTGTTCTTTTCTCACCCACAAACACGCTTGCAAATTGCACACACAACATACTAAAGCCCTGTGTCTAATTATTGATGAGTCCTCCTCATTAGGTGTGCATACTGAATGAGGTTATTGATCATAAAATAAACCATCTGATCTGGGCCATGGACAACATATAAAAGCGCTGCTGCTGGTCAGTACCACAAAAAGTATTAGTATTTTGAATGCTTTTGACAAAAAAATTAGGTTTGATGTAGAGTTTGACATTTGCTTATTGAGCATTGTGAGTTTTCTCTTCTGAGCCGAAAGACAGAAAAGAGAGATAAATGACAATGAAATAAAAAAAAAAAGAAAAAAAGACACGACTTGCAGCTCATCAAGCTATAAAAAAACAGACCACTGGTGACAGAATGAGTACCGGGAAATCAAAGAAAGAGAGACAAGTGAGTGGAAAGAAGAAAGTATGTTATGCTATTTGTGTCAGATCACGTTGGTGTGATAGGATTAAGTAGTGTGACACTGACACGGTTATCATGAAATGCATATAATGATGGCAACAGGCACACTGTGTAATCTAGCCACATCAGGTAACCCATTAGCTAATCACCTGCTAGCACTCACATCATTAACCAATCACCAGGGCATCTGAAAAAGCATAATTACCTGCTCTCACCTCTTATCAGTTTGTCCATATGTTTTGTACTCATTGGTGGAGACTGTGCTCCATTTCATTAAATCTTTTTCTCTAGTGTCCTCTTGTTCACCTGCCACAGCTGATTTGTCAGGAACGACATGGTGTCAGGAGCATGCTGGGAATTTCTATACAACCCCTGGTATGGTAACAAGCAACGAGGAAGATATTTATTGTATAATTATTGATTTACTATTTACCCATGATCTCATTTTAAAATGCCTCAGTGGCCTTTAGTTTCATAGTGGACATGTTCATATTTGCACAAGACATTTCAACTATTCAAGTTGTTGTGCAAGATCAATGCATTTTCAACATGCTAAACTGAGATAGACTAAAGAGCCCGATCCCTGTCGTCACTGAGCTGCATTTACTGGCCATGAGGAAGCAGACAGACATAAATAAAAAGCCTCAACAGTATGTCTGAAGGCACAGACGCACAGTCAACCTACCCAACAACACTGATTCTGAAAGCACTGAGATGCTTAAGCCATGATCTGTGCCACACCTAACTACAGCACAGGCATTCATTGATATGTATATGCATGTGGGTGACAGAAACAGGATGTATAAAATCACAATCTTTCTTTCTGTGGTGTTGACATTTCACTCAAATCTACGTTTGTAACTCCACAGGCATAGCCTCTCTCTCTCTCTTTCTGTCTTTCCCCTGTCTCTCGCTCTCTGTTTAGCTGCTGCAGCCACTCCACTCTGTGCCTTTGTTACCGTAGCAACCAATAGCAAAGCTAGGCAGAGATGTTCTATTGCAGTGGATGTAAAAGGGAGTAGGGTGGGTTCACCCTCTAACACGTACATGTGACAATACATGCAGGCGCGCCCACACACACACAGGCACACATTTGTAGACTCTTCATACACTCAGGTATTAACCCAAATCCATATATATTCATGTGGTGTTCATGAATACATCTATGGACAGAGATATAGGGAGGTAGTGGTCCCCTATCTCTCAGCAAGGAGGGAGATGGGGGAGGTGCAAGCATTTTGTCTCTACATTATCCATACACTGGAAAGACAGTACAGCTCATTTAAAATCAATAGGTGAACAATGGAAAGTATTCACTGAAAACACAGCAAAATATTTTTTACACATTGTTATAGAAAGAAGCAAAGCATTTTTCATAGGAGTTCCCCTTCAACAATGGTGAACGTATCAGTCTCTGTGAGGCAGCTGGGTTATTATTAATTATGTAAAAAAACAACAACCAAGGAACAACCTTAGGCTCTGATGCCACAAACTTGATTTTAAAGAAAAAGGACTATATGTGAAGATATGTTTCCTTGCAGCTGTGAGGCTTCCTCTGTCGGATTATTATGACAGGTTGATTTACAATCTTAAAAAAAGACGGACCAGGAAAATTTAAGTGGGATTCGGTATTAAGACATTCCTCAACATGAAGACATGGCAGAAATGTAACCCTTTACATCTCTTCTCTCTTCTAACACACCTGCTCCTTGAGAACAGTATGCATGCTGAAGCCCGGAATAAAGTAAAATGACCTGAGGGTAGAGACAGAGACACGGGCTAAACTGGGAGAAGTGGGTCACCTTCACACATCACTACTCCACCCTGCAAACTCTATGGCTTCATTAATAGACTTTAACTGATTCTCGCTGAAAATGGAAAGGGTATGAACAACAGTGAGAGATTTCAGGATATGTTTTTCTTACTGTGGTGTAGTGCTGATTCTAGATAACGTTAGTAAAAGTTCAGACTAACATTGTATGGCTCCACAAAATAAAACTCACATAGCTTGTCCATTAAAAATAGCAAGATCTGCATGATTACCTGACAGATGCTACTCTGACTTCCCAAGGATTGGAAAGACATTGTACCCACAACAGCTATTTCAAATTTTGTTCACACTCAGGTAGTGACCTAACCATGGACAGAGAACGTAATTCAGCTCCAGCCTTTATGTACCAATATGCATTTCACACGAAATAACTGGAAACAAGATTAATATTCCACACTAGATTCCACACTAAAAAACAGATTTACTTTTGAAAGGAACATCCCTACTACAGAGGTATCGGAGGAAAGGAAATCAAAATATAAAAAGGATTTTTTTTAACTTTATTTACATTGGGGTTATGTGGCTGCGTTGTCTGGCAAATGCCACCAAACAACAAATAGTCTATTACACATTATAGAATGAGTAGTTAGTAAATGTTGCTGCTGTAGAGGTAACTTTATGTCACATGCTGGCTGGGGTTTCAGAGTCTGATGCAAATTGCACATTTGCTTTGGGAATAATTATTTGTGATATCATAAATCTCCCATAACAGGTGGAAATACCTGGTAGAACCACACTGTGTCAAAGCAAAGACATGAACACATGAAAATATATTCAGGTAATTCAGATTCAGAAACACAAAGAGAAAAAAGTGCACACAGATACGCACAATCATGTTCTCTTCAGCAGTGGAATCACTGTGTCAAGTCTTTATCTTATCAAGGTGGTGGTGATATTCCTTCAAATGTCTGCCTGTCTCCTCTGTGCTAGTCTAATCAGAGTTAAGGGAGCCTGTCTTTTGCTGTTAAGTATCCTAAAATACTATTCGATCCACAGGGTCATTTATATGCTAATGCAAAAGGTTACCTCTACATACACCTTGAACACAGCTGTTAGGCTATGTGTAGAAAAAAGAGACAGGAAGAAGAAAGCGATGGCGAGAGTGAGAGTGCATTTGCAATGAAAGAGTAGGGAGATGCAGGAAAAGAGAAGAGAGAAAAGAACGGAGGGATATTCCCCTGAGTGAGTGCTATAGGTAATTAAAATAGGGTGGACAGAGCTGGAGTCTAGCCAAAGAGAGCTCCATCTCCCTTTAGACTTCTTTCCCAATCAAGCCTTCTGCCTAAAGTCAAATTGCTGCTACTGACAGATGAACAACAGCGCATGGATGCAGTTATCAGCATACAGGTAGCGGACATGTACATATACAGTGAGATTAACACACAGCTCAGAAATGTGGTTACGAAGCAAAAATTCTTGCAAATAATACAAATATTGCTAAAAAACGGTTAATAAATGTATTTCTGTGTCTGCACTGAAATAGAAACGCACAGAAACACACATGAAAACAAACACACACAACCACATTTATGGTGCTCTACAAAGCTGCTGCAAGGGCAAACATTACTAACCAGAGTTTGACTGCAGTAAGCACATATACATTCACTGCACAGCTCTGAGCTGGAGGGGAGCACATGAGTATGGGAGTATGCAGTGCACTCATTCAGGCACACAGTTCAACACACACACACACACACACACACACACACACACACACACACACACACACACACACACACACACACTAACACTCGGTGTGTACAACAGCAATGAAGATATAGTCTAATTGCACAACATTATCAAGGGTTTTTCATAAGAATTTAACCTATTTGAAACCTTCATAAAGTGCTGATAGTTCAGTCTGTACTGTTCATGACATTTATCTCTTAAGCTAATCTTTGTGATTTCCTTTTTCTACTTCCACTGTACAAAGACTATGTCTCGGCACAGCAGTCATTCCATACATCTCACACCCAGTTAGTGTCTTCTCTTACACTGTAGAAGCAGATATAGGCTGAAAGGTACAGTAGCTCATACTCTTGTCATGTTGTTCTTTGTGTGCTGTAATCACCAGTAAGGGTAAATATAGCTCTTTTGGCAAAAGCCTGTTAGGAGGATCACAGCTCACACTAGGTGGTCTGCACACAACAGATATCAAAATGCCAAAGAACCTGCCTGTCAATTGACATCTGAACACATGCATGCATGCACGCACGCCCACACACACACACACACACACACACACACACACACACACACACACACACACACACACACCTCTACTTTACAGCATACACACCTATAGGCAGGGACGATACCTCCCCTGGGAGCCTTGTTTTCACCTCGCAGGTATAATTGTGTTTCTGCTATGCTTTGCTACTCTCCTGTTGGTTGTGACTGGGCCCTAAATGAAAAGCTATAATTAAAAGAAAAAAAGTTGTATTTGTTATGAGGAAGGGATGACTGTCGGAGAGGACAGTATGAAGGGGAGAGAAAGATTAGCCAGAACAAAGCTTCATCAGGCTACAAAACCATCTTGAGTAGCTTGGAGACAAAGGACTCAGATGTGCCTTTATCTCCCAATAAAAAAGTCTTCCAAATCCCTCTGACTAAGCTGCCATAACTAAAGCCTCCGTTTGGCTAAGGTGCTGACTGAATTTGTTGGACAACAAAAGCTGAAAAATATGTGTAGTTAGACAAAGCTCCTGAGAAATATACATACCTCTATTCATTTTGTGCAAAGAAAAAAAAAAGTCAAGTGCCTCAGCAATGGCATTTCAGAAAAGGTTACTTGGTTATTTTCTTGTTTTGTTTATGTGTGTGAGTGGCTCAGTAAAAACATAAAATACATGGTCATTTTCACACTTTGCAATTTTGTTATGTAAATGAGCTCACAGAAGGTACACGATTAGAGCACGTCTATCTTTTTAAGTTAAAACAGCTGTGATATCAAACACAACCAAAATTGCCTGGCAGTTATATGGGAGGGCCAGCTGCATGCAAAGAGAAGGGCTCATCTGAGAGACAAACTCATACTCATACCACCCAAATACATACTCCAACCCAAACATACAAACAACACACCCACATAAACCTTGCAGGCTTTCACAGATCGTGCATATTCATGTATCTAGCAGGTTCCTGAATGAGGGATTATACCAGTAGAGCTGTTGTTAAGACAACACAGAACAATAAACTGATCACACATCAGTTGCATATTACGGTATATACAGAGACCACACGATGTGCACAGAGATACATAAGGAGACTCTGCACCTCCGGGGAAGAATCAGCAAAGACAGTGAGTCATAAAAAGGAAGATGTATGGACACAGCAAAGTACATGAGAGATCTTTATATTGAAAACAACTGCAAAGGATTTTTACACGATATATATGTGGCTGATACAGCAACCAAATGCGCTTGAGGCAGCTACCTTGGCTGTCTGAACATCATTTATCTTGAAGTGTGTAGTTTATGGCACCGTGGACAGCAGAGTCTGCTATAAAGCTTCACAACTTGTGTGGTACCAGTCATCTCGCTTCTGTCCTTTTCAAACATCTGGAAGGATTTGTCCAAAAGGCCCATTTCAGCCTGTATTTCATGAAGGAGTTTATTTGAAATACCTTTCTCAGGATGAGAGTGAATTTCTGACAAGTAAAAAGAAGTATGCCTGCGTGACTCCTAACCCATAGACCCCTTTAATCTTTCACAATGACTCCCTGAGGTCCCTGCTCCGAGGACCCCACTGGAATAGGTCACCCAGCAGATGCCAGCCCAGCTGAATCCTTCACATCTTATGGCCCTCAGGTTTGGGGATTTCAACACCATTTTCAAGTGTAGATTTTGTTAGAAAGAATACCCACCAAGCTCTTCTCCGAGAAAAACACTGTGCTCTGTGTGAAACTGAAACATCAAAAGATGCTGTATCTGGATAATAAACATTCCTTTAATTCTCCTGGCACTTCTCATATTTTGCTTCATTTTATGATTAGCGTGGTGAATGTACTTTATGGCGTGAGCAAGGGTGGCTACTGTTACTGGGTAGATGGGAGCTGATACAGCAAGATGGGGAAGTTACTGTACCTAGTTCTTAAACACAATAAGAGCATATTAAAAAGGAAAGAAAGGAACAAAAACAACAAGTCAATTCCATTATCTGATACAAAGTAGAAAACAAAATATAAAACTGTGACAGCTTAGCACTGAAGTATTAAAACCAGTAGTGTTCGAGTCAGTCAGTGTTCCCCTCTTTGTACCGAAGGTAAAGAGAGGCAATTTGTCGCAGCTTGCTTGACGTATTCTCTTGGCGCTAGGAACAGAGAAGCTGTTAGGTAACATCTCTCTCTTCCGACATCTTCTGTCTGTTTCATCTCATGCTATTTAACAGATCTCACACTGCACATTTCTGGAAACATGCTCCTTAGCAACCCCAACACACTAATCTCTTACTTTCTTAGTGGGCAGGCTGTATTATGCAGAAATCCAATCAAAAATTTTTTTTCCGTGCTTGAGATGCCCTGTTTGCGGCTTAGAATGTGTGATTGAATAGGGTCCTCTGTGATCAATAGAGCTCATTAAAGTTCCCTGTGGGCAGTTGTCTCACCCCGAGGCTCCCTTAGATTGCTTTTACCTGCAGCCTGCTCTGCCTTATTGCTTCAAGTGGCTCCAACTTTGTTTGCAGCATAATTAATTTTATAATTGAATTACTCAAGCCTGGCCTTTCACTGCTAGTTTCCTAAATGTAGACTGAAGTATGCATTCAGTTCCCTTCAAGTGTAGGCTGTGGGTGTTTCAGGGGTTAGAAGTCTTTAGGATAGCTGTATGTTTAGGATTGACAAGTGTTAGACTGCCTTTCAAGGGGAGGACGAAGGAAACAGTGGCTGCACCTGTTGTTCGCTGCAGTTGCTGTGTGGTGGGGTTAGCACCTGCTCGCACGGCTGCTGTGTGGCTGTCTGTGTGGACGGCGGGGATAACAGGGAAACCATTCACACTCGCTCAGGCTGCTGTCTGCAGCCCCTCTCCCTCGGTGCTTATTCACTCTGAGATTTCTGCTCTATCATTTCTTTTTCTGCTATTTGCATCCTCTGCCTATCGCCCTGTAGTCCATACGCCAGATTGCTATCTGCCACTCTTTATCCTTTGTATCCCCCAATCTGTCTGTCTGTGTTTCTGTCCCCTCTCCACCCATCCTCCTCTTACTTCTTTTTGTCTCTTTTTGCCTTTCAACTCACACTAACACAAACATAAACAGCAGCAGCTGTTCGAATTATTCTGTAGAATTAAATACCAAGGATACATATATATAAAAAAAATCCCATATTATTAACTATTAAATCACTTAGAGCTGGGACGGCAGTGACGGAGCATGTAACTTGGGCCATAGAGGTTGTGAATGTGCAGCGTAGTTAGGGGACATTTAGATAAATTACTGTGAGAGCAGGACACATTCAGGGCTAAAGATGAATCTGTAATGACATCACAAAGTAAAATGCTATGAGTCATTGACCGTCTATGTTTAAATCACCAATAACTATATTTGTTTTTCTTTTTTTAACTTTTCTTTTTCTGTCAATAACAACTTACTGGGTGCCACTCCTTTTACTCCACTGTGAGGGAGTAATGACATAGTCAATTGACTTTATGGCTATCAAATCGTCAGATCTGACCTTTGCTCTTATTACCAGGAAACCTTGGAGAAGCATTTAATAAAATGTAATTAATTTACACAGGGGCACAATTAAACATATCGTTTGAAAGCAATAATCAGGGCCTGTAGTCCAGGTCGTGATTTTAATCCGAATTTCAATCAGGTATTGTGCTCCTCTTTGCAATGCACTGTTAAAATGTTTAAGTGTCGTGAATCATTTTTGCTCAGATATTATTTTATTACAAACCAAAGTGTAAGAATGATCACTGGAAGCTCCTATGCAACATGTGAACGAAAAATGATACGCAATGACATTTACACACACATATGCACATAGCCTTTGCAAATAAACCGTCAAACTTCAAGCAGACACAAAGAGCAATTCATGTCCACAGAGGTCCAGACGATGCCCGAGACATCTATTGGCAAACCCGGAGGAGTAGCAGTGCAGCATCGCGTTTGGTGGCAGTAATACATTTGCGCACATACTGTAGCCTGTATACCTGTTCTTCCCACCCACCCCTCAAACATATCCATCTCTCAATCCCACCATTTGGCACACTCACCGCACCAGATGGCCAGGTAGGGAGGCTGAGGCAGGTGCCAGTCGCCGAGTCGCCCTCTCCGGTCGCTCTTCTTCTCTCTGTGAAGAAATGGGTGATGGATACCACGGTTCTCGGTATCCAAAGCTTCTCTGAAATAACAGCAGATCACCAGCCGCACCTCACCTGTCTCTTTCCTCTACGGTCCCTGCGCGTCGCCGTAGCATCACCGTTTACCGAGCGCGTCCAAAACGCCCAGTCAACTACAAAACGTTTTTTTCCAGGGGGAAATGAGGCCGTACTGTAAATGTGTAAACTGCAACCTAATGAGCTTTTCTGTGATCCACAATACGTTTTCTTTTACGGTAGCCTTCAGTTCAGTTCTTTGCAAAATCGAGAATCCTGCTACTGCGGGCTGCATTAAGTCTTCTGTCAGGGAAACCGGCCAGTTGTCTGCACTTGTTCAAGCTACAGCACTGAAATCAATAGTCAGCAAAATGTAATCCCCTCCTTAAATTTACAGAGGCGAGGTGAAATGCCCAACGCAGAGCAGGCACAGTTACACCAGGGGCCCATAATTCACACCCCCGAGTCAGTCCTGCAGTGGATCAATGGTGAACGGAGGACCGCTCTCTCTCTCTCTCTCTCTCTCTCTCTCTCTCTCTCTCTCTCTCTCACACACACACACACACACACACACACACACACACACACAGGCCATAATTGCAACAAAATATATCTGAAGATGTTCAGGGAAATTGTGAGTTAAATGTAAATTAAAACATGCAGCTACACTGAAGAAATTTTATTGTTTAAACAATAATAATAATAAAAACTGTTGATATATTGAATGGAAAGGTTTTCACAATTACTAAAACCACTGTGTTACCAACACATTTTACAATACTGGGACTAGATAACAACAGAAATCTGCCATTTATTACATGACTGGAGGTATTATTAGACCTCATGTGTAGTACTGAACTGTACTGTTTGCTTCACTCAGGTAATATATTCCCTTTTATATTTTCTTTCCATGTCAATACTTCTATTCCCTAATGCAGGAGAAAATACTGTAAACGTATTTTTGAAATAGTCAAATGAAGAGATTGTTCCCAAGTCCAAGCAAAAGTTTGTGACTTTTTCTAAAATGCAGTAATAATTTATGTGATTTGTTCATTCATACAAACATTTATTTAACTGACAAAAGTATAAAGACAAGATATTCTTTAGTCTAGAGTTTGATGTCTGAGGCCTGTTCACGTGTTAAATCAGCTTTCTTTTCATTACACTTTATAGTTGACTGTTAACTGAGATTACAGCTATGCAAGTGGAATATTTGGAATATTTAAGACTTCAGCTGCTCAACAGTCGGATTCTTCTCTTCATGATGTGACAAACATTTTCGATATAGGGACACAGTGACTGAAAAACCCCGACTTCCCAAGAAAGGATAATACCTTGATGGCAAAATACTGTACGTTTCTAAAATCCAAATATAAGCCTCCTTGCTGATGCATCTTCATACATATGCAAGTCATCCTTGCGATGGGCACTGTTGCACCCTCATTCTATCACATATGCTGACTTTTGGACCTTTTGCTAATAACTTTATGGATTATCCATTTTTCCCCTAAACAAACTATAAATTGGACTCATTTAACCACAGAATGCATTTCCACTTTCTTCCGACATGAGTTCAGGCCCAGAAACATTTTTATGCAGAAACAATTCTATGCATTTCTGCAAAGAATTGATATATGGCTTCTTTTAGCATAATAGAGTTGGAGGTTATATTTCTGGATGCAGCAGCAGACTGTGCTATGTAACCATTCACCGTTCATCACGGTAGCATGCCAGTTTCATACAATGCTGCCTGAGGGCTTAAAGGTCACACACATCTAACAGTGGTTTCCACCCTTGGGCTTTACAATCTCTTTCATGAATCTTTTTACAATATTATGTATTGTAGATAGTGATCGGCATTTTTGTGTTGAGAAATAATCTTTTTAAATTGATTCTCCCATGAAGGTAGGCATAAAGTGGTGAGCTGAAGTCCATCATTGCCTGAAATGACTGAACCTTTGGTGGATACTCCGATGATACCCTTGCACGTTACTAATTAACCTGTTGATTTTGGAATTATCCAGAATGCTGTTATTATCCAGAATGATTTCAGTCTTACTTTGCCCCTGTCCCACTGTTTTGTTTTATGCAGGCATCACACTCTAAATTGTCCTAAAGTTACAAAACAGAATAAAGTTGGTCAGTGAAAACGCTGAAAATGTTTCCTCTACTTTTATTAGATAAAGCTTCAAGTGATTTGACAAGTCATACTGTAGCTTGTCCCAAATGGGACAAATTTGCCTTGTTAGAGTAAATTGCAACACACACTACAAAATAGTTGAAATGATTTGCCAAAACACCAGGTGCAACATTAAAATGCTGTTTATGTGACATATCACAAAATGGCAGCTCCCAGTGCACACAAGAATGCATGGAATTGAGTGTTTAATGAAACAAAGGTGGACTAAAGACATGTAACATGGAAAACTAAAGCTAAACTTAAAATCACTCCAACTGGAGGCAAACAGCACTGACAAACTAGAAGTAACCAAGACTAACTACAAGCAGAAACAGGATAACTAAACTGGGGGAAAGAGATAAATATTACTGTGGCATAAACATGAGCTGCTAACTAAATGAACATGGCAAAGGAAGAGGCAAGAAACTAGAACAAGAACAAACCAAAATGAAAAACTCAAATAAATCTGAACCAAACTTACAACCAACAAGGTGTGGAACAATGAGTAACATAAAGCAGAAACAGCAGTAGCACACAACAGAGGATCTGACAAGGGGTGACTGAGGGAAGGAGGAATATATGATGTGGCCCTTAATTGCCAAAGTGAGGGAAGCTGGTAATAATTTGGGTGAGTGTGTGTCAGGACCAGGAGCATGGCTGAACCTGAGGCAGGTCAGGTGACTGTATGGGGGAAAGGACAGGACCAACCATGGGTTTATGTGTTAATCAGTAGTATTAATCAAATAATCAAATATAATCATTTAAGACAGAAAAAGACCATTCTGTTGGATACTGTGTACCTTTACTTTTGATACAAGTAATTTTTTCAGATAAAACATTTAATTTAACATTAATATTGTATTTGTTTCAAGATCTTAAAAAATGGATTGGAGTGCTTCTCTTCTGATTTTTTAAACATTCAGACTGAAATGAATATACACCACAAATACCTTGTATATATACAGTTACCCATGTTGTTTTGAATATGTTATTTTTATTGTTTTCTTATTAAAAAAATAAATGATACAATAAATGATGATCCTTAAGGCAAACAAAACTGTTGAGACCTTAAAATAGTTTCCCCTGTACATATGTCGCCGTTATTTTACCTCAGTAGTTACGTTCAATATAAATATGATGGTAAATTATATTATGACCTATTGTAATAAAGTTTTGAAAAAGGAATACGTTACGTCACTTCCGGCTTTAGTTGGACAGTAGTAGAAAAAAAATCTGACTGCCATGAATTTCAGCTAGCTAGCCACCGAGAACTGTCTGTGTACTTGAGTCAAACCATCCATGTCAAGACACAAGAAGGATTTTCGAAGTCTTGTGCTGCTTTTGTGTACATATAGGGGCACACCATCCCACCTGCCGACCTACTGTGAGTCGGTAAGTAGCTGTAAGGCTGCCGTGCTATCAGTGTAGCGTTAGCCGCCGCCGCTAGGTGCCTGCCTTGCTAACGTAAATTATGCTATTTGGACTGTTAGAGGGTATTAACCTGAAATAGCCAGTGATGCAAGTTACTTGTCTATATTCCCAGCTGTATATTTGCTGTGTCAACATACTGCTTCCGTCTAATATCGCAAGCTAACGTTTGACGTTAATATCATAGCTAACAATGTACCGCTACATTAGCATAGCAGTCGCTCCCTGTCGCTGTCTGTGCCTGCGTTGTGGGGGTGTTGTAAAGTTAATTAGTCACCAGGGCATCAGAATCCCTTTAATCCTGAGATTTAGAGCTATTTAGTAGCCTCGGCCCATATATAATTTCTATATATTTTGCACTAATTAATGGTAATTCTGACATGAGCTGCCCAGTGATGACAGTAATACAGCAACTGCATATCGTTGTTGTCTAATCGTTATAATGAAGCTGTGCTATGTTTATTATGTTTGAATTGTGGTTATCGTTTTCTGAAAGCTGTGACTCGCGATTACTGTTTTTCATTTGTGCAATGTGTGTAATTTCATTTGGTACCGAATGCTATATGTTACATAGCAAGATTGCTAGCATCAATATTGGTCAACTGTAGATAGAGCTACATTTAAAAACGAGATCAGCCAGGTGGTCATGCTTATGAGACTACATTTTGTTGCAGCTTATTGTTGCACAAAAAAAGAAATTTTAATGTGCTGTCTTCTCTTTTCTTTTGTGTTAAATCAAGATCCAGCTGGCTCAGTGACTAGATTAGAAGACATTGGCACAACTGTGTGCCGGTTCATTTGAAGACCCAGGAATTTCTGAATCCAGGTAAGTTCACATGATTCTGTGCTATTCTATGCCGAGTTTTCCCTGGAGAATTGGCTGGGGGAGATGGTTAATGTTTTTTAACTGTATTGATTAATTGATTACCTCCTGAGTTGAACTTGCATCCTGATCCTTTCTTACCTCTTTAGCCCTTTTCTCATATGAACTCCAGACAATGTGTGGAGAATCAGGTCCAAAGATTATTCAGAGTTGGTCTCACACATGTAACACTGTGTTTTTCTATGTCAGATGCATTCTCACTTGGGGTAATAGTCTGTTTAGTCTTGGTGAAGGTTGGTCCCTGTGTAGTGCATGCAGGCGGGCATGAAGTAGAGAAGTGAGAAACAACACCAGAAAGCACGGTAAATACTTTCTGGTTTGGCTGAACGGCTCAGACGGGAACACACTTGCTGTGAATTCTCTTGACAATTACCTGCTGTATTTGCACTTAATTCACAGCTCCTCCAGCTAATGTCTAGTCAGAGAAGTTCTGGGTTTCAGTCCATGTCTGAAAACAGCTCTTAAGATTGATTAAACGTTGCTTCAGTTCTTGAATGCGTGCCCTTTGCTGCATGATATAGTGTTGCTGTTTATTTTCCTAAGCTTAATAATCCCAAGTGTTTATTATATAAAAATATAATAATTTCCTCTGACTAGAGTTGAAACCCTGCTGTGAATTAGAATTGAAAAGACTTCTACATTAATGTTGTTTTTATTCTGTCTTCCATGTTTATTTTTCTACCAGAAGATGAACGGGTTGTCCATACGAGAGCTATGCTGCTTGTTCTGCTGCCCCCCTTGCCCCAGTCGCATTGCAGCCAAACTAGCTTTCCTCCCCCCAGAGCCCACCTATGCCCTTCTTCCTGACCCAGATCCAGGTTCTGGGGCTGGAACTGCATCTGGGTCCACTTCTGGGGCTGCTCTGCCGTCACTAGGAGCACCAGGACTGCGTTCCCGTCTGAACACTAATAGTGGAAGTGACAGGGGAGGTGGAGGTGGTGGAGGAGGTGGAGGGGGAGGGGCAGCAGCAGCGGCAGCAGCAGCAACAGCAACACCAACAGCAGCAGCATCAGGAGGAGGAGGAGGTGGTGGTGCCAGTGGAGGAGGGGGTGAAGGCAGGTGGAAGCTGCATCTCACAGAGAGAGCCGAGTTCCAATATTCACAGAGAGAGCTGGATGTGACAGACGTATTTCTGACCAGGTCTAGCCGAGGAAACAGGGTTGGATGCATGTACATTCGCTGTGCACCCAATGCCAGGTGAGACTCACACCACCTACTAAACACCTTGAGACTGAATGTGCCTCAAATTGTTGGTGTTGTCTGTTTTCTGCTTGCGCATTAAATACGGTAGCTGCCTTTTTTTTTTTTTTTGCTATAATTATAAGTATTTGGTTTTGCTATAACCAAATACAAATATGTTAAGTCATTACATTTTTTCTCATCAAATCAGCTGCCCAATGTCCCACTGTCTAACTTCCTTCTTCTTTCTTCTCGTCTTAGGTTTACAGTGTTGTTTTCCCATGGTAACGCAGTAGATTTGGGCCAGATGAGCAGCTTCTACATCGGCTTAGGCACACGCATCAACTGTAACATCTTCTCCTATGACTACTCAGGCTACGGTGTTAGCACTGGCAAGCCCTCTGAGAAAAACCTTTATGCTGACATTGATGCTGCCTGGCACGCCCTGCGCTCCCGGTAAGCAGGAGGAAGCTGTCTGCTTCCATCCAACCAGGGTTCAAAAGTAACAGCAAACAAACACCAAATTTCAGTAATTAGTGTCTTAAGTACATAAATCAATAATATTCACTCACATCACTAGCCAGTAATGTTTTGTGAAAGTAAGAGTTGGTTGGCTTAGTTTTAGTGCCTGCTGACCACATTATCCTCCCTCTGACTGTCAGTCAGTCAAATCAAAGCTAAACAGTGGCTGTATATCAAACAGGTTGAGGATCGTCTGTTGTATGGTGAGCTTCGCATGAGCGGCAACATCTAAAATTCTGTTCTTGTTTATCTGCTGCCAGTGTGGTTAATGAGCCTATTATTAGTAGAATGATTTGTTATAAAAATATGAATTTCCCTTAACCAGATAAGCCTTGACCCTGTATTTAAGACACAAATACAAGATGTGGTCTAATATGCTGTATTGGTTTCAAAACTAAATGTCAAATAATAATTTAAACAGTTTAAAATTTAATGGTAAATGTTTGACTTTGCAGTCCTGGGCAAGCGAACCATCACATTGTTTAAGCCGTTTTAAAATTTCATTTCATTATGTGTATGTGGAGGTGACAGAAACAAAATTATTATTATATTATTGTTGACCTACCACAAACAAATACTCAGCTGCTTGGCAGGGCTAATGGACCCCCTCAGTGATCATGATTGACTGGAAGTTGTCAGACTGTCCCTGACTCATCCTAAAATAAGTCTTGAGGTGACCACCATCCAGGTGAAGATCCTGGACCGGCTGGTGGTACTTCCCGTGATCTCTTTCTGAGGGCTTCATATACCCACATGGATCTTTGCTTCCCTCTGTCCAGCATGCTTAAGGACAGCCTCTCCCTCTTAATCAGAGCTGGAGCAGGTGCTAAGCCTGTCCATTTTTTTTGTTTACTAAAGTGATGAATGTTTAGGTGGTTTGTTTAAATAAACATTTCAATAGCAGTTAGTCTAACAACAGTGATTCTGCAGTTGCCTAGTAACAAGAAAAAAGACGTTTTGTGTAAACTCGCAAAAAGCGTCCTGTCAGATCAGTTCTTTCCAGAAAATATATTTATGTATAATATCCAGAATTAAAGAAAAGAGTGTTTTGAAATTTGACTAAAATCTTTGTGTGTGTGTGTGTGTGTGTGTCTTAGGTATGGCATCAGCCCTGAGAACATCATTCTGTACGGACAGAGCATCGGCACAGTCCCCACAGTAGACTTGGCATCACGGTTTGAGTGTGCTGCTGTAGTTCTCCACTCTCCTCTCACCTCTGGCATGAGAGTGGCCTTCCCCGATACCAAGAAAACATACTGCTTTGATGCCTTCCCTAAGTAGGTTTCTCAACGGAGAGTGTATTTTATATTTATCCTCTGTTTCATTCAAAAGCATTTTAGTATCACATACTTCTACTGTGTATATACATTTAATGGCCACTCTATTAGATAAACCTGTACAATCAAATGCAATCTACATTTATGTAAATTAGAAACAGCAATAATAAAATGTACTCCAGTAAAACCCGGTACTATAACTTCAACAGTAAACGTATAGTAGAATTATCACCTTTTAAAAGTAGAATTCATTGCAGAGCTGCTGGATTGGATTGCATTGAATTGTACAGGTATACCAAAATAAAGTGCCAGTGAGCGCATTCTTTATATTAAATACTGACTTTAGATGAATGTAGTTAATTTAGGGTAAACTCAAATGGTGACAATTCCTGTGGAAAAATTTTCATGAAAACGTCCTTTAAAATGTCTCAAACCATTCCTGTGGTATAATGATAAAAATTAGATTCCAGTGGTGTGTAATAGGCAGATATCCCTGGTTAGGGTGGAGGTTAGGGACGAGGTTAAGATAATGGCTGGATTATGGTCTTTCAGAACTAGCTTTAAAGATGTGGAAATCAAATCTGTTTATAGTTATGGGTAGGGTGCAAAGGTATTTAAAAACAGGGATAATAATGCACATTTTAAGACGGTCTCTAAAGGAAGATATTACTAATTTTGTCAGTTGTTCACAAAAGAGCCACAAATAAAACTAGACTGCCAGGTCCCTTTCAAACCTCCACAAATCTGACGTAGTGAAGTGTGTGTGAATGTTTACCCCTTTAATATCTCAGGTTAGATATTACACTATTGTGGGCAGTGTTGCATATTATTGTGTTCTTTTTGTATGTTGATCCCCAAATCGTTGTCATCTTTGTTCAGTATTGCTTTCATTATTTCTCTTTCAGCATAGAGAAGGTGTCAAAGATCCCATCCCCAGTGCTCATCATCCACGGTACAGAGGATGAGGTGATCGACTTCTCACATGGCCTTGCCCTTTTTGAGCGCTGTCCCAAGGCTGTGGAGCCCTTGTGGGTGGAGGGGGCCGGTCACAATGATATTGAGCTTTACAGTCAGTACCTGGAGAGGCTACGGCGCTTCATCAACCAGGACCTGGCTGCACAGCATGCCTGAGAAACAAACATCAGCCTCTCTGCATTTGTATGAATGACTTTTTTTGTTTGTGTGTGTGTGTGTGTGTGTGTGTGTGTGTGAGAAACTGAAGACATGAGAATGTTTGCTAAGTATGGGTGGGAAATAGACCTAAAGATTATGTGTAATTTTTGTCACATCTGTGTGTCTTTCAAGCAGCACACCTTCCACTTAATTTTCATCACAACCTATTTACTCCTTCCTGTTTTAAAGGTGAGAACATTTTTTTAAACTATCATTTGCTGTATCTATCTTTATGGTGGAGTTTGGTCAAAAGCTATTAACAGGAACTGAGATGAAACTACTTTACAAATGCCGTTTTTAACATGGGGGGGGGGGGATTAGGAATCACAGGAACACCAATGTGCTTTGTCCAAAAAGGCACACAGATGTAATTTTTAAGTGTGAATGTTAGTGAATGTAGTGAGTGAATCATGGATGTGAGTGTTAAGCGTAGATTCATATCTCCATGCGCCTGTGACATCAGAATAATGTGTGCATGTTTTTAAGTGTGTGTGTGCACGTGCGTATATGAACAAGCAGCGCTGAAAGAAATGAAGGACACCCTGATGAGTTGGACTGCTGCAAGTGGAGGAGACACATGGAGACTTATCAATATTGTTGTGTTTGGTTTATTTTTTTATTTTTTTTGTGCGTGTGTGTATGAAGAATACCTCCATAGCTTGACAAGTTCCCTATCCAAAACTGGTCAAGCATCCTCCTTTTCCTCCTCTTTTACTACCTGTTTACCTGTTAATGGACATCCATCCAACTGCCAGGGCATTTCCCAAGTTGTTGTCCAGCTAACACTAACTTAATCTGTTTGTGTGGTTTGGGGCGGGGGGGGGTCCATGTCTTTTCTTTTGTTGTCAGTTATGGTGGATGTCACAAGGACTAGCTTTTATGACTGTCTGATACTTCCCTCTTCATCATGTCTGACTCTTGAATTGGAAACAGGTCTTTGACAGCCACACCGAGGATGTGGATGTTTTGTTGGCATTAATCAAACAGCTATAGATGTGCAGGTGCACTCAGTAATTTTCATGTCACGTTAGATCAGTTTACTGTAACAGCACAACAGAAGGCTGCAGTTCTTCAGTGTTTACTGATGTGTGATGTTCAAAGGCTGGGCAGACTGTGCTGACCAAGTAACAGCAGGAGGTAGTCGGATTTAAAGAATAGTTTGACATTCGGGAAATGTGCTTATTCAGGTTTTTGTTAAAGTTAGGCCTGAGGATTCACAGAACTGTCATGCAGAAACTTTCATTACAAACATAGACACCCCCCCCCCAAACACACACACCTTCATTTAGTGTTATATGTACTGTAGAGACATGACAGTGGTATCAATTACTGCATCAAACCCACCGGAGGAAAGTAAATAAACACATTTCCCCTAAGTTGAACCATTTAATTAAATCTGACTTTCAGCTATTAATGTTTTCTGTGGTGAACAGACCCTTTTTGAGCTTTGTGTTCTTGCTGGGTATTTGTTCTTTAAACTGATGAGAGTTAGGTTTGCTTCATTCAAAATATTCATGCCCCATCAGAATCATACTGATATCTAGCCTTACAGCACAGATCGTTTTCCAAATCTTGTTCCAGTAGCACTCGTCACCACAGTTAGACAACCTTCTGTTCATATTCACCCTCATCAAATTTTTTTTTTGTCTTGATGTAATAAGTTTGAACGTGTTTATTGTAGTGTAGGGCCATGGATTTCTTGTTTTAGAACAGTGTGTTGATGTTATGACTAACAAGGTGATGTAGATTGGTTGCCGGAACGGGACATCTATAGCTCTGTTTAAATTTTGTGGCCCTAAGTGTACAGGAGCTCTCTTATGGGGGGTGGCAGCACACGTCATGTCTGACACAAGCCATGTTTGAGCCTCTCACTGTTGGTGTGGTGCAGGTTACACCGCACACGTTTGCACATCGTCACACATACACAACATACATCTGCATACACACGCTATACACATACTGTAGTAGACGGTATATTTACACATTTATAGATATCGGATCAAGCATGACAAAAGCAGGTCTTAAGTTCAGCACTATTGTACAAAGCATCCAAAGTGTAAGAAGGGTATAATATCTTAAGTGTGTGTCTTCTTTACTATTAATGACAGTCTTCTACAGGCCAGCGTCAAGTATACTAGCATCTCACCCTGTGTGTAGACCTAAAAAAAGTGGTCTGTGGTCCCAGGCTAACACCACATTTCTGATCTAAACCAAGTGTTTGCTGCACAGGAAACCCATCGTTGCTGGTGACAATAGCTGTGTTTTGTTAAAGGGAACATGTACTAAACTAGCACTGATCTGATTACTCCATTTTGGGAGTACTAATGGGTCTAAGTAAGCAGAGGAAAGGTTACTAAACACTTACTTCCTATCACCATTTCACACAGGGAATCTTACTGTTCTCATCCTGTGCTTCACGTCTCTGATATTTAAATATCTGTTGCCATCTTGAACCAGGGATCTGAGTTGTCAGAAGAATTGGTTATCACCACTCTCTGAAAGTTGAAGAAGGCCTCAGTTTTTCCTGGACAGGTCATGTAATCAGGGAAACCACTGGATCCACTTTTCATTCTTGGGGTTTGGTTTAAGAAATGGGGTTGAAACTTGCCCTTTTAAAGATGCACCACTATGGTTGACTTATATTGTATCCTCTGGCCCTGAATGCTTATTGATGGGTGTGGGGAGGGCGCACAGTGAATACTGTATGCATGTCTATTGTGTTTTCCTGAGAAAGTGATGGGGTGGGAGTGGGATCTCTATTATGTATTCTATGTGAGGGTAAAGCTGAACTCAAGGCGTTGGAACATTGAAGCGTTTTAAAAAAACGGGATGTTTATTTGAATTTTTTAATGCTGATACTAACTGATGTATTGTTGAGTTTTGTGCTAGAGTTTGAGTGGGGCAGTAATGGGTGGGTGGGTGGGTGGGTTGGGTGGAGGTAAAGACAATATTAGTGGGCTGTTTATATGTTACTGTACTTACCTATTCTTTGTATTATTATTTGTAATTTTATGTTGCTTTTTTGAACTGAGAATATGATGTAATGAACTTAATTCATGGGACTGAATCTTGACCTTTTTATTGATGAAAAAATAATAAAAAGATCACGTATGTACAAAAATGTAAAACTGAAAGCATTGTTTTTTCTCTTTTCAAACAATCATGTTTTTGTACAGTGTATAATTTAAGAAGATTGTGTACAAGATCTGGTATTACTATAAAACATGCGTTATTTGTATGTACAAAATGACATTTGTGATTGCAGCACTCATAAAGCTAATGACTGCGTAGCCATGAAAAACCAGGACAAGTTATGGAATTTAAAAAAATATTTTTCCCATTATTCCACAATGGGGAAAAAATAATATAGTGTGATTGTCAAATTTGTCTATTGACACTACATATTTGGTCATCATGAAAACTGATTTAAAGGAATGGAAATCAAATGTATTTATTGGCAAGCTTGAGCAAATTAATTTTTTAAAATATTCTGTGAAGACATTTCAGGGCTTAATGCTTAAAGTGTGAGTGAAATCCTTTCCATGTTGCTCATGCATCAGTTTAATGGGAGTGAATGCCCTCTGCTGACCAACTGCTGTCATTAACAGCCTTTCTTTGAAGCTCCAGGCACATTTTTTAGCTTACACAGTGTAAAACCTCAAATTCATAACGTACAATTAATTTAAAATCAACCTACAACAAAGTGCTTAAGTAATCTGCTTGCTAAGATTGCCCCTGGTGTGTTCTCACAGTAGCAGGTTGTGTTGATCCAAGAACATAATTGGCCAAGAGTCATGCAACCTCTGCTAGCTGAGCTCAGCTGTTCACCTGCCAGGAAATAGACATGGCTTCAGCAGGCTGCCTCCATATGGCTCAGACCAGGTGAGCCTCACTTCAGTTTTTGATCTGTCAGCAGAGAATCTCCAAAAAAATGTTCTGGTGCTTCTCTGCCAACACAGTGTGACATCCCTGTAGCTCACCATGTGTGCTCTAGTTCAGACATCCCAAGAGCAGCTTAGTGGAGACCTGCATCCCGTGTATGACGTGGTACTTATATGACTGTTCCAGAAGGGAAATTGTTTGAGCACAATATTGCAAATTTTCCTGGATAAGATGTGTGGCACATTAAGCAGGCAGAGTCTCAGACTTAAGATGCTTTTGAGAGTTAGTCTAGACAGGGATCAATGTACAGTTGGAGACATTGCATGGATTCCTAGGATTTGTTTGTCCCAGTCACCGTGCCAGCAGCTACCTTTCTTGATACCTGCAAAAGAAGAGATGATAGCTTAGTGGTGGATGACATTCTGAATACCATTTACTTAACTGGAATTAGCAACATCACGATGTGAAAAATCTAACATTTAATATCAACATTCAACAATAAACTAAATAATCTGAGTTGATCTTGCCCAAGCAAATGTTAAAACGCAATCTTTAAAACATATACAGTGCTGTGGAGAAAGCATTTGCCCCCTTCCTGTTTTGTATTTGTCCCACTCAGGTCATCACATTAATTTCAATATTACACAAAAATAATCTGAGTAAATACAAATAGCAGTTTTTAAATTATAATTTCATTTTAAAAAGCTGTCCAAACCCAAAGTGAAGCACACTCAGAAAGCAATACATCATGCTGCAATTTTACAAGAACAGATGAGAAACAAAGTAATTGACACGTATCAGTCTGGAAAGAGTTACAAAGCCATTTCTAAGGCAATTTCTAAGGCTCCTTCCCAGGAGTGGCCAGCCTACCAAAATATCTCTCTAAGAGCACAACAGCGACTCATCCAGGAAGTCATAAAATAATCCAGAACAACATCTAAAGAACTGAAGGCCTCACTTTCCTCATTTAAGGTCAGAACTCATGATTCAACAATAAGAAAGACACTAGGCAAAAATGGCATCAGTGGGAGAGCTCCAAGGAGATAGCCACTGATGACCAAAAAGAAAACAAAGGCTCATCTCACATTTGCAGCTTCAGGACCTGGACGACTTGCCATAAATAATGGAAAAAAATATCCTGCTCTCTACCACAAAATCCTGAAGGAGAATGTTCAGCCATCAGTTTGTGGCCTCAAGCTCAAGCACAGATGTGTTATGAAGCAGAGAAACGATCTGAAACACTCCAGCAAGTCCACCTCTGAATCCACCTCTTAAACAGCCGCCAAGGGTGGCACAATCAGTTATTAGGTTTAGGGGGAAATTACTTACTACAGCTTATTAAGGGAACATTATTATACAAAGATAACCTGAGTAAATACAAAATGCAGTTTTTTAAATGATGATTTAAAAACTGTGTTTTGTATTTACTCAGGTTATCTTTGTATGATAATAAAATGTATATGATGATCTGAATCCTTCCTGATTTCCTGAAATAAAATATTAGGAAAGGGGCAAATACCTTCATACTATGTGTAACTCCGCTGGAATGTGAAAAGTTATCTTTTGTCTTCTGTGTGAACCTGTACAACTACTGTGTTCTTATCTTGTCTGATCTGAAAATAATGGTTTTAAAAGTCAATATAACCGGTTTAAGTCATCTCATGTTTTATCACATGTCTAAAACAGAATTCCTTCTGTGTTTTTTTATGGACAGACTTCCTTTTCATTTGTGTTCGTGTGTCTACGTACTCTCTGTAATGTAAAGACAGTTCGGTCAGTGCTCCCAAAGCGTTCAGCTGCTCCTCCAGTGCTATGATCCTCAGCCCGATGTATCCAGACACGAACAGTAGCAACACCACCCTACAAACATACACTTACATTTAACGTCTTTCACTACAATTCGCTTTCATTCAAGAAGTGAAAGTACAGTCTAAGGTATGTACATACTGTACCCTAACCCTAACAATAAGATATCTGTAAAGTGTATCTACATGGAGCCTGATTGAACACTGTCTGATTCCATATCTTAATCTCAGATCATTTTCTTTTCCTTGAGAGCTAATTTAAGATAGAAAATGTTGAACTTTTAGTAATGCTCTGCAACATTATATTATAGTAAGAAATACACACGTGGGTACCTGACAGCAGATAGCTGGGTAATGATGGGGGATCTATTTAGACTATGACAATGTTTGTAATAGAGTAGAAGGTAAAGTTTTTTTATCTTTATAGTTTTAATGTAACAGCAGCAACATAAAATGAAAATACTGAAATGCCTAAAACGTTAATGCTGGTTGAAGTGGAGCAAATCTTATGTAAATAATACCTTGCATTTCAATAAGATGAAGGTTTGCATTTTTGTGAAGTCTAACTACTAAGTATTTATTTGATAATATTAATATTAACATAATACTAATAATTAATATTATAAGCAAAACGTGTGGTATTTATCTCAGAATTATAGTAGATAATAAAAATTTTTACAACTATACTATAGATTTATAAAAGTAATATAAATAAGAAGTATCCTATGCTCATTACTTACAGGACTTGCGTAAATGTACTTTTGTCAGACATGGTCATACTCACAGCATCACATAGATGTAGAACAAAATGCTCATATACCCATTTTCTCTGGGTAAGAAGAACAGTGGCACTGTCTCAATGACCCTCCAAATCCATAATACAGCTGATTGAAACAAAAATCATCAACTTGTTATTCTGTGTTGACACTTAACAAAATATGAATAAGTGAAATAGATATTACAGTACTCGTGACTCTGTCTGAAGACGGCTTATGCACACCTCTGTTGTCAGTGAAGCTCCTTTGAATTGAGGAATTATATCCTGTGGGAGCTGAAAAGGTAAAAATGTACACAAAATGTCTTGTTACACTAGAATTGCATCATAGCAATACAGTAATACAATGGTATTATTACGTCAAATGGAAAAGTCATGTAAGAGCTATTATTGTGAAAAGATAAATATTATTTTTCTGTTATAAGAACTAAAACAAGCATGAGTCAGCGCTGAATCATTACTCAATAACATACTTCTGTCGTTCTGTCGTCTCATTTTTTTTAAATCTCACCTCCATTGAACATCTGAGGAAAGCCACTGTCAGAATGAATCCTGTTTTGTTTGGTCAGGTCATGATCGGTGTTGTCCTCCACACCGGAAGAACTGAAGACCTGAAGACAAGGACACAGACACGGAAGCATAAAGCCTTCGTCCTCTCAACTGTAACAGCTATAGCTGATGAAATTCCCGTGTTTTGAAGGTTGATGAGCAGCAAACTTACTACGTTGTTATTTGGTTCATTGTCTGCCGAGGAGAGATGAGAGCTGCCATTTGGACTCGATTGCTGTTTTAGACAAACACAGAAACAGGACTTAAATAAATGACCTTTAAAAACTTTTTTTTGTTGTGTTTTTGTGTGTGCGTGTGTATGTGCAGGTTAAGTGTGTGTCTGCAGTACCTGTGTGTGTGAGAGGACACTTTGGAGGTGTTTGTAACACAACTCACGGTTCCTCAAAGACACAAATGAGTACTGAGAGGGAACAAGGAGCAGGAAAAAGAGATTAAATGTGGACAAAAGACAAAGTATGTGTATGTTATGCGTTAAGGAAGCTCATTTAAAGTTGTGACATGCTGCCAGTTTAACTGCAGGAATTTAAATCAGCCTTCTTAAAAAGCATTCCTTCTTTTCTGTCCAGTTTCCTGTTAGTATTATTGTTACTGTTATTTCCTCTATGTGCTTGATTAATAAAGAAATTACTACTACTATAAAAAAAAAATGAATGCAGAATATAGAAAAGGCGCGTAGTCTGACCTTCTCGTCTGCGGTTTGAATAGACAGCATGGACAAAGCTGCTTTATGTCTCTTCACCGCTTTGATGCTGGACAGAGGAATCACCACCTGTACATGTTGAGAAAACACTTGATTCTTGTTGCCTTCTCATAGCCTTGCAGAGGACATTACAGTCACATTACAATTTATTGTAACCTGAAACATACACAACCAAAGCTCATGTTATTAGATCCTTTATCGATGTTAAAATGATTTCCTGAGTCTAGAATGTGGTAAAAAGCCTGAATTGTGGAGATGAAAGTGATTTACCAGGATACTCAGTGTTAATATTTGCAGCTTCGGTAACATGTGGAGCAAGCTGTTACTAGACAATTAAAATATTACTTTAATCAACCTAAAATGTGCTTTTTGATTCTGAGAAGAGCCACGTTCTACCTCTGTTGTTATGACAGTTCAGTGTAAGCAATTCTAGTGTTAATTGGGCTTCAGCGAATGTGTCTGAACATGTTACCTTGGTGTCTTTGAGCAAAAAAGATGAGTGAAAACACACATGGTTTTCAGAAACAAAGAGTTTTCCATGAAACAGGACCTCCTTCTGCAAGGCACAGGTGAAGGCTACAACAAAGGCACACACACACACACACACACACACACACACACACACACACACACACACACACACACACACACACACACAC
>JAUYWH010000009.1:8382621-8398407 GCA_034779795.1 Ctenopoma multispine | reverse complement strand
CACACACACACACACACACACACACACACACACACACACACACACACACACACACACACACACACACACACATTATTCCTTCATTCTCCTTTTTTGTTATTCGGTCAAGCATCAGACTGAAAAGGGGGTCAGGCTTCAGGCAAGAAGAGGAACAGTCAAAACATGTGTGTATGACCACAGTGAATGCCTGAATCATCAGAAGCTCATCAGTGTCCACCCCTTTCACAGAGACTGAAGCAAATGCCGTGCAGCGAGACAAACAGCGGAAACATATACACGGTAATGACAGATCTGACAAAACGTGACAGGTGAAAGCGCTGTGGTGAAAGCCTATCCAATCCATTCACTCATCAAGCCATCAGAAGACAAACAAGGGGGTCAGGTCATATTAGTGTTTGTGGGAGAAAAACATACCTGTATCCATCTATGTAACTGGCGTTGATGTAATCGGACCCCTCTAGGCCTCTAATTGGCTGGAGGCAGACACGGGTGGTTTCATAGGGCATGATGTTGACCAGTCGGTTCTTGAATTTGTTGCAAGGCAGGTTGGCTGTGACAAACCGGGAAGTGTGGGCTTTGGTATTTGCCAGTCGCTGGATTGGAAGAGAAAGTTTGCGTATAAATATTTGGATACTTCTTTTAAACTTCATAATACATTATCCAGCAAATGAAACCCGATCTCTAAAAACTCCCCTTTACCTTAAACTCCAGCTCCATGCCGGTGACATGTTCTCCACTCTCCACCTTAGACAGCTTTTGCATGTAAGAATACAGACTCCTGGCGGCCACCTCAGTGTTCCCACAGGCTACGGCCTCCAGCAGTGCCTCGTGGATGAAGCTGTACTGGTCCTCCGTTTGCACCATGTAGTTCCTCTGTGAGCGCATCAGGGTCACGTGACCATAGATATCAACAGTACGCTCATGTCGAATTCGCTCCAGCATGGCATCGATAACAATAAAACAACCGGTGCGACCAACACCAGCACTGAGGGAAGGAAGAAAAATAAGGACATGAGTTAAATGGTAGAGAAGAATTTAATTTTTTAAAGTTTATATTAATTCATAGTTTTGTGTAATGCATTTGCTTTGAAGGTAAGATGAATACACTGATTAACTCCTGCTGTATAACCGTACAGTTAACTAACCTGGGTATCTGCTTTAATAAAAAATAAAACAAATCAGTATTAGAACGTGTCTGCAATCACTTTCTATTTACTGTTGTGTAAGTGCCATTAAAAATTCTTTCAAAAATTCAACAAATTGGATCAACAAAAGTACCACATGCATCACACATCACAAATTACTTTAGGTGAATCTACAAACGACGCACAATGATGACGATTGTTAGGTGTCTGTAATCTAAATTTACTGCTCACAATTTGTAGTGGGTCTATCATATAAGGTGCAGTGACTGTGTGAACACAGATATTGCCTAATTCTTGGCTGGACACACTGACTCCCTGGTGTTTCTACTGGCTGCTTGCTGTTTCCCCTATTTACTGTCTTTATGCCAAGACATGCAAACCGTTTCTTGGCTCTAGTTAAATTTTTAGCTCATAGTTCTCAGCAAGAAACTGAGTAAATATATTTCCCATGCATCAAACCATTCCCTAGTGCGAGCACATACCTGCAGTGCACAATGATGGGTCCAGCGTCAGGAGGGTTACAGGCTTTGACCCTGCGGAGAAAGTTAAGGAAGGGGGTGGGGTACTCTGGCACACCGTGATCTGGCCATGCTGTAAACTGGAACTGACGCACCTCTCGCCGCTCACTGCTGCCACTCTGAGACAAGAAACAAGCAAGAAAAAATATCTTCATCTTCATCTGCATTATTAAATCTTACCAAATAAGAATGATTAAGTAGAAAGTGGCTTTTTATTGGAATCCATTAAAACCCTAATAACATCTTTATTATAATCAAAACATTCCTACAGACACTAGCATTGCTTAATAGTTCATGTGCGTTCAGATTGCATCTCCTGACTTGATGTTTCACAGCACATCAACAAAAATTTATAGAAGCGCTGCAACCTTGGAAGCTACAGTTGCCCTAGTTTCTGTGTTTGTAAGTAGGCCACAGAGACACGCTAGTCTGACGGTCCTAGATTAGCCCTGTGCTATAAGAAAGTGCTTTGCCTCCAACAGTGATCAAATCTCAGTGCCTGACACGGGGAGGCTGGCCTGGTTTGAACACTTCATGAAGCCCAGACTAATCTATTCTCCTCCGAGTGTCCGCTTGCACAGCTCATTCAGTGACAGCAGAAATTCATGATTATTGCAGACGCTCCTGGTTCTTAACTGTAAACTCAAGAGATCAAAGTAGTTTCCAGCGTATGCGACAGAATGAATTTAATACACAAAAGAGATGTAAGTCATGGGTGGATACAGGACGATAAAAGCTAAAAGAATTTACCTTATGCAAGGAAAATGTACGAACGCAGAATGTGGCCAGCTCCATGGTGTCCAGAAGGGTGACCTGGAGCATCCCATATGTCTCTGTGCCACGACTTGGCCAGTACTGGTCACATTTTATCTGATAAAGGAAAATCATCAAAGACTGTTTTCAGATTGGACCAAAGCAACAATCCTCCTCAATTTCATTACTTTTGTTAACCAAACAGCACCTAAAACAGTTCTACATAATAAATATTGTTGATTTGGGTGAGTAGATGATTTATTACCCGTGACTTCTCCTCCAGGCGGGTCATCATGACAACAGAGGCAGCCCGCTGCTCCCACACCTTTCTCCAGAAGTCCCCAAATGTCTCTGCTAGCGGTCCTTGGGTAGCAATGTAGGCATTCTGCTTCCTGTATCCATCAATGTAGTTGGCATTGATGTAGTCACTCCCCAGGATACCTGCAAATGAGACACTTGTCAGGCTGTTTGCTAAACTGCAATCTGAATCAGTGACTTAATAAATTAACCTTCATGTATGACATCAAACTGCAAAAAAAAACTATTTGTTTCTGGCAGCCGCGGCTTCCAACAGGCGGCCGCCCAATGACTAGTGGACGACAACAAACAAACAAACAAGACTCTGCCGGTGTAAATTCATGAGCTCCAGATCAAATCCACTCTCCCGCTTCTTGTTCTGGAGGAGTGCTGGCTGCACTTGAATGCACTCGCACTGTTTGTCAGTCTCATGCCACTGCACACAGCCGGTCTTGAGCACTGTTTGCAATTTCAGATTTCATCCATCGCGCAGCTCTCCCTCCCTCTTCTTCCCCCATCCTTTGTGTTCGCCCCCTGAACACAAATACTCTCTGACTCTCCCATTAGTATCTTGATACATCTTTTCAATTTGCTATTCTAATCCTCACCTTCTATGGGAGCCAGGATGACTCTGGTGTGATCATAGGCTATGACGTTAGCGTAGCGGTTTTTGGGCTTGTTGACCTCTAGGTTTGAATGCTCCCAGGTGAACTGCTGACTAGGGTCAATGGACTAAAGAGGAAACAGCAAATAAACATGCGTTAACAGTGTGTGTTAGCATATTTACTAGTGCATTTGAGGATAATGGGAAGAGAGTGCTCTGTAATGTAGACAAGTTATAGCAATAAATTGCACCACTGAATAAATCATGAAAATACAGTCTGCACACACAGATACAAATGTTGAATAAGATTTTCTTTATGAAGTGGAGACTTAACAAGCTTAACATCACTAAACAATAAGGATGAGATCTATTTATTTGTATGTAATAATAAGTTATTTCTCACCTCGTATTCCTGGGAAAGTCTCAGGTTGTCATTAGCTTTCAGCAGCTCTATGTGCTCAGCCAGTTCACTGATGGGGATGGGAGGATGGCTCATCATTCCTGCATGACAACAAGGGTCAGAGGTGATGCAGACTTCAGTCGAATGACCTAAATTACTGCAGGTCGACATCGCTCATATGCAAAGATGTGAAGATAATTATACAGTCAGAGAACATCACACATTATTAGGGAGCACACTGAGGCAGAAAATCAATTCTGATCCATGTGTGAGGACAAAGTGAGGCGAGTTATCTTTGCTTGTAAATTATTTTTCTTTGATAAATTGTTCTCTATGAGATCAGAGGAGCAACAATTCAAGAGAAAACAAACACAGACAGAACACTAATTACGAAGGCTGTGCACACAACACACGCAAAGAAAGCAACCGATGCCTCCTACAGTCGTTTCTTTTCACAGCAGGAGCGATGCTGATCCATTTCCTTCAGAAGGCAAATAGCTACAACAATATATCAAAGTAACACAGCTATGTATACAAATAACACAATCCATTTAACGCGAATGTCAGAATGCATTGGCTATGTTTTTTTAATTGTAATGCATGTCAATGCACTACGAAAAGCATTTGAGTCAATCTGCTGCCGTGGGTATAAAAAACAGGCTCGTATCAATGGTTGTTCTCTTCTACAGTGTGGCGCTGCAGCACCTACAGGTAATCACGACAAAACGCTCCTGTCACGACCAAAATGACCTCAGATAGCATCAGCTGGTTTTGTTGGAAACAAATTTCAAAGAGGAGGAGGAGAGGTGGTTGAGCTTCAAGGTTGCTACCATAAAAAAAAAATGATTATGATAAAAGAGAAGAGCTGAAACACTTCATGCTGTGGGGTTTTATTTTGCTGCCCAGGAATGTGTAAAATAAACTCAATCTTAAATAAATAAATAAATAAAGCGTTTTTCATTTTCATTTCATTTTCAACAACGACCATGTAAATATAATGAGAACAGTGAACTTTATTCAGGTTGTATGTTTTTTAGTTGCTGTTAATTGAATGGATGAAGAGAAAGCAAAGCATCGTTGGCCTGATGCCACGGCCAAACCAGCTGTGCTGTTAGATCTAACACAGTAGGGGGTGTGGAGCAGCAACATCCATGTAGTTATTTCACAGTGGGGTTTTACTTGGTTATGCTGGCGAGATCAGTTCCTTTACAAATTATCACAGTTAACCCACAACACACCTTTTGATATATCACATAGACTGAGAGTGATAAGACTGATTTTTGTCTGTTCTGATGTGCTATCTGCAGCATGGGCATGTGGAATGTGGGCGAGCGGAGATGATTTGCAGATTTTGTCACACTGTTATAACTCAGCTGTGACTAAGCACTGACAGTACTACCTGGGCAGTGGCCATTTTGATCTCACAAACAACAGGAAGCTGCCAGGTACATGCTGGTTGTGATGCGGAGGAGTACTTCCACAATCTTGTCTGCATAATCTTACTGAGGTTAAAATTAGATGCATGAATATTTCATTATTGAATGATGAGCAATCGGAAGTATACTTTATTATGCAAATATAAAGTGCATGTTTGGGTGCCTGTCTTTCTATGTGGTTCGTACCAGGAGTCTGGAAGTTGATGCGTCTCATCTCCACAGGGTCCGTTGGGTGATGGGCCATCATCTCTGCATTGCTCAACAGGCTCTTGGTTCCCGGTTCAGAGTCCTTGCGCTTGCTGCTCAGACACCAGTGAGTCAAATGAGCAATTAGCACATGCAAACAACCAGGGAGAGAAAACCAGACTCAGTACTGACAAATCATTAGCATGGCAACTTGAGTCAAGTAAATAGTGATTTAACAGATATGGTGTTTTACTGTTTTGTACAAGTTCTCTGGTATCATGTAATTGCTATGAATGAAAATGAACAAAGAGCTTGACATAGGTTTAGTCTTACCTGTCTGGTTTGCTGCTCCGGTGAAACAAGAGCAAGCGAGAGAAAGAAAAGGAAGGAAACGGACAGATTGTTAAAAAGAAAAATCTATTTTTTGCATTAATATTCAAAAGCTTGATTGCTTGCAGTATATTTCACAGGCTTGCAGCAGGGTCAGACTGGTTGGGAGATGTCTGAGGGGAGAACAAACTAAAACATATTTGATGAATATCTCGCTGAAATTTGAGAATTTGTGGGAGGATAGCTAAACATTAAAAAATTCTGCAACAACAAAAGTCAAAGGGAGAATGATAGACACAAACCTAATAAGAACAAGGCTGGCAATATTCAGATTCCTTCTTGTTTTCATCAAATCACAGACAGAGCAAAGCACCATGTTTTAAAAACATACCATGCACACTGTAGTTTACTTTGAGTCAGTCCCACATGCTGCGCCAGCGTATCAGATTACTCCTGAAAATATTCCCCAACAAATGTATTTTTTACCCCGATCTGAGTAACATTTGCTTAAAACTACAGTGCCCAGCTGTTGAATCTTTGTGAGACATTTTAAATAGGTTTGCATCTTCAGTAAGAATGAGTGGGCTTGGAGCTAAGTCATAAATGGGGCAATTCAAATGACAAACTGATTCCATAAAATTAAATAATATGTAAGTATGTAAGCACAGAATAAAGCCAACCTTATCAAGTTTTATGGAATTCATCACACTCACTTTTTGTACAGGAGGATAGCGATGACAATGCAGATGATGAAGACCACGGCCAGGACGGGTCCCACCACCCAGATCAGACCATCACCTGCGTCGAGGGGCTGAGGGTTTGAATCTGGGGCAATCACTGGATCTGTGTAAGGGCTGGCCACATACATTTTCTGGAAAAAAAAAAAACATACACGCACATACTCAGGAAAAATGTCCAAAGCAATGGGAAGTGTTGTTATTTTTGTTTGTCTATTGTAGCTCTAGCTAGGACTTAATTAACTGTTTTAGTAACCAGTTTTGCCAGGATTACATTAGATTCATCCAGCATTTCTGTTGATGTGACTGATCGTATGTGTACGTATATGTGACAGAGACTATATTTTATTCATTTCAGACAATAAATAAAGACCAGAATCAATCATATTGATGTCTGAAGTGTAGTTTACAATTAATGTAAACTGAATAAAGTGCATTTTATTAGTTCTGAAAGATTTCTGAAAGCATCCCCTGGGCTAAAAGAGCTCCCAATAAAAAAAGCATCTAATAAAAAATAAATCTATTCTAATTCAAATGTTATATTTACATCTATTCAAATTCAATTACACATATATACCAGCAGTGCACAAGGCAATATCTCTTCTACTGCCACAGTAGGTACACTCAGTCTTTATTAGCAGTGGTGATAGAAGTATGTGAAGGTTATTTCTTTTTGCTTACAACACTTTGACTGACATGAATTTTATTGTTTTAGCAGCAAGGCCATATTGATTACAATGTATAGTGACAGCCTGCAGGACGGAAGCACATGCAGCAGGGGAACGAGGGAGTGGTTATAAACACTGACAGGAAAGAAATGCGACATGGAGGCGTTCATACCCCAGTTGTGGAGTTAAGCTCAGCCAGGATGAAGAAGACGAACTCCTGCCCCGGCTCCAAAGCTCGGTTCTCAAAGCCTCCGTAGTCCAGCTGGTCCCCCAGGGTGAAGAAGGCCGGTAGGGTGGCAGGTGTGAAACGGGCTGTGATGTAAGCCCGGCGCAGGTCCACCTGCTTCTGCTGTCGAGAATCCCTCTGCCTTTGACTGATGTCTTTTAACAGCTGAGAAATGAAGAGAGAGGGAAGACACACAGACGAGCAAAATTGGATGTTCCAATATCTATGACAAATATTTAAAAACTGACAATGAATAAAAAAGGGTAAGGATTGCCAGGAGTTCTTAGCTGTGGGATTGTGTGTGTGTTTTTGTGTGTTTATAAGTCTATTCTTCCTTCCAGGCACAGATGTCAGTGAATACTGTCACTGTTTTGGTTCTCACCTCCTCTAGGTCCATTTCATCTGGGCTCTTGAGGTGTCTGATGACGCCGCGGGCTCTCCTCAGTGGAACCACAACCACGTAAACATTCCTGTGGGAGCAGAGAAAGACAAACAACATAACACCAGCTGCACTGATGCAACAACAAACATGTGTCAAACTATTTTCATGTCCCTTTTCCAACTTGCTGCACTAGAGACTGTATCTTTGACATCTAGTCAGTCAGTTACCATCATGCCCTACCTTTAGAGTTTGCAATCATCTGACCTGAGTACAGCAAGTTTTACTATCTATGAAAGCCATGACTACTCTTTTCCAAATCTAAGATCTCTCTCCGGCTTACTTGACAGGAGTTCGGGTCTCCAGTGACGGTAGGATTATGGTGACTGTGGTCTCAGTCTCGCGGTTGTGGTCAATCTCAGGACGACGAATGGTGATTGGTGGCGAGGTCTTGGCAGTGATCCGGTGGCGAAGACCTCCCATGTTGCCCTCTGGTGCAGTGATCTTGAAGTCATAGCTGGTGTCGGGTTGAAGGTTTGGGATGACTGCCTTTTTTAGACGAGCATCCACCTCCATCTTCTGCCGGTTGTACTCCACCTGGAAGATGGGACAGGGTTTGGTAAAGTAAGAAAATGCCAAATTGACAAAAATACCTATTCATAAACACTATGTCGATGATATCCTATTGCACTTTAACTTCTATTCACTTTCTTGTCGATACTTAGATGAGAAGATTGATACCACTAACTGTACCACTCATATCTGCATGCACATTACAAAGCTGAAGCCAGCAGCCAGCTCACTATTAAGGCTACAACATTTTCCTATAAGCATCTCTAAAGCTCCTTAATTAACAAATCTCTCTTTGTTTATTGAATACAAAAACAAAAGCTGGTATGTAAAAAAACAACAGTTTGTCGTTTTATGGGGGATTACGTGCAAAACTATTTCTTGGCCAGGACCAGTTGCCATGCAACCACTGGAGACTCCAGGCCAATAAAAAATTGGGTACAACTTTTCATTAGGTTTACTCTTCCAGATTCAGATATTGGAGCACACTGGTAGCTTAATGTTTTGTGCTCAAGACATGTAATCGCAACATCCCAAGTTTGAGACTGGGTGGGTATCGTTTCCTGTCTGCCTCTCTGCTGTTAAACTGTCCAGTAAAAGCTAAAAAATCTAAAAACAAACAAACAAAAAAAACTCTTTCAGATTCAGGAGTATAATTTACACTGTGGCATACATACTATGACATATTTGGCAATATAAAGACAAACATGATGTAATATTATTAATAAATAAATTATATGACAAGGCCTACAGTACTGCGCAAAAGTCTTAGGCCACCATTAGACTTGTTTTTTTAACAATGCTCTGATGCCAATATGTATTTATTTCTCCGTTTTTGGAATAACTAGAAAAACAAATGGTGGTTTCTTGGTTTCTATATTTCCGCAAAAATAATTTCAGATCAAATTTCTTCAGACTATGAAATGATTAACTTGCCATCCATATAAAGCTGCCAGATGTGGCACAGAAGAAACCCTGAGAAACTATTTTTATCCTTGATCTCTCCATATTCCTTTACAGAGGTCACACTTAATGTATACATATAGTCATAATAGCATTACCAATACAACAAATCTAATAGTAGCCTAAGACTTTCACACAGTACTGCATGTCATTACATGTACATACACTAGATAAAGGACATAATGGACATACAGTAAAGCGATAGGGGTTGCTGCTTTCTGGAAACTCCCAGGTCAGAAGAACGCTGGTCTTAGTGGCTAAATTAACTGAAAAATTCCTCGGCACATCTGGAAAGCAAACAAAAAAACAAACAAACAATAAAACAGAGCTACTTATTTATTTCCATCTCAGGCTCCTCTGCTTTCCCACTGCAAACCTGTGGAAATGGAGGACACGTCAGTCAGATCTGTTACTGAGGGAAGAATACATGATGGTTAGGAGGATGGGCAGGTGATGAGGAGAGTGAGAGTGACAAGAGTAATAAGTACAAATAACAGACAGACTGGCTGCAGGAATGTGACATGCCACATTCTCAGAGTGTACGGGCGGCTAGACTCAGAATTCAGCATGTCAGCAAATGCTTTGGAAAAGGTGGCAGTGGAGGTCTATCAGATAAAAAAGGCTCACCTGCAGATATAGCACCAGACGCCAGTTTTTACTTGAATTCAGACTGAACACTTACCTTCTGTATTAGATACTGTATATCCGAACCCAGCGTTGACTTTTACCTGAGGGTTTGTGATAAGCAGTGCTCTTGAAGCAAACATCCATTTACATTCAGCCTGCTTCCACTGGTGGTGAAGGGTAGGTGATGAAGGTATAAGTGAGTGAGTGGAGGAGATTGGGGGGAGTAGTCGTGTTCCCCTGGAGTTTGCAGTTCTCAGCTTCTATGAAGTGCACAGTGAACAAGGCTGACCTATAAGAACTGGTCCGGACTTCATTTAGTTTAGTGTTTTGGAGTGAAATCCACATTAAGGGGAGCGGAGAAGTGAAGCTGAACCAATGCTTAGTAGGTGAAGGGTGTTCCAAAGGCCTGAGGCCAGCCCTACCTGTTTCAAAGGCCAGTGTTTGGCACACCAGAGGTGGGCCGAAGGGGCCTGGCCCTGCCTTGTTGTGGGCTCTGAGCTGCAACTCGTAGGCTGTGCTGTGATTGAGGCCCAGGATGGTATAGCTGGACTCACTTGCTGGTAGTGTAATCAGCCATGGGGGGGCAGGGGGAGCTAAGACAGAGGAGCCAGGATCAGTAGAGGGTTTGGGGCCGGCAGCCTCTTTGTAAGCTATGGTGTACTCTGTTATGACATCATAGGACTCCTCTGGGGCAGGAGGCAGCCAGGAGAACTGGAGGGAGCAGCATGTGGCATTAACAAAGTCCGATATTTTGGGGTATCCCAAAGGTGGGATCATAGGAATTGTTATTTCTTGCTGAACTGTATCTCCATAGCCTGCTCTGCTTTTAGCAGAGAGGACAAAGGCATAGGAGGTGCCTGGGGAGAGGTCTCTGACAGTGAAGTTTTTCTCTCGATTTGTTAAATATACAGTGGTGTGTAAAGTGGTATTCTTGAGTCCAAACTGTAGGCGGTAGCCCTGGATTTCCACTGGACCCCCCTGGCTATCAGAGCCTGACTCAGAGCACTCCAGCGGAGGAGCCCACCGCACAACCACTGATGGTCCTGATCCTGGGCGCAGCCAAAGGGACGGGGGGCCGGGCACTGCAAACGACAGTGTAGGCGGTGATATTTATATATAAATGTATACATAAATATATCATGTAAATCTTATGGAAGAATTAGAATTGATTTGGAGCTTTATTTACTGCTGGCTCGAGGTGCAGCTTACTGTAAGATCAATACTTGAGTATGTTACTAAATCCAGTGCACTGAACTGTAGACTTGGCATATGCTTACCAATCCCTGGGGTCTGCACCAGTTTGGCTTTGCTGTGTGCTCCGTCCCCCTTGGTGGTATATGCTGCCACAGAGACAGAGTACAAAGTCTCTGCTTTCAGACCTCCCAAAATCAGTTCCTGCAGGGGTAAAAGACATAACACCACCATCAAATACGGCAAACTCCTTCCTTTCAAAATGAGACAACACACAGACTTCTTCATTCTTTTTCTAGATGATTTTGCACACATAAAAAGTTATCAAAAAGTTACATTACAGGTTGATTAACTCTTTGGTGGTCAAACATAATGAGAATTTCTGTCTCTGCGTGATCTATTTGATGTATTGTGCTGTACTTATTAATAGTGACTTCATTTATAGTGAGATGAGGATGGGTTGTCTGCACTCACATATTGAGTTGAGTCATCCTCCTCCATCTTATCCCACAGACAAGACGCACCCCGCAGGCAGCCAAGGCAGATGAGAGAAGGAGTGAGTCAAAGGACCAAATAAAAAATGGGAGGGGGTTTAATGATAAAATTATTTAATCATTTGAATATTCAGTTATGATGTAACCTGAGACTCATCCAATAGGAGGTCTTTGATCCAGGGAAGGTTGCGTGATTCACCGCTTTCTGCGCGGCTGAAGTGCACCTGGTAACCACGAACCTGGCCGTGACGTAACCGAGGCAACACCGCTCGCCAGGTAACTCTAAGTGCAGAGGAGTTGAGTGACTGGACATCCACCTGACGAGGGGCTGCACCAGGAACTGAGCACACATTTACACATATGCAGAATGAAAAAAAGTGACCAATTATCTGGTCTGTAAATAATCAACTAAACCATCAGCAATGTTAAGGTTTGATCTCTAGCTCTCGCTCTTACCGTCCTCATCAGTTCTGCAAAGAACAGCTGGGCTGTTGGGTCCAGTCCCCTCTGCAGTGGAGGCTGCAATAGTGATGTTGTACCAGCTCCATTTCTCCAGCCCCTCTACCAGTGTCTGCCCCTGCTGGGCAGGGATAGGAAGCCCCTTTACCTCCTGGCCCTGACCTCCTCCGCCTGCCCCAGAAACTCTTTGGTATCTCAGCTCATAACCTGCCAAATCGCCATTCTGGCCCTCCAATGGAGGCGGCCTCCAACTAACTCTCAGCGAGGTGGAGCTGGCACTCTCGCAGGACACACCCTCGGGTGCAGCTGAGGGCTCTGTTTGGATAAGGTGGAGCAAGGGCAATTGGCAAAGAGTTGAGGAAGAGACCCAAGAAAACAGGGATGAAAAAGCAAGAGAAGGGATAAATTCCAGCAAAAGGAATAGGAGATAAGGATAAAAAAAGGAAACAATAAGAAACTAAGGTAAACTGAACTGAAATACATAACACCAGGACAATTCTCAGGCAAAAAAGGGAGCAACCACATAATGTAAAAGCATAATGTTCGGCTTACAACCTAATGATATAAACCAGAGACAAGAGTATTGACCGAGTGAACAACTTAATTATACCCATGGAGACTGTGCATCTGATACCTACCCAATGATTCTATGTTATATTTTGGTCATAACTAGTGGGATAAAAGAGTCCAGATTTATTAATAAAAACATGATCATCTTTCTTTCTAAAGCAGGGATGCACATCTCTAAACACTGATAAGTTTTATGCATTTCGCAACAACAGCCCCTTTGGTGGCATAATCCTTGAGTCCAATGGATAATAGACTGGTCTGAGACTTTCTACTGCTTACTAGGTGAAGGAGGTCGGAGAATGTGCGTTTCACAGTGAGGAAAAAAAAACAGAAACAAAAACACAAAAAACAACTAAAACAGATCTCACACAGTGCCAAAAGGATTTAGGAGGGAAAAAAAAGAACAGGGAGCCTAGGAGATAAAGGCACTCAGACGGATATTGAAAGTCAGGCTAGAATGATGAATGGTAGACAAGAACTGAATCAGAAGTAGGCTGGAGTATTTACTGTAACAAACATGAATGCAGAATCAGACGCAGCCCCAAATTCACACACCTTCATCACCACAGATTTCTGAACCGTGTCACACACCCTAGCAAGCTTCTGAAAGAGTGAACACAAGAAGGATGTAGGTGAAGGGCTGGGTGGTGCGTAACTGAGCAGGGAGGGGGTGGGGTGTGAGAAACGCAGTGATTTACTTCTGAGTGTTAGCTTGATTCCCCCAAGTTGCACATTGTAGCACATACACAATGGTTTGCTTTGCTGAAGCGCCGGGGCTTGTGGGGTAGCTGGGAGTGTAGCATGTACTGTATGTATGTGTGGGAGTGTAATAATCATAGCTGACAGGTTCAAGTATCTATCCACTCAGCTGTACAGCCACTGTTCTGTTGGCCTCGGGGGACAATCTAGATGTGCACCAAAGCTTGGCGATAACAAAGCACATAACCTCCCTGGGAAATCATTCTGCTGCATGAAATAGTCTGCTTATCTGGCACCTTCTCTTTTCTTAGTCACCCCCTCCAGTTTTTTTTTTCAGAGGTAAAGAGTGAAAGGAAAGCAGCTGAGAAAGTGTTTAGCACATTTTGTGCTCGATTCTAAAAATGATGTGAGTGTGAATGCAGAATGAGTCTTGTGTGTGTGTTTGTATTGTAAATCCTTAACAAAAACTTACCGTCGAAGTGATACACTGCCACAAACTGCGGGAATTGAGGCTTGTTCTCGACCACGACTACTTTATTCATTCTTTTCCTTGCACCATTTCCTCTGTTATCTCTGTATTCTCTTTATTTTTTCTTGATAGCAGATATGAAATGGCTTCATATGCCACAGTAAATAGTGGAACTTATTTGACTCTTATCAGCTATTAGTATTGTGCAGGAATAAAAGAGAAAATGAGACAAGGGAGAGAATCCAAGTTCAGCATGGCTAAAATACAAACTGGCCAGCACTTACCTGTCAGCATAGCAGGCCAACCACCATCCTTTAATGCTCCTCACCACTGGATGCTAGCCAATAAACGGCAGACAGTTTCACCCTTTCAAAGACATTAGACACTGATAGAGTGGAAAAAGTGAAGCACGATGAAGAAAAGGAAGAGTGAAACATTAATCGGTGCTCCATCTCCATCTGTCATGATGTTTTGGCTGTGTAAGAAAGCGAGAGGCCGGAGCGAGTAAGAAAGGCACAGTCAAACGTAGGTAGATGGATGGGAGGGGGGGTTGGACAGATGGGTTGATAAATAAGATAGATGAAGAGAGGCAGAGATGGTTCCCAGGTTTTACCAGGATAATATAGACTTAAGCTGTCTGTATGTAGAGGGCAAAACATTGGCATGAAGTGTGTTTGTGAGATTATAACATAACATGTATAACACAACTGAATATTGTGGGATCTGTGTATGTGACCCCAGTCAAATTGAGACGTACTGGCTTGTGAAGTCCTCTGCACCAGTTCGTTAGTGAAAGCTCCGATGCCTTTGTTTGAGATGGCGGCCAGTGAAAAGGAGTACTCAGTGTTCGCTTTCAGACCCTCCACAGTGTAAGAGCTCCTTGGCCCAAAAGTCAGCTTCTCCTATGAGAGACAGAATAGACAAGCAGCAGGCAGGATGAGAGGTGGAATGAGGTGAGTCATAAAAAAAACATTAAAGGAGAGTTGGGGAGAGACAACGATGAGAGTGTAACCACCAGATACATTGGTGCTGGACACTACAGTTAATCATTTAAACTTCTTTTGTTCTCCATTTATCTATCTGTCTTGTTAAGGTATCCACTGAGTAGACAGACATACTGCATATGAAAGGTCTTACCAAAGTGCCAAACTTGACAGGTTTGTAGAGCAGCTCATAGTTGACAATTCCCTCCTTGGTGTAAGCAGGTTCCCAGGTCATCTCAATACTGGTGTCTGTTACTTTACCGACTTTAAACTTCCCAGGTTGCCCTGGGACTGAAAGGGACAGCATAAAGTTAGTCTAGTTAAGATTTCTTCAGCCTTTTCTATTAGTTTGTTGTTAAATTCTTTCAAAATTACTTTCATAAACAGCTCTTTAGTATAAGTAAATGAATCCTACAAAGAACAATGTTTGTTGTTTCACATAACTAAAGTTAGTCTTTTAGAGGCCTTTCTCTAGTTTCACCACATTTTATACGTTTTTTAAAGTATTATCGTATCAAACCTTTTCACTTAACGTACACCATAAACCCCTCAAACCCTTGTATTTTCCTATATATATTCTTACTCCTTTTTGTGCTGCTAAATGACTTTTTAGGGGCATCTAACAGTGTAGCAGTAGCTCAATATACGCAAAAATTTAAGCCACTAATACCATCACAGATTTCTGAGTAATCACCTCTTTGTACCTCCCGTCACATAAAACCTGCAACTTCACAGCAGCTGTCACAGTAACACGAGCAGCATCGAGGCACGAGGGACATTTCTGGCCGTTAATCCCTGTTTCCTTTTCATAAGTCTCCACAGTTTTGTCCCAGTAGGTAGAATTTATTCATATTTTTTGTCATATTTTCTGACAGGTCAAGCTTATTTGCAAAGTATTTCACAGTGGATTGCTTCTCAAACTTTACATAAGTCAGTCGAATAAGCTACTTACCAGTTTGTATACACAGACAAGCACACACACACACGCACACACAAACACACGCACACACGCACGCGCACACACACACACACACACACACACACACACACACACACACACACACACACACACACACACACAC
>JAUYWH010000009.1:8308711-8382521 GCA_034779795.1 Ctenopoma multispine | reverse complement strand
CACACACACACACACACACACACACACACACACACACACACACACACACCCACACACACACACACACACACACACACTGACTCATTTGTGCTCCTCTGCACTTGCACATCTGAAAAACAACCTCAACTCTTCAACACATGAATAAATGAAGACCCCTACTTAGCTGAGATCTATGCAGCGGCATGCATGATAAATTTACTTACTCACCTAAACATCTAACAGTGATTACATTTATGCACACACACGTTCACAGTCTCACACACTGACCTCCAGGCATGACTTTAACATGTATGGGGTCTGAGAAGGGTCCGTCCCCTACAGAAGTGAACGCTAGGACCTGGATGGTGTAGGTTTCTGAGGTGACAAGGTTTTGAATGGTGGTGATCACGCTGTCCTGGACGTTGTGGATCTGCCACTCATTCATAGGCCGGGATGGGTCCATGGTGTAGTACACACGATAGCCTTTAACCTACAGAGAGGCCGAGAGAAATTCTGTTAGAAAAACAGTGCGGCTAAATTTGCTGGATTGAGACTTGATTATTCAAAATACCATCCTTTAACACAAATCTGAATTTCTGCAGTACAGACACCTCAGATTGTAGTGCATAAAATATAATCACTACATCTCCTCTTATGGGTATTTATTTATGAGCAGTGCAGAGCATATATAATCCCCCTACCATGCCATTGCCCATAACCACCACCTCTACTACCTCTCCTGTTATTACTCTTTAATATCTATAATCCCCTTATGCTCTCAATCTAGCCTTCCCCTTTTATGAACCTACCGTACAGTTAGGTAGGCTAGAAAAAGGAAATAGGCCTCAAGAGGGAGCGTTCTTAGCTTAGAGAGGACAGTCCAATTACCTTTTCTTTCTTTAGAGAGAGGGGAAGTAACAAGGGAATTGCAGGAGGGAAATCTCTGGCAAGGCACAAGCAAAAGGACATAACCCTGCCCTCTGCAATAAAGCTCCCAAAGGTGAAGTCTATTCACAGACAGCAGAGTAAATGTCTTTTCAGTCAAACTGTACTTTAGCCCCCTATTTATAAAAAGTAGATTTAATAGGTGGTAACACACTACAAATCATTGTAATCATGTTTGCATTTATTAGCAAGTATAACTTTTAGTTTGAGTAGAGTTTGGCTGATGGGACTTTGGACTGCTTTATTTATCAACTGTTAAACTATGGCCTGGTGTCTCAGTGGGTATAAGCATTAGAATGGGAGGCAGATGGTGGCAGGATCAAATCCCCCCCCCCCCCAAACACACTTTATTTTATCAGTAGATAAAATGTAAAAAAACAAAACTGTTTAAAAAGAGCTGTTTCAGTCCTCATCTCACCTGTCCATTGGGTTCCTCCGGCTCCTCCCAGCGGACCATCACAGTGTTTTCAGAAATAATGTGGGCGTGGACATTTCGAGGAGGGCTGGCCGGTGCCTGCTCTCCTGTACGAGCCTCCACGCGTATGGAGGGAGGGCCCTGGCCAATGCTATTGAAGGCTGACACTCTGATTTCATACTCAGTGTTAGGGTACAGTCCCCCAATGCTATAGCGGGTGGTGGTGATGCTGTCAACCGTCTCATACTTGCTGTCCGGCCCTTTGGCTCTGTACTGGATGATGTAGTAGGAGACAGGATCTGGGTTGCCAGAGTCCCAGGTGATGGTCACACTTGTGGCGGTGGTCTCTGTGACGATAGGTGTGCCAGGAGGCTTTGGCAAAGCTTGGACAGAGAGAATATGAAGAACGTTACACAATTTACTCTATTGAACAATTGTTTTCTCTTAATATATTGCATTATAGTTAGATTATGTAAATGACATGAAATGATAACTATGTTCATTTCGACTGTAAATGTTATATATTGCTTTGCTTGCTTTTTCAATATCACAGTTAAAATTGCTTTGGAACTAGTCTATTGCTAATTCTGTACATTTGTTTATTTTAACATACATATATAATATGTCGTTTTGCTAATGCTCGTTGTTTGCAACATTTGAAAATATATTAATCCAACTGAATCTTTTTTACAATAAACAAAAAGCTGAGGCACTTTCTACCCCCTTTTCTGTCTCTCTACGATTAAAAATGATTTATCGTGTTATTAGAGTTTTTCTTACTCTTGACTAAAACCTGTGCAGTGGCCTCGATGATACCCAGGCTGCTCATCGCTACACAGGTGTAGTTGGCAGACTCCCGAACACCGTTGAGCTCCAGCACGTTCCGGCCAATCGGCATTTCATCCTCGGGGGTCAGGTCCTCACTTCCCAGCATCCACTTGACGTAGGGCATGGGCGAGCCCACAGCCACACAGGTGATGTTGACACTGCCACCCGGCATGATCTCATGGTTGGATGGGAGGATGGAGAAACGAGGGGGCACACGGCGCACTGGGAAAGCAGGAGAGGCGGGGGTAGAAAAGGAGGGGGCGTTGGGGTTGAGGTGTAGAGTAGGGAGGGAGAAAAGTGGGAAAGGGAGTGAGGAGAAGAAAGGCGGAGACAGAGTGAAGGAAGGGGGTAAGGGGTGAGATTGAGAGAGGAAGAGGGAGAGAAAGAGAGAGCAAGGAAGAAAGCAAGATAAAGATTGAGAGAGAAAGTGAGGGCAAGAAAGATAAAAAGAAAGAAAAAGAGAAAGAAAGAGAGGAGAGGTAACAGGAAGGGGGAGAATGAACTTCAGGGTTTTTACAGAAAATTACAAAAGGGATATTTCAAGTTTAGTCCCAATTACTTTATGGCACTGATGATTCAAACAGAAAGACACAAATCTTGTGTTGAGCTCAACCAATCAGAGTGAGCTGCCTACTCAAAATAATATAGTGACAATCTCTTGAGTATCACTTCAACCAGGACATGACACCTATAGTCAGTTTCTCTTCTTATTGGTTCAGCACATTATGTAAGATAAAAGACTATGAATTAAGTTATTGATTTTAAATATATTATAATTATATTTCTTCCTTTAGGCATGCTAAACTTTACCAGAAACTTCAGTTAGAAAGTTCATTGAGATTTCTTTGCCTTAAGATGCTTTTGCAGTAGATTGGCTCTTTTTAGAGAGTGTATGCATCATGAGGGCCGATCAATAGGCCCTGTCTGCTATTTGCGTACCCATGAGAAGAACAAGTAAAGTGGCAAGATTCATCCAATACTGCATCTGTCGGAGCTTGGTTGACTATATATTGGTGAGAGATACACCGAGAGACTGAACTCATAGGTCACTTGCATGCCTGGGCGACTCAAGAGGGATAAAATGGTGAAGAAAACACAAAGAAGAGAACGGAGAACTGAAGCCTGAGAGAGAGACGGAAAGAAGCGAGACACTTTAGAGACAGATAGAGGGATAGAAAAAGTGTTAAAGAGAGAAAGACAGAGACAGAAAGAAAGAGAGAGAGAGAGGCAGCTCTGCTTCTCTTCCAGACAATGACAAGCAATGTAGCAAAGGACAGCCACATTGTACAACAAGATACTGTACAATACATAGGATTCATAACTGATACAGTGTGTAGTCAAATGAATTGGAAATGTGGACAGGCGTGGATCGAGGGTTCTAATAAGGTGTTGTGGCAGAGTGATCATTGGACACATTAAGTAAAGAACACCAAGACAGCATGAAAGAGGCAGAACGGGAAAGAACAAGTGCGAGCAAAAAGAGAGATATGTGAGGTAGTATGTGCATGTTTATAAGTTAATAAACTTATGTACATGTGTCTGTCGCTCCTACACATCAGGGTGCAGACAGAATGCAGAAGAAGAAGAGAAAAAGGGGGAGGGAAAAGGAGGGGAAAAGACAAGGAAGATAAAGATAAAGAGAGGATTAGAAGAGGGTTTTGGGGGAAGGAGGGAAAAGGGGAAAGAAAAGAGGAGCGAGGAAGAAGAAAAAACATGGATCTATTTAAAAACACGGCTATATACCAGAGTCAGGCCCATTCAGAAACGAGGTTGCTTCAAAAGTGAGAAAGGAAAAAAAAAAAAAGACTAGTATAGATCGGATGTTGCAAGAACAGAGAAGAAGAGGGTACCCCAGGGTCACAACACAGGAAACAGAAAGAGACAGAGAGAAAACGGACAAACACCTCTGGATGAAAGGAGAGAATGAAAGGGAAGGCAGACAGAGAGCAGAAACATTGTTGAAAAACTCCTACTAGGAAGCTTATACTGTATGTGTAATAACAACATGGTTATGTAAACCAACAAAAAAATAAAAATGATTCAAATAAAATGTTTCTATAAAATCCTACTGTAGCAAAAGAATGAACGTTTTATTTAAATGATTGGAAATCTGGCAGCAATTCTAAAATATGAGAAATATAGTGGGAAAAAAATGTATAAATAATAATATATTAAATAAAGAAAGAAATAAAGACATTTGCTGCATAACCTCCACTCCTTAATGTGTAACATCATTACTTGGAATCTTCATGGACCACATCCCCCTACTCAAAGAATCTAGAGACAATTGGATAGAAGTTAACATTTTTGCATGATTTCAACAAAAATAAAAAATAAAATGAGAAAAAGTTGCCGTGATGTCACTATCATTTCATGAATAACAGATAAAGTGCAAAGCATGTGGAATACTTTGTAGAGAAAAAATAAAAAAGGCGTAAAAAATACCCAGAATTGGATGCAGAAGTTTAAGACAAGAAAGAGACAGAGAGACAAAGACAAATAGATCTGTTAGAAACAGACATGATTAGGCAGGCATCTCCTCATCTCAGCATGCTGGAGATACACACACACACACACCTACATGCAAACAATAGACACAGCAGATGCAATGCAGCATGACAAATGTTTCATACATTCACTTTTTAGTTATTTTAGATCTGTCAATACAGTGAAAAACAAACCAAAACAGGAAATTAATTAAGCATTTAGACTAATTTGGTAATATCAGCAACAACAGGATGAAGGTGAAGACTCATGATGATTGGTAAATGAGGTGAAACATGAACTCAGCAGTATTTCTAAAAAACTATCAGTCAGGACTCTAGTCCTGAAAAGACTGAAGAATCCACCATTGAGACATAGCCAAGTGCTTTACAATAAAGTGAGCTCATAACAAGGGATAATCCTTCACATGCTCACAGAGCTTCTAGCTTAGAGTTAATCGAGCCGGGCCGCATGATTCCCCTCCATTTTCTATACAGTTTGCAAGAGCCAGGGGCTTCAATCTTTATTAGTGGTGCTATCATTAGTCCTGTCCTCTGCAGGGAGTCTGGAGGCTACAGGCTGCGGAGACCTTGGCACAGCCATAAGGATTACTGCTGTATCTCGGCTCTGCTGTATATCCATTGAGGACCGTTGCTGAGCTGACATTTACACAGCATCACCCGGTCTGTCTCAAGGACACAGCTTTCATTAAGCACTGTAATAAGCGAGAATTGTTAATATCCTCTCGATATCTAAAAATGTGAATGGATAAGATTGATTAATTTCAAATGTCAGTCAACAGCGGCGTATCGGAGTGTTTGGTGGAGATAGCAACAGCCGGGAAACGTATGACACAGGACAGTCTGGCTGTCTCACAGTAAAGTTAGCACATTGCTTTACCTGTAAATATACGGATTGGGTAATGTGGTATGCATCTTTGTGATGTGCTGTGGTGGAAAATGTATTTGGTTCAAGAAAAATGTGTAATAAAAAAAAACATAATAGATCAATACACAGAAAAATGCTTAAATTGGATAATTATTAGTGCACTGGCATAAATGTAGTTACAGTGAGACTACAGGCCAGTTAGATAAATGTTAAGAGTAGAAAAAAAGCAGTGAACTGACTCGGTATCGTCAGCTAGCTATTTGGCAATATCTAGACAAAGTGTGCTAACACTAATTAAAATGAGTTGCTGCAGATTATACCAGAATAATTATGGCTGTATGAGGTAAAACTCTTGAGTTTATTGAACTGAATGAGTGTGGCATTTTACTGTTATGTGAAGACCCACTGAGCATGGTGCCACACAGAGTTCAACCCTATTTATTTTGAGACACGAGTGAATCACTTCACAGGGCACTAAGGGATTCCAGGCAATGCGGGACAAACCCGTGATGCGACCAGAGAGGAGAGGTTGAGAGCTGGCTGGTGGCTACTCAGTGATTTGCTGAAAAACTGACAACAAAGAATCAATGTAGTCGTGGGCCAATGAGTTTAAAGTTTAGCAGCTGTAGATCCATATCTATGGAGGAAGAGGTCTTTGTTTTACTAACCTTCTGCGATCTCTCTATTCTGGGCACTTGTCCCACAAGATTACATATAAAAACTAAAATCAGTTACTGAATAGTGTCATGCAAAATACTGGAGAAAGAACAGATGCTCGTGCTTCCAGTAAGTCTTCACAGTTATACTAAATATACACTACATAGGCTTAATATGGGATAATTATAATATTGGTTAATTTTGATGCTAACCTACATATGTGGTTGTATTGTCTAATCAGTAACACACATTAATACCATGCTATTAGGTCATCATACTGTATATTTTATATGTGAAATTTCTATTTGCTAAAGCTAAAATATAAAACTTTTGGGAATGGAGATAGCAGTGGCATGTGACTCTAAGTCAATCCAGTCCTCCTCTACACAGGTTTTGAAACATATTATTAAAAAACAGAACTATTTTACTATAGCATTTACTAACTATAGCTTCTAAAATATTCTATAAAACTAAAATACTTCACTCTGAATTGTAGAAGTAAAAATATTCTAGTCTTGAAATACATGTTGAGCTAATGACATGATTTTGGCCGAGTAAGTGATGCTCATCCTGCAAACCTGCACAGCACGTTTAGCATCAGAACTGATGGACATGTACAAGCGTGACTACCAGTGCAAAATTTCCACGCAGTGCAACAAGTGCAGAATTGTGATGACATGGGAGCTGGGACACGACATTACACGTGATGGCACAAAAGGGGAGAAAAAAAACAAAGAAGAGACAGTAGCAAGACATGACAAGACAGCAAGTTCAATAATATCACAATCCGAACATATCAATAGGCGTGAACACACACTGTGCCATGCTCTTGTGTCAGTCCGTCAGTCACCAGACATGCAAGCGGTGCTCCTTTCTCTTTCTCTCTCACTCCTTCCATGCAAACATCGCCTCTTTTTAATCTTCCAATTCTTGGGTCTCCATGACAACAAGATCATACCATGCAGAGGAACATTGATCGGGGAGTGAAGGCAATACCAAGGGTTCTGCACACAAGGCCTCACAATGCAGTCAGTGCACTCTGCTGCGTAGGCAGACCACTTCATCATCGTAGCGGCTTTAGAGAAATAAACTGTCTTCATTTTGGAGACAAAATCATTTCACTTCTACTCTGTTGTCCTTAAAAATGTTTTTTTTTCTTTTTTGCTTCTCTCTGTTTCATTAAGTGAAGCTTTCTGAAACAAAGGAGTAACAAAAGAAAAGAAAGAGCACACCAACCTTCTCGAAGCTCTGGGGGATGGAAGGGGGTTGATGCAGAACACAATGACGTGAGGGGGGAGAGAGAGAACGGGGAAACACAGAGAGAATAAAAACGGCCAACGCAAAGCCAATCCTTCCACTGCAACTCGCCAACACCCGCAACAACCCTCACACATTGCATACACACTACTCCGATATCCCACTTAACATAGAAACTACTTCTTGTAAATGTAAACGTTGATTGGGGTCTAAGCTAGTGACAAACCAGCACCCACAGTCGAGAGGATAGAATCAGTTAAACCGGGTTGCCATTATTGTAAACATATTTATGAATTAATAATATGCTCTTTCTTTAACTTCCAATTTCCTTCAAATTGTCAGTGAAATTTTTGCATCTTTTGTACAGCATGTTCCTCTTAATTTGCCTCTAGTACAGAAACCATTTTAGTAGACAGATCGGTGATGTTTCATGCAGTTAAACCGAGGTGTGTTCCCAACTTCATGTTTAATTTAATTCTACTGTAGGAGCTCACACCAAGGTTTAAGGTGGACTTGTTAAAGGTGGTTGTGAGAAATAGCAAACAACAGGGTCAACATATATTGTAGACAATGGATGGGTTAGTAATACTTGTTTAAGAGCACAGTTATGGAAAATAAATCACTTTACATTAATACCAAAAGCACCTTAATAGTAGTGACTCCTGTGTGTGTCTGTGCACGTGTGAGCGTGTGCATGTGTGTTTTGTGTTGAGGTCCTACCTCGCACATATAGGTTTGCGGGAGAGGAGTAGCGCACGCCTTGAGAGTTGGTGGCCACACACTCATACTTCCCTTGGTCCGTCTCCTCACTGTTCTCAATTTGTAATGCTCCTGCAAGAGAAAACGAGACAGAGAGAAATGCTTAGTGTAGAAGATGTCACTACCGCTGTCTGCCTTCTTTTGCATCCTGTTTTCATCCTGAGATGTTTGTCTGTTGCTCTTTTTCTGTTTCTGTTATATTCTGACCTTGAGGTATCCTGTTCTAAGCTGCTTCAACATCCATTAAAGTCAGCTTTGTTGTTATTTCTGTAAGGCGCCCTGTGAATGGGCCACGTTCTCACACACCAGTTTTATTTTGTCAAAAAGACCCGTGCTATCTCCACTCCCCCATTCGCCCAAAAAGGCAACACATTCAAAATTCAGAAATTCCTTCCAGAAAGTTTGGAAGTGAAAAACAAGTCTCAAAATGACTTTTTAACATAGATGACACCTAAAGGGGCTTTTGTTGTGTACCTCTGCATACGTCTTTACAAGCAAGTGATTCCTCTCCTGTAGCAGGCTCACTGCCACCATGAAAAAGGTTGTTTCTGTCTTGACAGCTAACTGGCAGCAGCTACACAGCTTTACCCCACAGCAACGACCCGACAATGCTCTTTAACTTCTAAACTTGTTTCTTTTATTCCTCAATTGTTACACTCCTACCCTGATCCCACCGTGATAAACAGTGTCTCCCTAAACATGCCATAATTACACACAGCGCTCGTCAGGTATTCTTTTGTTCTCTTTGTTTCACAGACTGCTATTTTTCTGCACCTTTTTTTGCTAATGGCCTTTTGAATTACCAGCAGTAGCTTTTTTCCACTCTGTTCTCTGTCTCTTTCAGCCTACTCTGTCACATTCAGTCTGTCATCTGAAACTGACTTTAACATGGAGCCTGAGGAGGAAGCACAAAAGCATGGATTACACTCTGCTGCACTGCACAGAGAGGAAAAAGACACAACAAAAATACACAAATACATTTTGAAGAACACACACACACGTTGATGTCTGATACAAGGCATTATTGCTTTGTTCAGAATTTGAACTCAACTAAAAATAATCAGTTACAAGTTACTACATTCAAAACTACATTAAATATTACTGGTCAAATGTATTTTATGTAATTATGGAGCAACCTTCCTTTTACAAAAGCCAAATTATTATACATATTTTATATAACTGCATTACTATAGATGATGCATTAACACGAAAGTAGCATTTTAATGTTGTAGCTGACAAACTGAATTGTAACTGAACATTATAATTCAAAAGTGTCATTTCACCCAAAGTGCACAAAAACATATTTTGTCACACTAACTTAAGCACCACAAACAAAACTCCATTCCTTATGTACTAATAATGATATGGTTTAAACTGATTTAGAGAGGTCTTGTATGGTCATTTTAGAGGATGGTGTTGGCAATGAAATTTTATTATATTACATTTTGCTGAGAGGTGTCTCTGTTACCCAGTTTATATATCAACGAGACAGAAGTACAGGAACACATCTGTATAATGCAGTTCAGTGCCACAAAATAATTATAAAGTTGGACTGAACATTATGAAGGTAGTATTTATTGCAAGGTTGTATTAGACTATAGATTAGCTGGTGGTGTATTTTAGGAGTGTATAAGGTGTCAAACCTCAGCACATAAAGTCATAGAACTACTGTACATAGATGGCCATAGAACATTTATTAGAAATAAATGAGAAAATATGGCTATTTTTTTCTAATTTGGTTGAACTGTTTCATATACTAGTTTGAACAAAAAGTGTCTGATTCACTCAAATAGTCGAGAATCGACTTCCTCACAATATCTGATGTGTTGTCAGGTAGTTACAAAATGTTTTTGGATTAAAACTTTTGTATGATGTATGATACTGATGTATGTTGTTGTACTATCATATACAGTAGACAACAAAGTAGCATAAAATGGAAATACTAGTCACAACTGTAAACTTGATTGTACATTATAAATAAATGAGTCGATCCAGAGAAGATTAACTGGAAACTATGTTGATATTAAATCAGTCATTCTGATGATTTGTTGCTTTTCTCTCTATTTTTTTGCACTTTGGGATGTTAATCAGACAATTGATCAAGAAATGAATGGAAAATGAAAATAGGCACTCGCTGAGAAGCTGCTCATTAAATCTTTCAAACTAAGAGACACTTTATGCATTTGTAACTGATCAATAAACACAGAAGTTTAAACACCATGTTTTTGAAAGCTCAGAGGAGGTGAAGTTTGACTTGTTTTAGTCAGCAAGGGCACAAGTATGTGTTGAGTGTGTTCGAGTGTGTTTAGTGAGCTGAGGCTCTGCTAGCTGAAGCTGTCATCCATTTGCTTCTGTCTTCTGCAGTTACATGAAAGGAAAACAGCTCTTACCCTCCTCTTCCTCTCTATTTTTCCATCTCACATTTCCCCGCGGTGCAGGGCAGAGTTGGGAGATAAACAGGAATAAATTATCTGCTCTACAAGCTGAGCCTGAAAGAGGTAGCGGCAGAAGGAGAAGCAAGAGAAAGACAGAGTGGAGGAGAGATGGAGCTGGACAGGTGGAGCGCTGCAAATGAGAACTCATCTGACAGCTGGAGGCAGCTCATATGGCTAACCATCAGCACAAATTTGAAATCAGCTACTGAAATATTCTTTTACGCAAAACATGTCATTACCATACATGAAGAAAGACAGGTGCTCAGCATATACACTCAAAGGTCACCACACGCCTACATAAACACACAAGTCTGCTGGACTGAGACTCTACTGATCAGATAACAACAGACAATGCTAACCTGATAGCTCTGTCAGAACATATAGGTCAAACAGATCACCTGGACTCACTGGAACTAACTTAACACTGGAAATTTAAATATTGATTGTTGAAAGGTTAAGATGTGTGACAATGATCTAGAGTACTGATTATTCGCCTAGAAGAAAATTGTTATTTAAATCTTCCATTGAACTAACTCAATCAATTATAAGTATATATTCCTTAGCCTTTCTTAGATATTTGAGTCTTGGACTATTTGTTGGAAAACATTATTTTGAAGATGTTTGAAATTGTGAGGGGCATCAAGTCTTATTTAAACAGCCCAGTACAAATCATTCATAAATCAAAAATCTGCCTCAAGGGGCTTTATTTTCTGTACATCTGAAGATCGGTTACACAAAAAAAAACTGTAAAAGGATTTGTCTTTGTTGCCATTTTAAGAAATTCTTAAAAACATTTTTTTGACCATTGCCCCAATTACCCATTGAATTTGATTGAAATATGTTTTTGAGATTTTCTGTTGATTAACAGATGAACAAATAAGACCAAAAATATCCTCCATGGATTTTAATGATGCATGAGCAACATTTTGAGTCAGATCTAATGACTTCAATAAAAAATAAAAAAAACATAGTCATAGCTAATTTTAAAAGAAAAGCCTTTAAAGCGAAATAAAAGTCATTCATTTTGACAAATCTGTGCTGTATTTGTAAGCTTAGTGAAATACTGTAGTGTCTTTATGTTTCTTTTCTTTTCATTTGCCTGTTTTGCTTTACATGAAAATTACATAAACTGTTACCACAACTTTTTAGTCCACTACCCAGCAGTCAAACACCATCTGTTAGAGCGTAGGTCTACAAAGTCAGTCGAGGGTTTAGGTAAAGTCTCCAGATCTCAGTCTCAAATGTCGGATGGACATAGCTTGTCAGGGTTCTCCTCATCATCACACATCTAAACCCATGCATCAGATGGTGAGGAAGCAGATTAAAATGAATAGACAGATGCCTTGGTTAAAATATGTCAGAAAACGCTACACTACCTCATATGTTTCTAGTCTCTGGCAAGTGATGGTGTGTGTGTGAAGGTTTTATGTCGTTGTGTACACAGAGAGTTTGTAACAGCTGACGTCCATCGTTACCTGCAGTGGAAGGATACTACAAATGAGAGATACTTATTGGCTCCGACACAGTTAAGAGTCATCTTTTGTGGCGTTTGAGTGCAGTCTTTCTCAATATAATTTTTCATCGTGATCCATATGGGCCATAAAAATATTTCCAAGACCCAACGGTGAAAGAAAAGTAGACAGAAAGAGAAAACAATGTTTGTAGCACAAAACAGATCCCTGGCTGCCGTCCAACGAGAGCTGGCAGACGTCCACTAAATCAGAGGCATTGCTTGGAAGGTGCCCTCATTAAACAGATCTTAAAGGAGGGTTTCATCCATAACACATCTCGGTGCTATTTCATGCCCAGCTCAGGTGTAATTGATTTCCTCCAAGTCATTTCACTGCAACGTTTGGTTCATTATACAGTGCATTTTGTTGTTCAGCTTTGTGATGCTTCTGGTGATTTGAAATCCTATTAAACCCTGCGGTGACTCTCACTGAGCCATTTGTCTTGCTACTGTTTCATTGATGTGATATGTGGCCAAACATACTGTAGCAGTGAATCAGTGTCATGTCTGTGTGACACCCTACTGAGGACAAAATGAATGTCAGAGCAGACAAAGTCAAACTTATTATGACAGAATACTAAAGAATATACAGTTTTAATAATATGAAAGTAAGTATTACATGTGTGAGAGCAGGTCTGTTGCTCCAAAGCAACCAACATTAGAAGTAAATAAAAAACTTTGCATGGTGTTTATCAGAACTATGGATCTGTTAAATAATCACTGCTACGCTCTCTCTGGTATGTATCAGATGTTGACATACTACAGCTAAAATCTTCTTTAAAACATAGGGATCTCTTGTGTTTGAAGGTTTTTAAGAGCGTATTTATTGTTTCACTTCTATCCATGCAGCAGCAAAGCTAGTCTCACACCGCATTCCACCCACGCCTGCACTGCAGAACATTTTACATAAAGGCAATTACACCTTTGTGTATATCACAGGGGCAAGTAGCCATTGTTACGAATTCAAAGGTGATTGGGAATTATACAAGAATTGGCTATAGGATCTAAAACAGGTCTCTGCATAGAAAACAGCCTGGAGCTACTAGCAGACACTACAAATGATCAAACCACCAAGATTAGGACCAACTTATTTTTATAGAAAGCCCAAACAACATAAAGTCTATGGTTTGATCATATGTTTTACTTTTCATGCTGCACTATAATATTCAGGCTAAGAGCTCTACCTAACAAAACTAAATAAGCCTTTCTTTCAATGTCTATAATATACGTTTTACTTGACAAGCGTAGCTTTCCATAATAGATGAAGTGCGGGAGGGTAACTAAGTACATTTTCTAAATCTGAAGTACATTTAGGTTCAGTTATCTTTACTTCAGTAAAACATTATATTGAAATATTATACTTTTTACTCCACTACATATATAAGATCACTTTAGTTAATTTGGAGAGAAAAAAAAGAAAATGGTTGAGGGTAGAGCAGTTGTCCACATATTGCAGGGTCAACAGTTTGATCCCCAACTTCATGTGTTGAACTCTTTTTGAGTAGGACACTGATTCCCATTTCCTTCTAGCGGATCAGGGCAGCTCTGTCATTATCGAGTGCGTGTGTGGTAGGCAAGACAAGCACAAATTTAAGTACAGATCGTTTACCATTAATCTCCTGGCAGTGGTCACAATTTACTCAGTGTGCATAATGAAAATGATACTTAAAAGTATGTTTTTCTAATTATGTAATATATCATATAACAAACTTCTTCTTGTAATAGAGTATTTATACACTGCTAATGATAAACTTTTACTTAAGCAGAAGATCTTAGTACTTCTACCACTGCTCAGCAGTTTCCAAAACAGGGGGATAGTAAATACAATGTTTTTACTAACTAAATAGTGCATTTTTGAATAGAAATTAATTATTAATGAAGTAAAATTAAGGTTTTTGAATTGCTTCTTTCCTTGAATCTGTGCATGTTATAACATTAATATTTAGTACCTCAGATGGACTGATGCCCAGAGAACCTTCTTAGTAGACTACTTATACTTTTGTACTTAAAGTCAACTTTAGAGCATATTCTGTACTTCTTAGTCCTTCAAATTAAGTGAAATTTGAAGTGGTACTTACTTACTTGAATAAGTTTTTCTAAAGGCAAGTACGTGCACTTTCACTTTTACATTGATTTTGTCTACTTCTACTAACTCTTGGTATAGTGTATGATATGTAGCAATCTTTGTATGTATACTGTAAGACAGTTCTGGTTTTAGCTGCAGTCAGCATTTTCAAAGAAGCATTAGCATTTATTAGTTCATTATCTATAAAAGCTTTATGAGCTGATAAAATCCGCTACATACAGTTGTGTTTTTACTGGTCACTGACTTGAAATGAGAAGCCTGCATTTTCAAAAATGACTTCATTTAATAAATCTGTCACCGTAAAACTACATGCGTGTTATGCAAGACTGGAAAGTTCAGCAGATGCGACAACTGTGACTAAGGTGAAAGATTTAGTAAATTGTCAGATCTTGAAGATCTTTACATTTTGTCTGTGTAAATCATAAATTTCTGTAACAGCATAACAGGAATTTCTGTAAATGGAGATGCAGACACAAGGTTGACAGAGGGCAATAGTGAAGGATGCTGGCTGACAGCAGGGAGATATCAGAGCTGGCAGGACGGTGGAGCACGGAGAATATGGATGAAGCAACAACAAAATGGTTTCGCCTCACCATCACTTTCATTCCCCCTGAGGAGGGCTGAGCAAGAATGGCTGAGAAAATACGTGTCTGCCTACTTCAGGAGACACTGTATCATCTATACAGAGGAGTATAAACAAAGCTGAACAAACTGTCTTAAGCACAAGATGAGATTCCTCTGTATTCATCCCTCAATCTGTCTCTGTGCACAGACTCTTTCTCTCCTCCATGGCAGCAAAAACTCTTCCCTCCCTCCACACTCACTTTTTAACACACTGAGCTCATTTCAAACTTTTTCAGCCTGGGCGTTTCAAAAGATAAGATGGGCATCAGTTAAAGGCCTAATGTGAAGAAACTCTGAATTGATTGATTCTGAGATCTGAAAAGACAATTGTGGTTATGTTAGGGTAAACTGGACATTATATTATTATAGTATAGTGTTTTTATAAAGGTGGATTTACTTTATAATTGTGAGTATACATTTTCCATTTCTCTAATGGCATGCTGCCATATTTTTGACATCTGCTGTATGAATCACAGCTGCAAGATATTTGTGACTTTAAAGTGTCATCTTTTCATCTCTTTTCGTACAAATGTAAAAAAAAAAAAAAAAAAATGAATCTTGGCTTAAGGATAGCACAATTATCCTTTTATGAGATTGGCTAGAAAAGGGATTTTTGCGCCCAAAGGATGTAGATAAACCCAGGGAGGAGCATGTAATCCCTCAATCATAATTAAAACATAATCACTAAATATAGAACAACAGGGATTTTACCTGATAGTGATGCTAAGCTTTAGCAATACCATTTGCTTACTTATTTGCAAATTAACTAATCTCCTCATCTGTCTCACCTGATCGGAGTTGTTTGATGCGACCCTGGCTGGTGCTGGGATCGACAGGGAGGAAGTCTTTGAACCACGAGATCTCTGGGTCAGGGATGCCGCTGGCAGCGCACAGCATGGTGGCTGTCCTTGTCCGCTCCACCACCTTCAGCTGGGGACCCATGTCTATGCTGGGGAAGCCGAATGGCAACAGGTCCTCTGAAAAGATGGAGACAAAAATGTGTTCGGAGTGTTGCATCATTTAAAACGCATGGAAAACAGTACGAGCTACATAGAAAGAAAGAGATGCTGATAAAGAGGGGTGGGGTTAGTGGGAATGTAAGGGATTGCTCATACTGTAATGAACTCTGTACTTTTGAATAGTTCACACAAACTACTGGTTTATCTATAGCACCAGAGCCAACCATGCCTTCCACTGAACCTGTTCTTTTCTTTTGTGTGGTGAAACATAAGACTTGCTCACATACACAGTGATGCCCCCTACCACTCCCCTAACATCTGCAAACTGTTGAAAGAGGAGATACTGGCGAGGACGGCAGAGCCACTATATCCCTCCTCATCAAAGCTGCGTGCTCCTTCCTACAGCTAGCTAGTCATTAGGTGATCTAGTAGGCGGGCAGAGCAGAGACACAGTGAGGTTTTAGTGTGTGTGTGTGTGTGTGTGTGTGTGTGTGTGTGTGTGTGAGACAGGCCATTTCTAAAGGAGTATAAACATACCGCCCAGTCAGCAGGAGTTAACTTAAATGCTGACACATGCACACACACAGACACACACACGAACAAACACAGTCAAACACACCATCGAACATGCAGTAGATTTCTACTCTAGAAACATGTGTTTGGTGGCAGTGACATTGAACTGTGAGGTTTTTTTCCATGGTGTGGCTCGGTGTTATGCTGGTAATGATTTCTGTCTAATAACTATGCAGAGAGCTGCTCAGAAACAGCAGCAGCAATTAGAAGCTGGGATCAAGAGGAGGGGCAGGGCACTGGGGGTAATAAGGACTTGTTAGCAGTAATTGTTAAAATGCACCAACGATTAGAGGGGCCGATCTGGGATGTGTCTGCATGCGTCTGGATATGTCTGATTACGCCGAGGGGGCAGTTGGTGATGCCTCTGTGTGTGTGTTGGGCGTGCTTGTACATATACGCTCGTACAGCTTTGTTCCTATTAGCATCTTCACAGATTCAGTGTGATATGTGTGGAATAATGTATGGTGACAAGTCCACACATATCCAGGGAAATGAAGGTGCGTGCATGCTGAAAAGCAGTTGCTTTCTATTTTACACACACACACACACACACACACACACACACATAAACACGTTCACATACACTTTCTCTGGTGAATGGGATTAAGCATCTTGGTGACAACAGTCCAGATGGCCAGACACGTAATCAAGCATCCATCAGCCCTCCTGCGTCCTTCTCTCCTTACCCTTTTAACCACTCTTTCTCTCACACACATATACACAGACACCTCCCCCATACCTGGAACTATAATTATATATTCCACTTTCCTACAGTAGCAAAGCAATTACCAAGATAGCAATTTGCTAGGCTAATAAATCAAACCCACAGGAGCCTCTTGACTGCACAACAAAACAAGGTAAAAGTTTGTTAGTTTGATCCCAGCATCACTGACAAATCTGTAGCCAAACACAGTCTGAGATACAGACAGTGGCCACGTCAACTGTCTGTGTGTTTTTCCTCTGCTCCTCTCCTCCTCCGGGCTCCCTGCTACCTAACCACATGACAGACGTGTGCCATCTGTTTCCACACACTCTGCGATGGGGTTGAGAGGCTGAGTGGAGATAGGATCTATCACTCTCTTTCTCTCTTTTCACAGTCATCAGCTTTGGAGAGACCCTGTCAGATAGGAATGCTGATGGCGTGGCTAAGAGGTGGAAGGAGAAGGGGAAAAAAATGCCAAAAACAGAAAGAGAAGAAAGAATCAAGCTCACAGAGAGGCTGATGACATGCTACGGTTGCTACAGATGTGGTAGCGATCAGGCCTCAAACAATCATTCAGACCACCTTGACCCCCCTCCCCCCCATTGCCTCCCCCCTCCACTCCATCGACTGATCTTTGCTAATGATACACCTGAATGGAGGCCAGTGGTATGGCCATTGACGAGACAGGGAGTAAGAGAAAGAAAGAAGAGGGGAAGATCGATAGGCAGGTCAAGCATTGAGCTCCCCTGGGGCGAGGAATATGCTAGGCCTACATCTGCTCCCCTCTGCCCTCCCCCAACTCTAACTCTCTCCTGAGAGGGTTCAGATGGGCTTTTTATCACCCCGCCGGCTTCCACTACATGGACTCCCTGGCTGTTAATTAGAGTGTGCCACTGCAGCGGGCTATGGGGGTGCATGCATGTGTGTGTGTGTGTGCGTAGGGGGGTCTGGCTCTGTATTCTATTCAGGTCTTTATCAGTGCTGCAAATATAGACTGCAGGTGGACCTCAGATTTAGTCATTAGAGGGAGGAAGGAGAAAATAATTGATGTGTATGGACAGACAGACAGACAGACAGACAGACAGACAGACAGACAGACAGACAGACAGACAGACAGACAGACAGACAGACAGAGAATTAAAGTAGATATTTGAGATCAATGAGAAATTATTGAGGGAGACTGGTCAAAAAAATTCAGATAAACCGGCAGACAGATAGTGGTGCTGGACACTGAAGTACAGTTCACTTGAGAGGAGAACAGGGAGCTACAAGTATTCAGCCAGGCTCCGGGATGAGTCAGCGGCTGCTTGAAATAGATACTGCGGGCATGGCCTTGATCACTCTTTTCACCAAATGAATCATTTATCAAACACAAACACTGCTGCACAAATGTACCGCTTATTTTTCATCTCCTGGTTAAATTGATAAGACAGCCTATGGAAAAATGTGCCCTGTGTACATAAACATGGTGTGTGTCAACAGCGTTTGGGGGAACATTGGCAAAGACCAACCCGCATTGTTCCCTGGAGCTTTGTGTTTGTGTGAATTTGTGTGTATCAAGAGGTTGAGAGCATACATTTTGGCCTGGTTCTGTTTGCAGAAGGGCAATCAGGCCTGGTGCCCAAAACCAGTCAGTGGAGCCAACCAGATCTGGGCAAATATGCAACTCATGCGTCAACACACACATGTACTAGCACTGACAGACACACACACAGAGTCAAAGACATAATGCATATGATGCAAACAAACAAATATTAATCCAGGTTTTTTCTCCTAGTCTCTCTTTGTGTTTCCTATTCATGCGCAGTTATACAAACACAGATACACTCACATACACTCCCTTCCACACACGCACACAAAAATAATCCTAAGTCCTGGTTAAGAAACAAGTTGTCTGTTCATTTCAGTTCATTTTGGTGGGGAACGGCCATGTGCATGAAAGAATCTTGAATAAAAGCTGGTCTCAGAAAACCTAATTCAGGTTTAATCTGCCAGCACTCAGGAGTCTTCAGAGGCTGTAACGCCTTGACTCCTATAGGAGGGCTGAAGGGGAGCACTTTAAATGCTAATGGGCCTATTATAATAGAACCCAATATAATGCAGAATCAGACTTTGCATTGTAGATCTATTCCACTAAAAACCCAGGTGTCCCCATCATCTCATCCAGATCTGCTCTGCCTCTTCTCACAGATCTAACAAATAAAGAATCATAAAGTCACATACACCACTCTATTACAGATAAACTAAGGCTGTGCAATATTATATCACCTACAATTATCTCATACTGTGATATCGATGATATAGTTGCATGATGACATGTCTACATAAACAAACAGAACACGCACAATGAAAGGTAGAACTCACATGTTGAAAATGTTTGACAAAGACCTAAACATGAAGGCTCCCTCTGTCATTTAGAAATTGTTCAGTAATAAATCAGATGTGATTTAAACATCTGAGATTTGCAAGGTGTCTCAGAAATTTCAATCCGCAAAGAATTAAATATGAATTCTTCCACCACCTAGTGCACAAATACGAACAATATAAATAGGAGACAATTATGTATTACAGCAACAAGGCCAAACGCATGATACCAAACTAATGAATGGATGGATGATTGTCAGGCTTTTTAAAGTCATGGTTTGTGTTTCCATCAATCTCAAGAAGTCTGCTGATGTAACTTCTGGCCAAAAAGACAATTAAATTTTTCAGTTGACATTGCTATCCCAATATATTGTAAAATTGTTTTAAGTTGATATCACCTGCACCTTATACAAACATGAATTATAGACAGCAAGAAAATATATGGAATAAAAACAGTGAAGATGATGGGGTATGTGATGAAAGAGCCAGTTCTACACTGAAGGAGTGTAATCTTGCAGGCTGAGTTGAGACTCCGACTGTTTCCAGACCAAAATGCTGCTTTAGCTGCCGGCCTGCCAATGCAGCAGACGCCTGGGGGGAATCACTGATCTGACTCTGTTGTTCATATGAAGGGTGTTTGCCGTGGTGGCAGAACATCTCTCCTCCCCCTTCTCTTTTTCACCCTCTTCCTCCCCCATCCCTCATTTCCCTTTCTCCTAAAATGGGACACTGGGAGGTGAGTATAATCAGGATTATTCTGCAGAAACCAGCAATATACACACACAGATATGCACAAACCTACACACTCATAAATGAAGAAATCCATGTGCACACATTCGTGAGAGTTGACACACACACACGCCCTCGCACACACACAAAGCTGAACACACTCAAAAACACTGCTGCAGTGATGAGAATCTCTCGCCCACCAGAGGTTTTCAAACATGCAGAACTGCAGATATTCACGTCTCCTGAAGGCGGAACAACACAACTGCAGTGTCCATAGAAAAGAGCAGTTTGGGTGGAAAGGGGATGGGGTGGATTGGGAAGGAAGGGACGGTGGAGCAGGAGAGGGCCTGTGAAATGCAAAGGGAGGAGGAGAGAGAGTCTAGATAGACAGGGAGGGTCAGGCAGAATAGATGGCTGAGAAAATGAAAGAATGAATAAAACAAGAGGGCAGAAATTAGACATGGACGTCGCTGTGGGCCAAAGAAGAGACTGGTAGAGCCAAAGACAGAAAGATAAAGTGAGGCAAAGACAAAGGAAACAGTTGAGTAGGTAATGGGATGGTGAGGGTGATTTGTGATGTTTATGTTAAAGGCAGAAAAAAGAAGGATCTCCCTGACCATAACCTACCACATCTCCATCCATTAGGCCGCCTATAGAGCCACAGCCCATATCCTGTGGCCAACCACAACCTTTCACTGCTATTAGTGTTGGTCAACCATTATACAAAATGATGAGATGAAACACATCAGAGGTTGAAAAGACTTTTCAGTGAACAGGTTTAGTCAATCATAGAAAGCATCCTTTCTACAGTGGTAGGTGGACATTTTCTGATTCAGTAGTTTGAATCAGTTTATTTTCTAGAACAGTTTTAGGGAAATTTAGTAACAAGTAGTTACAATAATCATTTTACTTATCAATAGTTTTCTGGATTATACCATTAATCATTTGGGGAAAAGAATGTCAAAACGTTACAATAAACGCCAGTTAAAACTGATTAAAGATGATGCCTACTGATGTGTTCTTTTATTCAAGCAGCAGTTCAAAATCCAATGATATTATCACACTTCACATCTGAGAAACTAAAAGGAGCAAATGTTACAAAATAATTAGTCAATTATCAAACAGAGTAATTGGAAATGATCTGCTTGTTGCCATTCTAGTATTGTAATATAGATAGATTGTGTTAATTTTTATTCGGACCAAAAACATGATTTCTCAGAAATAAAGCTGAAACTACCATAACATTAACCCATAGTATTGTTACATTTTCATGAAGGCCCCTGTTTCTATAGTGACAAACACTGAGGACACTATTTAAGGTGAAGGTGTAATATTTAGAGGGATTTATTAGCAGAGATGAAATATAATATTCATGTCCGTCGTTTTTCTAAAGTAGGCCACGACGGACCAACCAAACCAGAACACAATGTGGGAAAAGTTGTGACCTAGACTTTTACAGTGCTGTGAAAAAGTATTTGCCCCTAGTAAGGCGAGCAAAGTGCATGGACACAATGATCTATTAATATAGATGAAAGTTTATATCCTGATATTAAGATATATTGATAGGAAAATCAATTGAAAATTTTCATTGATAAACTGAAAATAATGTTTACTCATATGTTAATACATAAAAGTTAAGTCATTATATTTATCTTAAAATCATATTAAAAATTCCATTGTGACATAACACAACAAAATTTTGCAGTTGACTAATGACATATATACAGTATAGATGACGTGTATATATATAAACAGTATACGTATCACAAAGAAACAAAATATTGCGACAACCATTGTGTCTGCTCCTATCTGTGTGCAACTGGTCTGCGTATCCTTATCCAGTGTTTGAAAAATGTAATTACTGTGGCCAGTGCTGCTCAGAATTTGGTTGGAGCTATAAGTCAAATATTGTTGTCATTCATTACAGTCCAATAATCTGTTTACTGCACAGAATACATCAGCTGATTAGGAGGAATCAAAGACAGCTGATTCTATTGTCACAGAGTGGACAGGGGACCTCATGGTACACAGATCTCAATAGGAGAAAAGTTTACACAAAGAGGAACAGACACACGCGGCCACACAAAATGGTTCGCCCTCGAGGTGTAGTTTATGTCGTAATGTGCTTTAGATTGGGGCTGTGTGTGCAGAGATGATGGGCCGGGTAACAGATGGACAGGAGTCTATTCCCTGGGCTACCAGCCTTCTGCTTACCACACAGCCCTGCCAAATACACAATCCTTATCCATCTCCTGCACTCCTACGCCCCCTGCACCACTCCTTCGATATCCTATTTCATTTCTGTTGTTTCACGCATATTATTTTGTATTACTCAACTTGCCCCCACCTCCTTACCCGCCACCATACCGCTTCTCACCTCACCTTGACCTTATCCTCCCCCCCTTCCCCTTCCTCAATTTCCCCTGGCAGAAGTGGGTTGTCTGCCAAACCGAGGCTTAATCCCCTGATTTTTCTTCGTGTTGTATCAGCCTGAGCAGCCATCCCTCTTTTCCTTCGTCCTATCCTGCTGTGCTGGGCAAATGGCCAGTGCTCGGGTCCCTGGCTTTCAGCCACATGCAGCAACATTAGTTCATAGCATGTACGAGCACCACATAAGATACGTTTCCCCTCCAAGGAGGCAGCGTACATTAGATTAACACCCTTATTCTGGCCAGGAGGTGCAGTGAGTACAACAAGCTGGGATGCTGAAATATCCGTTAGCTAGCACACTAGCTAGTCCTTTGGCTAGATCATGGTCGGTCGCACTCAAAGGGACTATAAAAAGAACAGTTCACTGCAGCCTGCTGTGGAGACAGGGTGTGGCATGGCTCTATTGTCACATCTACAACTGACAGCCCAGGGAACTGGGGACCATGTCTAAAGCCAGGTGTGTGTACGCACGTGAAAAGAAAGCTCCACTCTTGTGGAAATTTAGAGATGTGTGTGTGTGTGTGTGTGTGCAGTGTTTTTGTCTCACCTCTAATAATGGCCAGCTTTGCAGCGACAGACACCTCTCCCTCACTGTTGCGTGCCACACACTCATAGATGTTCTCATCTCGGGGTGCTCTGAGTGGTTGAATCCTCAGCACAGCACCTGCACCCTCATCAAACTCTACTGTCTAGACAGCCACAAAACCACAGGAAAATACACATCAGTCACAGCAGAGGAAACAATGCATCACCATTAGAAAAACAAATCATGATGCTGCATATATCTTAGCACAGTCTGCTTTTACAATATTAAAAAGACAATAGTAAAATACTCAACCCCCTTTAAGAAAATATCGCAGGTGCAGATAGAGAAAATGTACCTGTACACACGACCCCAGGGAGAGTGAGCAAGTGTCTTAAACAAAATCAGCAGAGTAGATACTTACCATCCTGTTGGTCCTCTGGTTGAAATGCAGTACCTCTAAACATTAGGTCACATTACTGCATCAGTATACAGTCAAGCCTTTACTGAACTGTAGGAATTAGCAACTCTTTGGAATGGTCTGCTGATTGCATTTAACCTTTCAACAGCGATTGTATCTACTATAAAGTATAATGCAATCAATTAAATATATACAATTTCAGTTTTGAAGTGCTGTAAAATTCAGTTATATGCAATTACAATTGCATAGATCACAATGTTTAATTCAAATGTATTCAAGTAATATACAATTAAATTCAACCTTAAACCTTGTGATCTATGCTTGAAAAGTACAATAATTTTGTATTGTTGTTTTTTAGGGAAACAATATGACAAAAAGGTAATAGATAATATAATATGTCTGTGTTTTAGCTATGAAGATAGATGGTTATAGTTTCTTATTATGAGAAATGTGGAATTAGCTAGCTTGGCTATATTAAAAGGAATCCACCTACAAGCCTTTAAAAAAATGCAATAATACCTTAGATCTATAGGTGTGTTTATGTTTGGTCAGAACTAGGCTAGTTGACTCTCCCTGCTGCTTGTCTTTATACTGTGTTAACTACTTACATCCTGGCTCTAGATTCATGTTTAGCATACAGACATGACAGTGATATCAACTTTTTCAGCTAACATGCACATTTCACAAAATATTTATTTTAGAAACAAGGTTGTTGCATATCTAGAATACAAAATAAGATCCAACAAGCATGCATTTGTTGCTGTATTGATACATGTGTATTACTAGATACATAAACGTGTATTTATCTTGCTGCTACGGAAGAAGTTGAACATTGTGCACTGTGACAACCACCTCGATACGCTGGGAGTTGACCTTCTTGCCCTTCTTGTTCCAGTAGACAACAGGCTTGGGATTGCCAGTGGCCTGGCACACAAATGATGCCACACCCCCTGACACACCGATCTGGTCTGTGGGAGTGTTGGTGAACTTTGGGGGAGCTGTGAGTCGGACAGAGGTAGAAGAGGGAGGGATGAAGAAGAAAAAAAGCTTGAAAATTGATACCCTTAAACCCAAAGGACAACAAACTGACTGCACATCCAGCAGCAACCCCCTGCTGACCACGCCCCATTTCACTGTAAGTGACTGGTCAGGCTGACTTGTGCTCTGATGGCTGTGTGTTGTGCTTACTTCCGGGGTATCATCTAGAGGACAAGCTGAAGGACTTCCTGTGGGTCATAAATAAAAGATGGGATTGGGCTTCAGAGGAACATCTCTCTCTGTCCGTGTCTGTCTTGCTCTCTCTCTCTCTTTTGCTCTCTGCTTCCTCTACAACAGGCTACCCTCATACTGTATTCAGGACAGGCTGTCATGGCACATGAGTGTTTCACAGGTAGGGAAAGTGTTGGCTGCAAATTCACAGCATATAATTGGTTTAAATGTATTAATACCAGAGGTGTCATTTTGTGCCTGCGCACTGTAACGCCTATAGGTTCTGGTTGATCTTTACGAATATGATTAACAAAAGCCATGTTAATTTTCAGCTTTGCTTCAGGGGAAAATATAAGAACAATATCTGTTGTGATGCATCTGATGTGGGATGCATAAGTGCAGCACTTGCCCTTTATTAGAAAATAGCAATTTCCAAGTTCGATATTGCGCCAACAGTACTGAACCTATATTTTTCACAGTGGCTGAGTCAGATCAATCAAAGAACTTTATGCACCCACCCCTTGCTATCTGTCTGTGGCCTGTTGCCATGGTGCCCAACTTAACTCCTCCTCAGCTACAGAATCACTGCTATCCATCATGGTGAAGTCAGGATGACCCTTACCATAGCAACCTGGATCCCTCCTCCCACCTCCCCTATGTCTGGGTGGATTTCGTCCTGCTGTGTTGATTCACTTCTGCTCTGAAGACAGAACAGGAACAAAAAAACCTTTCCAGTTTCACTACAATGCCTTGACACTAACTACTAACACCATTTCAAAAGAATGCTCCTATGTCTGCTGCACTGTGTTGTGCTTCTAAAAGGCCGACACTGAATGTCAGAAATAAAGTGGTTTCATTTTATGCTCACCATAATCCTCAACAGGAAGAAGCAAAAAGCTGATACAGTATAGTCAATCAGAACAATTTTATGCCTACAATTTTAGGGCTCAGGAGCAGGATACTTCCTGCCTGTTAAACTCTTAGAAAGGCACACAGTGTTGAGAAAATTGCCCCTTTCCTCTGCCAACAATGTGAGATTGTGAGCTATCAAAAGCCCCAAAAATTTCATGGCTGAAGACTGTCTTCCACTGGCTATGAGATTATGAACGAATTGCATGTGCTTCTCAGGGCTTGAACATGGGTTTCACTGGCTTTATGTTGAGGTCAAAACGTTTTCTGTGTTCTCTTAAATGCGCTTTAAACACCAATCCTTGGGCAAAATCGACCCCACTGGCAATGTTACCACTTAAGCTTCTTCTGAAAGCCAGGGAACAGCCCTGCAAGGCACTGGCTCTGGATGGATTTGCACTGAACATAAACACGTTATGATTGGAAGGTTCTAGAAATCTGTCTGGAAAATGAAGGACTAATGAAGAGATCTGAGTCTTTAACAGTAGGTTTCTGTCTGTTGCACTGGACACATACCAGCTTATCAATGGTCTGTTTTAACTTTTGTTAACTGTAATCATTTGACTGAGTAGCTACTTTAGCAGGCATTGTGTAACAGTGTACTTAAAATGTCCTGGGAACTGTCAGTAAAGAATTACAAGCTTAATTTGTGATTTTGGAAACTTTCTTTTAGGGAAAATAGTGTAGCTCCTGGTGAAATGTTGCATTACATAGTGCCTTAAAAGACATTACTTATGGCTAAGGTATTAAGCGCAACGAGCTGTGGTCTGACAAGCCTTTAAGCCACTTTTAATAATGCATCTCTTCCTGTTTGTGTGTCTTTGCTGTCAAATCTGTTTCCATCTCACAGCCAAATGTGTGCAAAAAAATATGTGTGAACCAAATATAACGGAGGCCGAGTATGCTGCATAGTTGGCAGAAAAGAACATGGTATTTGGTTGTTACTAATTTGGGGCTCATTCCAAACAAGAATCTGAAATTTGGACAAACCAATACTGAAATTGCTTAGTCCTGACACAGTGTTTGAGCTGTAAATGTTGAGCAATTTTATGAGAGGGATACTAAACATGATTTGCATAGAAATCAGAGTAAGAATAGTTCAGAATTATGGCTGTGAATTAACTTATTTTGAAAACTGAATCCATAGAGTGAGACAATGTAAAAAGTAATTTTGTATTGTTGTAATTTTAACAGCATCAGTTATACAACTACAATGTTATTAACTAATTGTTTAAAATCTCTTCACTAATAAAGTGATTTAAAAACATCTTGCCAAAAAATATAGTCAGATGATTGAATATTGAACATTTACCATAGAATTACATTTGGATTCCTATTAATGGCTCTTCGGTCTTTATACAGACCCAATTTACAAGAATTTATATGAAGAATCTTTCCTAAAGGCGCAGCTCAGTTTTTAAGTATAACACTTCCTTCTTGTGTGGACATAGAATTATCCATCCATCCATTATCCTAACCACTTTTTCTGTTAAGGGGCGCTGGAGCCTATCTCAGCTGTTATGGGCGAGAAGCAGGACAGGTTGTCAGTCTATCACAAAGCTGACATATGACATAAGATTCACACCTATAGGCAATTTAGACTCGCCAATCAATCTAACATTCATGTCTTTGGATGGTGGGAGGAAGCTGGAGTAGTGTTTCAATACTTTTGAGTAAGAACGCCATCTAAACGCACTTTAGACTGTCATTAAATCTACGCACTATAGACTATCATTAAATCATTAAAACTGGATCAGCTTTCCAGGAGAAAAAAATACAATGAAATAGCAAAAAACTCAAAATGGTAAAATCAGGGCAGAAATGATATCAGTGGATTTAGCTTCAGTCAAAAAAGTTTTGATTCCAAATGTTACACTTGAGTGTTTTTTGACCAAAGCAAAAAGTAAAATTTGAATCACTCTCAAATAATCTGTCACAAATAATGTTAATAAAAGACAAACTAACAACTGAGTTTGATTTATTTTACTTTTTTGGGACACGGAAGTGGTGAATTTCTTTCCCACAGCACTTTCTATTCTGCAGAGATACACTGTAGGTGGTCTAAAGGCAGATCTCTTCAATCCCACAAACATTTCAACTGAGTGTTGTTGTGTAATTCTACCTCTTCACTCAGTACAAAAATCTTTCAGATATGACGTAAGTCTTCTCAAAGGATCCTGGCCTCAAATTGGTTACACAAACAAAAAAATGAAGAAATACATTTTTTTTCATTCCCATTTTCATCTCCATCTTTAGGCTGTATCCGCTTTCAAATAAATCACTTTAGTTATATTTTCAGAGCAATGACAGCTGAGTGTGTTTGAGCATGTTTGTTTGTGTCTGCATGTGTGTGTGTGTTTGTGTGTGTGTGGACCACTGAGGCAGGAAATGTTGTAATCAAGGAGATGATGAGGAACATGCTGATGGGACCTCCCGCCTTATCAAAACACATTAACAATGCCACAGTCCAGAGCTGATGTACTGACAGGCCTAGTTTCACTCCTCTGACACGCACACAAAAAAGATGTGCATGCATTCAGATATATTCACACTTCTCTACATTGCATTTACTGCTGACAATAAACCTGCTGGCAACTGAGAAAGAGACAAAGAACTGTGTAGCTGGCTGGCTAGATGGATACTATACCATTTGTGGAATAATATATGGAAACATGTTTTATCACTGAACAAAATATTGAAAATAACTTTGTCATAACTCAACATAAATAGATAGACAGATAGATTATCTCACCCGGTGCTCCACACAGTCCGATCAAAGGGCCGGTTAGTAGGATAATCAAAGGCAACAGCATACACAGTGGAGAGTTATTACGGCAGAGCCCCAGGATAGGTCTCCTGGACTGGGCTAGAGCTCCACCTGTTCTAGGCAGAGGCATGGCACCACCGTGGGCAGGATGGAGATGATGGAGATATGGGTAGGACTTCACTTAGCAGGGGTAGGCACTCTGCAAATCAAAAAACAAAAACAAGAAGAGATGAATAATCAGCTGAGATGAATAAAAATGCATTTTCCCTCCACCTCTGATTCATCATTTGCTTAGAGTGGAAACTGAAATGTCAGTGCACTGCGAGGGGTAGAGAGAAAACATACAATAATTCATAAAGATGTAGCAAAAACACCCTCATGAAGAAAATTAAAGACACATTTATGCTAATGCAGGATTAGGTCTTTTGATTTAGAGAGAGCACTTCTGACTTGGGATTAACAGCTCAAGCAGGCCAGCTCTGACTGAACTAAAACCAGAACAATGGAGCCACCGCTCAACAACTAAGACAAGAAACAGACTGAAATAGTTTTCCGCGTACAGCTTCGGTATTAATAAGTCTTCTTTTCTAGTGAGCCGTGAAATGAGCTGCAATGATACATTTTTAAGAGATTATTTTTTTTCCCTCGTTCGTCCTAATAATTTCGTTTTAGTTCTGGCCTAATTCCTTCTTAGTGTTCAGTATTTTACTGTACTGGAGGCACATAAAAGTGTTAAAGCAATAATAGATCCAGAGTGTGCCACAGTAATGGAAAACACTTAAACAAAGAGGATTGAGGGGTCAGTAGGAACGCAGCAAAATTCAATAACAGCAAATGTGTCAGAAACTGCTTCTTTAATAGATGTTCCCTCTCTTGTTAATCCCTTGCCTTGGGGGGATCTCCATCAGTATTTTGCTCTCACATAAACACATATAGTCACACACATCTGGAAGTCTGAACATAACTCAGCTCTGTCTGCTTTTAGAGATTTAGACAAGCTGTGCAGAAGCTCCCTGTCTGAGAGTCAATAACTCCTCGGTTCTATCGAGCTCTCCCAGCCCCGACCCTTCTGCTCGATGTGTCAGAATGCAGGTGGGGCGTCCAAATGAGACAGGAGCCTTTGTTAACCTGTCATATATCACACACAAACATGTCTCCCTTCAAGTGTCAGTACAGGATAACATACTGTACATACTCTTCGGCAGACACACTATTTATTCACAGGTGACAGATCACATAGCGATCGGCACTTAAATATGCGCAAACACCTATAAGCACACTCTCACCCTGACACCCTGATACGCGGGCCGAAATGGAGTAGCAGAGATTAGGCCGACCCTTACTCGCCTTTACTAAATGAAAGAGGCATTTCTGGTGAGTTACATATTCAAAGACTCCTCCAACCACTTATTGAGCTAATGACCTGCTCAAACACATTACTGTCTGCCAGTTCCTATACTAAAAATAGCTCATCTGAAAACATGGCTGTGTATCTGATCCAGGCTCTTTTTCCCGCCACTCTGCCCTCTTCTTATCTAACGCTGCATAATAGACGCTGAATAGAAAAGCTTTCAGCGTCCCTTTTTTCAATTGAACAATGCGATAAGAAAAATCAGATCAGAGCTCATTCAAGCACCATTGGCAGCATGTTAAGTAAATTCTCCTCTTACGGAAACTCAATTTGCCATCGTTAATCTAACTAGGAGTACAGCTCCACATGGAGCCACGCGGCCATTGAAACATCAGGTACTGCTCATATGTTGCTCTGTGTGGTGGATTTGCAGAGGCCTTTATATCTCTCTGCGACCTCAGTCTAACCTTATCTATCATTCTCAGTTTATCCAGCCCTCCCTGTTGTCTTTCACCTGCTGACAAAGCCCTCTCTGCTCCACCTCCACTGTACTCCCTCTCCTTCTATCTAATCCTTAATCTTACCCTCGTCTCACTCACGTATTAGCCTCTTTATTCCAGAAATCTTCACTTCGCCCATCCCGTCTCCTCCTCCTCTTCAATTTCCTCCTCGCTTCTCTTGTTAACCTCCCCTCTCTTCATGTCATCTCCTCTGTGGCACCCCATCATTCATCCTCCTCCTTTTTTTTCTATCCACACTCTAACCCCTGCCTGTATCCAAATCCTCTTTCTCTCCCCAGCTGCCCTGCACCGGCTGCTCCAGCTGTTGTTGGTCCATTGACACAGTTCAAACAAAAGGGCTTAGAGCATCCTACAGCTGTGGATGTTGCGGGAGTGAGCCAAAACAGATACGCAGATGCAACACTACAGCACCAGGCCAGCGTGGGCATGCCTTCACTTGTGCTATAATGGGTTTAACACTTTCAAACATGTGCTTCCTCTTTGGACATGTAGATAGAGATGCACTTGAGTACTTGCAGCTTGAATTAAAAGCTGTGGGCATGAATATTCTCATGACACAGGCCATTCCTACAGCCTCTCCCTGATCATCTGGCCTCATTCAAAGAGAAGACAGCAGGGGTTGGTCTTATTATCTTTTCAGCTTGACAACACAGATGATCAGCCAGACAGATAGATTGATGGGGATACATGTGCTATTTATTGAGGGGAAGCGGATAATGACACAATAGCTCAGGTGGTGAAACGAACACTGGTTATTGTGCTCCATCAGGCTGATGAAATAACATTGTTTAGGTGGCATCCAACCTGCCCCTGCTCCGCTGGGGCCCTTGGAAGATGATATGTTTTGTTTTTCTCACCTAGTCTCCAACCTGCACCCCTACCCACCCTCCTCCACCACGTTCACCCATGCCTTTCACCAAGTGGGTTGAGATAGTCTCATGCGGCCTGTCTCCATGACAACAAGCTACGAGCGCTCAGAGAAAGACCAGCTCTGTTTCCTGTGAAGCCATGCTAGCTGGGAGATAGCACACCTGATACGGATGCTCGGGATCTTTTTATGTCTTTTAGGTTTAATTTGGATTCAGTGCTGGGAACAAGCCTTGCCTGTGTCTTGTGAGGCTTGAGGGACCCAGTTCAGCAGAAAAACACAATGTGGAAACTTTCTTTTTTTAATTTATATTTTAGGTGAACACGACTAGAGGAGAAAACCACGGTTGTGCAATGCACCACAAAACTTTTTAGAGTTGTATAACAAGATTACTGTCGTTTGTCCTTTTTCACTTTTTTAACAGTGATTCTGAACTCACAAATGCATCCACATCCACAGGACCATACACACAAATAAGCACAGACACAAATACAAACACACATAAACATGGCAGATGGCAGAGCATCATGGGGGAGATTGGCACTCTCTCTCTCACACTTCCCCTTCTCTCTCTCTTAAACACACAACGCACAGACACACAAATATACAGCCACACATGCTTGAACACACACGTAGAGGATCACAAGCACAGGATGAAGCACGACTTACTGCAGGCATGAGCTTCCCCGCCCTGGTTACATTTTTAGCAGTGGAAATAAAATATCTGAGGCTCTTCTCTAACAAGAAAACACACCTGTCACTCAAATGCTGCGATTCTTTGCCCTGAATATATATGAATCTGGAGACTTGGGTGCCTAAGCTAAGTCTCTAATGCTGCAGGATGCTGAAATTAGGACTGTGAATGCCCCATACTACATATGGGATAACATGTTACTATGGATAACACTGACAAATAGCAATAACATTTCAAACACTCTTTATCAGTGGTATGAGCCCTAAAACAAGATTTCCCTGGAGTTTGGAATCATGCTGCTGAGAGTAAATATGCGACTCGTGGAAACAGCTAAATCAGCCAAGATCTACAGGTACAGAAGGAAAGACTATATACTGCTGAAATGAGTGGCCGTCCATCAATTAACTTATCAGAAATGTGTTCATTCAACAATTTAATTATGTATCTATTTCTTAATTCATAACATAAAAAAGTAATTTTTAAAGACTCTGGTAAATTGAGCATTTTTCATTATTAAATTATGAATTACAAAACTTAATTATGAATGCAATAGCTAATTATACACTGAACTATTAATTAATCCCAAAATAATAGTTTAATCAATAATGAAAATAATCTAATGAAGTAAACATTAGCAAACAAAGGTAAATGATTTCATTGCAACTGTGTTCTAGCCAACTCTTAGCATTGTTTCAGTAATATTTATTTGCATATGTATGTGTTTTATCCATTTGATGTTTCCATTGTTTCTTCTGGTACTTTATAAGCTTCTGCCTTTGAGTTCATGAAATAATCATTTTTTCTACTAAAATTGTGCTTTTATTTTCATGTTTGCAACAGCAGAGAAAGGATGGCCTACTATAATAGTTTGATGAATTTAAATTTTGTTCAGCCTCTGTGTTACAGCTGTCCAGCCTCAGTGTGCGGTTGCTGTGTTTGTGCCGTTTTAGAATTTCAAACTGTAAAAATCAGTCAGTGTTCAGATGTGAAGAGATATCTGAAAGAGTGCTTTCAACCCTCTTACATGTGTCTCTAGTGGTAAGTTCCTTTTTTATACTCATTTATCATGTGATCTTCAAAAACACAGCATGTTTTTCTTATTATCATGAAATAATGATATCTGAATTATAAAAATAGCTTTCTTGGGATTGTGAAAAGCTAAATTTAAAAATTTTATTCACCCACATCCTCTCTCTGGTTTTCTTTGGCAGGGCACATGAATTTAGCTTGAGGTGACAATTTAATTAACTGATCACCTGCAGCTAACACTGTAGAAGACAAATGCATTAGAAATACTAAAGTAGCAAACTTTTGCTTAAGTAAGACTGTACACTTCTACACTTTGATTTCCTTCATTTTAGTCACATTTGTAGCAGCACCCTTGCTGTCTGACCCATCTGTCTAAGGAAGAAGCTATCAGCTTTTCACGCTGCACAATATCAGCCCATCCACACAATTACATTACAAATTACAGTACCAGCATGGCCACTATTTCCAACCATTTCACCTGATAGATTGTTGAATCTCATAAAAAAATCTGGATGTGCTCAGTTTTTTATCACAACTCCATTTCATAGTCAAGACAACACATGGATTCGTGATGAGGAACAAAGGGAGGGGTGGAGAGAGGAGCGTGACTGAAACTTTCTCTCTCCCCAGTCCTAATGTGCTAAAATATCCAAACTAAGTTTCACTTTGACCTTAATCTCTGCATGTCTAGGACACCGAAACGCTGCTGCAGCCCAACAATGGTGCAGAAAATGTACACCCACGCATCTTAAAGGGGCTCAAAGGTCAGGCAAACCAACACAGCTAAAAAGAGGCATACAGTACTGGATGCATCACGCTTGGAAGACCCCAGGAACAGATGGAATGGCTCCTGCTAAGAAGCAAATAGTATAAAAGTCCATATATGGCAGATTATTAGAAGGGTCAGAACAAGGAAAACACGGTAAAGTGTTTGGTTAGTTGTTAGTGCTGCTGGAATGAACAGTCGCCCACACTAAATCTAACATTTCCTTTAAACAACAAAAGGAATCTATCAAAAGTTAAACCAGTATTAATTTATGTGAAAGTACATAAACAAAACATGATTCTCTCATCTTGATTTCAACATTTGATGGTCCTATAATCAGTCTCTAATGTAGCTAAGAAAATATTTTATAATACTAGACTAGACTCAAAAGATGAAATATGCCTTTAGGCATAATTTATGATGAACAAATGAAAAGTATTGCAAAGCTGTGTATTACTTAATAATGAAACAAAAGGCTAAATGGACCTGCTTGGCATTCAGCTGTTATCACAGCTGAATGCCAGGATATGCTAACAGCTAAAAAAGTCATGGCACAAGAGTCAGTGAATGTGCCCACAGTCCATACGCTTTAACACATAAAAGGGATCTACGTGTCACACTATTAGGGGAAAACCTTGCAGCTTCAATTTCAACAATTTTCATGCTTTCAAATAAGTTGAAGGATTACTTTCTCATGTGTGAGCTGAGTCAATTTTTCAACCCCTTAGGGCCGTAAAGCGCTTTCAAAGCCCTTAGGCTAATGCCAAAAATGTGTTGCCATCCACCTAAAACATGCTTGGATTGTTCCTTCCACAAATTTGACATGTTGCAGATACAATTCCGCAGATACAATTCCGCTGTTGTCAGGTGAAAAGCTTCACCTGTCCGGTGAAGCTTTTCACCTGACAACACCGGAAGGACAAGGTGTGCCAGGGTCCACATGCAGACGCCCACACAATGTTCACTTAGCTAATGTGACATCACACGGCCTGCAAACACCTAAACATATTCCGTAATTTCTTTCTGCGACCTCTCTTTTTCTCTGTTGCTTGCTTTTCAGAAGCAGACGATTTTCTGTGCAGTGGTTCATTATGCAGACTGATGGTTGAGTCCTTGTCAACTCACTGTCCACTTAGCATATCTAAGGCTGGCACAGGCTCTTATCCTAGCAAGAGAGAGAACTGTATACATACTGATGTCCACATAGTTATGCACTTGCATGTACATCCCTAATTGTAATACGGCTCTGACATATAAAAGAAAAAGTGAATTGTCCCTTTACTGGGCAAATGTGTTGTTTCTTTATGTAAAGAAGCAACACAGTGTGCTGCATCTTTACATAAATCCCAAACACTGTTAATAAATATATTTTAAACATATCATCACTGGTTTAGTTCTGTTAATGTCTGCACTGCTTATTGCACTATATGTATATTACACGAGTCTGTGTAAGACGTAAAAAGCTTATTTTCCATTATTAAATTAATGTGAATGTGAGTCTGCTGCCTGTCTATACTGCCTATTGAGATTCAACCATATCGGTCATGTCTAACTAAATTAAAAGAATAAATGTTCATTGATACAGACAGACAAACACACATACATAGATATCCTTGAAACACTCTGGCCAAGGCACCTTGAAGCCAATTAGTGAGCTTCTCTTGGAACAGAACTTGGGCTCCCTGACGACAGAGAACACCTTCATCTTCCTGGGTGTCATTGTCATCGTCCTGGCCATCATCAAATTTGAATTCATTAATTAGACAAGCCAGCCATCTAACCTCCCCCCCCCCCCTCCTTCGCCCTCGTTTCAGTGTTTAGCAAAACCTACACATCAGTCAGAAGACAAAGTCAGACTGTGTAAAGGAGGTTTGGGGGCATGTTGAAGCTTATCTTGAGAGTGATAACAGTAGCCTGGGGAAACACTTGCTCTGTTTTAATAACTTCATATTGACTGATCATTCATACACAGATATCCAGTGGGGATGCCATTAATGTAAGCTCTGTCAACAGTGTTCAAATAAATCCATCCCTTTATTGATTTATAGAATGAATATCCTTTGAAAGCACAGAACAGACATTAAAAATATCAAGTCCACAGTTTTACAAGCATCGATCTGCGCTGCCCATTCACTGTTACCATCTCGTGTGTTATAATCTTGAAGAAAACCTTAATTCATTTTTTGCTTTTGTAAAATATATTCCAGTCCCACTGGTAGGTACTTATGAGTTTTCTGGAGACACACTCTTGTGTTTGCCAAGGATCCAACTCTCCTGTGTATTTGTGCTGCCATGGTATCACCTGTCTAACTTGGTCACATGATATGCTGTCTACTGAGAGCTCATTATCTCAGAACTCCAGCACTGTTCTGCAACAACAGTGAGATCATCTACAGAAAACACATTTCACACGACTTCCTGTTTGGTATTTACTTAAGGTCAATTTATAGCACAACCATATGCGACTTACATCATCATTCAACATTAAAAAGCAGGACTTATTTCTGAATCTCCTTATGCTGGTGAACAAATCCTATTTACATGCTACACAGACGACCAGCCTTCACAGTTCTGTCACTAACCAGCCATTGCATGACTTCCTGATCGAGATGAGATTTGTGACGCCAAATGAATTTCTCCTTGAGGGACGATAAAGTTGTGAATAGAATTGGAAACTGGAGTAATGGGGTAGAAAAACTGCATTTGTCCTCCGTCTCATTGCTGAAATCACACAGAGAGTGTGTCTCGGTAAGTGAAGAGATGAAATGCTTGTCAAGAGTAACAGACTTGCGCATGAATGCTTTCCACCAATGACTAGCCATTACTCTCACCTCCATCAAACAAATACGTTATCCGACCTGGCATCCTTCAACACTGTTGAGACAGAGTAATCATGAAATGCCACAAACAAATCTGGGGCTGCATTCAAGAGCCATGTCAACCAGGACCAACCACTACCACCTGCACGTACACAAACACACACAAGCATTTCACAGACTGCAGAATGTTCCTGCTGACCCTGGAGGGGGTCTAATCTTCTAGTTTTTAAGTTTTCTATCTGTGATTTGTGATGATGGAATGGGGCCATATGTTTCTTAGACATTGTCCCTTTTCCATACTGCGTTTAGTAGAGCAGAGCTGTTCCGCTGATACAATAAAGACGTTCTCTCGCTAACTGACAGATGGAGGCCTGCCAAAAGCTTTTTATTTTCTTGGATCTTAGAAGGAGTTTTGGGCATGCCAAAGCAGAGACAGAGGTATATGTTTTATTAGAAAATGTAGAAATGTTAACAGCATTAGAATATAGCTAAGATTCTACAGCCACGTTAGGAGTTGTATGAGGCTGTTCTTATAGGCACAGCAGTTCTTTGAGCTATATGCCTACATCAACATGCTAATGCCCAAAATGACAGCGCTTAATAGGTTGATCATGAATGTCTGTACGAAGCATGTCCTGGCAATACATTCAATAACTGTTAACACATATCAGACTGAATGAAAGGGGTGAACGAACTGACACTGCTTTTCCTAGAGTCGTGTCAATAGTGTGGCTAAACAGCACAGTAAGACATATTCTCACACGGGGCTAGGACACTTAAGTTAAGCCTATCATGTGTTTTGCCACGTAATGTATAACAATAAACCTCGGCTGATAAGAGCTACCAAGTAATGGTATTACATGACAGTATGCACATTGCTTAATCTCACAAATAAAGCAAAGCCAAGAGAAATATATTTTGTTTCATGTTGTGTAAGAACTCGATACTGTTTTGACACCCATCTAGTCCAAATGAATTAATCTAAACCTCTACGTGCACCGAGAATGAGTTTTCATTCCAAAGATAAAAAATACTCTTGAGGACTTGTCAGGAGCTTGAAGCAAGGTGCATAGAAAATTCAGACGTTTGAACATTGGCGGCTAACTGTATACTTCAAAGCGAGAAGTGCCCACTCTTTCTCCAAGTTCTGATTAGGCAGTTTGTCTTCTGCTTTGTCAGCCATCTTGTCAGTCACCCTAACCTCCTAATGATTCCTGTCAGTCAGGGATGTAACTGTCAAACCGAGTCAATGCACTTCCTCCTACCATGATTGGATAATGAGCTGTGTACATCAACACATTTAGTCATTTTCAGCGCAAATGTCACCTAAAAAAAAACATGTCTCTCGCCATCAAATACCATGCAAAAACTTCACTTAAACAACACTTTAAGTTAGAAAAAAAGAATGAGTTAACCGCTGAAGCAGAAAGGAGGGTTGTCCAGAGGACAGCGCCAATGGGGTAAATTATGCCCTCTTTTGCATAAGGGAGGAGAGGAAGAGGGGTGCAGCGAAAAGGAAGACGAAGATGTCTTCAGATGTGGCAGTTGTGATGAAAAGCAGAGCGAACGACTGAAGACAAGAGAGGAAAAGAAGAGAGGTAGTGAAGTGAGTGTGCATTATTCATCCCTGCTGACACATCAGAATCTCTGATTCATCTGGAGAAGGGCATCAGTCAAGTCACAACCCATCTCTTAGCCTTAACTCGTACGCACACACGTCGACACACAATAAACACACAATAAACACACACACACACACACACACAAATGCAAAGGACCTCTTGGTCTTCGCAGCAGCAGGCTGCAGTGGAGTTATCCAGTATCTATTTGTAAATATGTAAAATTAAATTACCTGTCGACATATTATCTATGTTAATGATGTAGTTCAACTAAGTAAGAGGACAACAGTTATGCAACACGACAATACAGTTAAAATAAGGCTAAAAGGTAGGCAAACCATTTTTCACGTGAATTTTATAATTTTTTAAATAACTGTAGCAAGCCTTGAAATGACAAGATAATATTTCGTTATGTAACAGCAATAAAAGATGTACTGAACTTATTTCAGTTCAGTTCATTTCTTGATTATCAAATACGATAATAAGATTATATGTATAAAAGTAACCTGTTCAATATATTATCATTTTCAAACAAACTGCTACTCAGTAGAAACAAAAGGATCCGTTTTTGTTTTACACAATAACATGCAAATGTTGGGTGGTGCACACATTTATTATTTGTCGCAGCCAATTTTTATCAATAGATGAGATGTCTTAATGGAGGCACAATGAATACTGCTTTGTGCTTTATAGTTAGTGATTGTTGTAAAATTAAACCATGTGACCCAAATGTATATATATATGCTCAACGACGTCAATATCATAATATCATAAGAGTGTGAACATTGGAAATTGATGCTGAATGCAATACATATTTTCATTGATATATACTACAATAAACAAAATGCAAACAAGAACTAATTTCATTTATTCACTCAGAAATATTCATTTGGCCACCAGAATTATGTAAAACAATAATACAGTATATCATAATATGATTCAAAATAGCCCATAACACTAATACTATTAAACTATTACCAGTCCTACTAAAGACAACATATATCAAGCAACTTCCCGGTTAAATAAAGGTTAAATTAATAAATGAAAATGAATCAATTTATTGTGCAGCCTGATGCATCTACACAGCCTGAAATTCCTGTAGCAGGGATGTCTCGACTGTTGCTCTCCCTGAGGTTTTTCTTTTTAAAATAAACAATTACATAATTTTTATTATGAATTATTGTTATTCGTTGTGTTTTTCCTCTCTGTTAAGATTTTAAAGCACTTTGAGATAAAAAAAATTGTCATGTGTGATTTTGTTGCCTTACTTGAAACAATATTTTGATGAAATTTTGATGTCAAGCTGTAAAACTGTCAAAAGGTATATATAGAAACATCACATATTGTAATAATCCTTTTGATTATATTACTCAACCTTAATAGCTTTATTCTGTATCCTCTATGCACTGGTTTCAGCAGTCTCTGAATATACAAATAGAGCAGGGGGCAGACAACATCTCAGTGTTTGGAAGGCTTTGAAAAGGTCAATTAATATCAATGGCTAGACAACAACAGAGTTTCTGTCTGCTTGTAATACAGGTGGCTACGCTTCCAGCATCAAAGTTGCATCCCTTGATATTTTTCTTTCAGCTGACTGCTGCAGCAGAGCTAATGCAGTTTACACCAAGACTGACAAAATCCATGCATGGGGATAACACGTAAGCAAGAGAGGAAAGTAGAGAGCTGAACAGTTAGGGTAAATCTGCTGCGAGAATCTGGGAATAAGACTTCAACGATGCCTTTGACGTGAAATCCAAAGCTGTTCCACTGGGAGCGCACATCATCCAGCATATTCAAGTCTGGATGGATCTTAAAGTGGTATCTGCTTGGAAGAAGCAAAAAACCATCGAGGCCTATGGTTGAACCCTGTGAAATGCTATTTAAGGGAGTACATGCCATCAGTGATTTCATAAACTACTGCTCCTTACATAGATGAATACCTGTGGGGCTGAGCATCTTTGCACATGGAGGAGAGTATTTGATCTGTTTCCCAGAGACAGACAGAGGAAATTTGCCAGTTGAATTACTCTGCTTCCAGATAATGAGTTTTTCCTGTCAAAATAATGCAAATATCTATATCTCATGAAGGTGAAGTGCCTTGTGAATTCTTGTATTAGGCACAAAGTGGAGCTGAAAAAAATGAAAAAATCTGGGGACCTACTAAAAAGAAGAATCCATGTGTAAAAATGACTGATTAAAATAATTAGGGATGTTGAAATGGTCCGGAACAATAACCAGCAAATGCACGGTGCCCCAGGGAAAATTTCCCATCTGTGTTTGAGGAGGAAGACCTCCCTTGGATTCACCACGACAGTGCGATTTTCCAGTTTGCACAGGCCACACCACGGAAATATAGAAACAGGCATTTGGAGTGTACATGATGAAATCCCAAACAAGCCATAGCCATCGGAAAATGTGTCAGGCTGAATGGACGTATCATTAAATTACACTCAGCCTGTACGCGTGAGTGGTTGCGTTAACAGCAAATACTGTGTATAATTATAGACATATGGGATGTCTATGGACTACAAAACACTGCCTACAATACGTGAAGATGGACTTCTAAATAATGCTTGGGGTTAGATGCAGCAACCACTCTATTGTCTAGAAAACAATATTTCTAAATAGGTCCATCTGCCTTGCCACCTGGTACCTTCTTTACAAAAAAAATAAGTTAAATATTACCATAACATCCCGTATGATTTGTAAAATGTCAGTATGGATTTAATGTGACAGTCTCCTAAAAAGTGTTTAGAATGACATAGCACTACTGAAATATGTGTACAGAGTTAACAAGACTTCCTCTGGCTCTTCTTGTCAAATGTATAGGATACAGTGCATTATTTATTTTCATGAGGATTGACAAACAACATAATTGTCTACATTGTCCTTTTTATTGAGATGTTAAAAAATTGGGCTTTTTTTTTTTTACTTTGAGAGTGATTTAAAAGGGCCATCAGAAAAAAATCCACTTTACCTGAGAGTGGATGAGGAACAAAGGCTTTGTCAGTCTGCCCAGGTCCCTCATGCTGCCCAGCCAACAATAAGGAGGGGGACGCGCACTCACAGCCTGATCTGCACGACCACTCGGTCTGCTTTTCACAGAACATTCAAACAAAGTCTCAGGTGATGCTGAGATAAGACGAAATAAGAGCAAAGAAGAATCCCGGGCCTTGATAAAGGCTTAACCCGGCTGGGTTATATTCTTACCTTATTAGTTTCCAAAAGGGTATTCGACAAGTGATAATAACCCGTCTGGGTGGGGTGCACGGCTGCCAGCATGAACTGTGTAAGGACATACGGTAAAATGATACTTACCTTGGAATGAAGTGCTCCGTCTTCTCTTCTGTCTCGTAGATTCATGTGCGTGGATTTGCAGCTGGAAGCTTCCTCGGAAACAGTAAGGATAAATGTAATCCAGTGGCAGCGGAGCTCCACTCAGAGAAAGGTCTGCCTTTGTGCAGGATGCATCTACACATCGCCGGCGTTTCCCCACTGTCCGGGCTGTCGACGCGACTTCTCGGGAGCGCAGCGGGTCACGGCTGCTCCTCAGCCCTTTAGTCGGGAGAGCATTGCTGGTCGGGTCGGCTCAGATACTGCTGGTTGATGTCATTGATACTCCCTGCCTTCTTCCTCAATGCCCTCCTCCTTCCCTCCCTCTCATCTCCTGCCCCGTCCTCTCCTCCCCCCTCCCACCTCTCTCTCTCTCTCTCTATCTCTCAAACACATACCGGAGAGCTCCCCCTCCCCCCCAACACATGACGTGATGCAGGCTAAATCTCCAATAGCAACCGTATCCCCCATCACTCCTGTTACCCCCATTACTACCCCACATCCCCCATCACGTCCTCCAGCTCTGACTGGATCGCTGACTGGTGCAGAAGAGGTGGCTGCTGAGGCAGGTTGGTCTTGTGTATTGGTGGCTGATTTTTCCACTGTGTTCCCCAGGGGCTAAAAAGAAGATAAGCACCTTGAAACCCTGTAGACTCTCATAATATAGTGTCTAATTATAGCTGTTGGCAGGAATACTGAGTCATAACACCACATAAGGTCCCACAGAGCAGAACTACCTTGAAATTATAGCAGGCCACTTAAAAATATAGTAGGGCAACCATAACTCACCGTGGGATATTATGGGAATATATTTATAAACCTAAAAGAGGTTTGTGGTAGTACAATAACATAACACGTTGTTGAGGACAATAGATGATGCAGAACTTTTAAACTTTAAAAACTCCAGTAAATCATGATACCATGTTGACTCCTTCATTTAGCTTAAAAATATCAATAAAAATCAAGCGAAAATTAAACTGTGAACATAATTGCCTGTTTAATCCTAAAATATACCATATAAACTAATACAGACCATTGTTTTTTTTTGTAAGATTTTGTGTTATTTAGGTCACACAACTTGAGAAAAACAACTGCCACAAGGGCAAATTGTGAGGTGTGTGAGGCTGGCATGACGCTCCGGGACTGTATGGAGGAGGCTTTACTCTGACCTCTCTGCTGACCATATGCAGCTCCCTGCAAACAGAGTCAGCATCAGCAACTCTGCCAACCAAGATTTCTGTTCCTCCAGATACATTACAAATGCATATTCAGCTTTGCCTAAGAGCTTGGTAAAAGTCATTCTCAACAGCTCATTCTCTCTTCCTCTATCAAGCTCTGACACAAAGACTGCTTGACAGAGTGTGAGAAAGAGACGGGAAAATTAACCAACTGCCACCACTTCTGATGCTAATTGGAAGCTACATTTTTTGAGCCTATCACATGCTCCTAAATAGACAAAGACTACCAGTCTGATTGATTTTCTTTGTTGATAGTGACATCTAGTGGGATGTTGTTATTATGTGATTTTGCATTTACTTGAGACTGGGAGTATTAACACAAAAGCTTCTTGAATCCATAAGGTATGCAAGCACATCTGTGACAAGTCTGCTTTGTACTACACTATAATGAATGGTATCAGTTATTTTAACTTTAATCACCAGTATTATAAAGAATATTTGTATAAGTAAAGGGATATCTATCTGAATAGTTTTAAATGTAACATACTGCGGGGCTGCTTCCAAAGTAAACATTTCAATTTATGTCAACATGTCATGATTACTACAGCCCTCGAAGACCTCCTGTATGCACCCAGTCAATGTGTCTAAAATCATTCACTCCTTCATGACTCCCTGTGCAATGCACACTCAGTATAGAAAATTGAAATTCTGGATCCTTACTTATTATCATCATTTTACATCACCATCAATAGTTACAGGGCAGTGCAACAGAAATTTTCTTATCTGTAAAATGTGGAGTGATGCACTGTGTGATTGTATTTTCTGAGGGCACTGTATAGAGAATAGATTCTCATACTCAAATAGAAAACAATAAATTTAATGCATTATATAGTATATACAGAAATAATGGGGATTTTGGACACAGCCATGTTGTCACAAGCACTCAAACCCCTCAGCTTTACCAGCTGGCGTTTCTCAATTAACTCTGCCAACACGATCTTTGTCACATTTGAGAAGGAATGAACAGTAACAATAGTAGATATTTAATATTTTTGGTTAGGCTAACGTTCCAGCAAACCTTGTGTTTAAAATAAATTACCTCATATCGTGTCTGCTTACTGTCTGAATAATGCAGCCTCTGTTGTCTGTGTACTGTCCCAGACACTAACCCTGTGACCTGCCCAGCTGTATAGCATTACAGTATTCCCATTTTCAGAGTTGAAGCTAAGGCAAAAGAGCCCTAAAATTAGCAGGGTAAGAGCCCTGTCTCTACCACTGCCCCACAGCAGTGACGTTAATTGCACTCTATTTATACTTTAAGAGTGCAGGAGATCAAGTTTCTGTTACGCTTCATTTCAGTGTCTTCAAGTTTATGTGAGCAGAGCAGTGGAAAGCCCATGTTTAGTATAAAGAGCTTAACTGAGTGGGCACAGATTATATTTTTTAATATTCCATTAATGTAACACTTAGTATGCACTCAAAAATAATGTGTCTTCCTAAATAAGATCATTTTATGAACTTGGCTGCCCTGATTTTTTTTTCATAATCTGCTAGTGCAACTATGTGTAACTAATGCAAATGCTGAAATTGTCAGCAAGAGCACTCAAGCTAAACAACTAGTGACGAATCAGAGCACAAAAAAGGTACATTTTTGGATACTTAGAGCATTTTCCCCTTCAAATCAAAATCAATTCAAAAGTAAGAAATGTGAATAGACAACATCACCCACACGCAAACACACATTTATTGCTGTGATACTGAATTTTATTCAAGTACCTCCAACAAACTTTTGTTCTCGAGTTATCTGCTGTTAAACTAATCCGTTGAGAAAGAGAAAGGCAGCGACAGTTCATAGCCTGAATGTAAGTTCTCTTTGCAGAGCTTCTCAGTGTGCATTCAACTTGGTGGTGCTTAGCACAGACACAAAACATCCATGATAACACAAGATTAACAAAAGACTATTAAAAATAAGACTGAGATGCAAGAATGGTTGGAGAACCATCTGTTCCTGTTTTTTCTGTGAACTGCATCAGAGGTTAAAGGGAAAATCTACTCCAAAACAGAATTAAAACATGATCTTAGGCAATTAATTTGTGACTTTTCCCATGGGTATAGACTCTGCTGTTATCACTACAAACATACCGCTTGTGAAGCTGCTTTTTTGGCTCTGAATTAAATATCTGTGCAGATGGTGACATTACCTCAAACGCAAAAGGATGTAGGCACAATTTAGACTCTAGGTTGAAATTGTTCTTTTGAACATAGGTAGATGTTTTTTTTTAAGAAAACATTCTCGGTTCATAAGTTCAGAAGATACCAATTAATAGTCAAAGAAGCAGCACCAGTCATGTGATTCATGATGCTGTCAGCAACACCAGTGAAATCTGTTTATGCAGTGAATCTTTGCTTGAAGAACGTTGCTTCTGTTTGGATCAATACAAACTTCATAGGTTAGAAACATGTGTGGAAACTTCTGAGTTGTATTTAAATAATAGTACCAGCTCTTTTGACTTAATGAAATGGATACAACTCATCCTCAGTCTCAGTCTTTCAAATGACGCCTCTGCAGGCTGTCGAATCACGTCACAGTCTGAAATATCAAGCAACCTGAGTTGCTGATCTTCTGGAAATGGGGAACCTTTATGAATGTTCCCACTTTAGTTCTTTACTACTTCTTATATTTAGAAAGATAAATTAATTTCTTTTCATTCTGCCATTGGTTTACAGCCTGTAACAGAACATAACTTGATGGCTGACATTTGGCACAGTAAATTCAACACCTTCCCATTTCAAAGAAGCGCAGCAGATGGTGTATATGAACAAGAAGAACCAGGCAGAAATTTCCAGCAAGCAAATTTGGGTTGCGAGTTTGTTAAAACACATCATTTTGGAATGAATGTGCAAAACTAGTGAGCTATCATATTCACTCTTAATTTGCATGCATGTTATCTGGCTAGTTTGATCAGGTGCTTCCATCTGTAACACTAAAATCTCTCATACAGTCCAGGAACCATCAAACAAACACATACACACACACACACACACACACAAGCACCATCATACAGCAACATTTTTTAGAGAGGGAGAAACAAAAAGAAAATGCATTAACATTTGTATGTCTGAAGATTCTCAGGTGACGTCTGGAAGTTGAGTCATTGCTACTGGACATCCGAATCGGTCGGTCTGACCGACGAAGCAATTCGGATGAATTGCGAAACGTTTCAACCTTAAAAGAAAGAAGTCCAGTTGCCATGACTCAACTTCTAGACATTAACATCTGTATCAAGATAATGTTTCACACAAGTGTAGAAACAAACATCACTTTCTAAGTCTATGTGACTTAATCCTAGAGTAACGTGATAACTGACCAGACCTCCGTCAGAGATTTAAGAGGCTGGATGTTTATTGCTATGGTTTGGTCTGACATGAAGATGAAGGGGAAGAGAACTAAAAGGAAGAGAATTATGTGGCAGAAACTATGGGAGATAAAAGGAAGAGTAGTGCATGGGTTCCTTGTTAAGGGAGAGTAGTGGAAGTCAGTGCAGCTCAATGAAAGCCTCCATCTCCTCAGAGATGAGTCCCCTGTAGGGCAGTCTATGCTTTTCAATTGCACACGCCGCCAGGCACTGAAGGGTGACGTAGTTCAGAGGGTAGAGGGCTGGGTGCCCACTGCTCTGCTCATCCAACAGCTCATACGCTGTCTTCCTCTGTGCATTTGTGGCATCAAAGTGAGCCCCAGCCTTCATAAGTAGTGCCATAATCTCTGGACAACTGTTGTTAGCAGCGATGTGCAGTGGTGTGTTGTTCTCACAGTCACGTGAATCTACGTCTGCGCCGCACTCTAAGAGCAGCGCCGCCACCGCCTGAGAGGGGAATCTTCCCACAGGGTAGCGGCCCACAGATGTGGTTTCCTTGTCTACCGCCATGTGGAGAGGAGTGAAGCCGTTCCGACCTCTAGGGTTCAGCTTTAGCAGACGGTAAACTGTGTGCTTCTTCTGATGCTCCTGCTCTGGAGTGCACTCCAGCTTCTCCAGCAGAAAGATGAGGTGGAGGATGATGGAGAGGGCTTTGGTGAACTGAGGGGCTTCTGGAGGGTTGTCTTTCTGTGCCACAGCTCTCTCTACCTCCCTCACACTTTTTCCCAGCACAGTCATCAGATCATGGAAGGTGATGCGCGTTGACAAGGCACCTTTGGCCCGGTCTTGTAGAACAAAAGAGAAGAGCTCTGCAAAGGACAGGAAACTGGAGGCTGTCATGGGACTGAGAGGATCTAGATTACTCTGCTGCATGTCTAAAGCGTATTTCCACAGGCTGATGCAGCGCTCAAAGTTGCCTGAGTCAGCATACACAGCTCCCCTGTAGCGGATGTAGTAAGAGGTGTCTGGGTGGGATGGACCCAGGATGCGCTCTCGAACCAACAAAGCCTGCATCCTCATTTCATCTGGGTCTGTGATGAGAGCCTCTAATTCCTCTGCAGTGCTCACCTCGTGTGCGCAGCCATAAGCAGGGATAGGGGGACCAGGTGGAGGCTTGGCCAGAGATCCAGCTTTGTCACCTGGCTGCCTCAGCTCCATCGCCCTTCTCCAGTACCTCATGGCTCCTAAAAGATCTCGCTTTTTGTCCACAAAAGTAGCCCCAAGGAGTTCGAGTGCATCTACACGTTCCTCTCGGGAGGTGCGAGGCTGGTGGGCGAGATACTCTACAATGTTGGTGTGACCCGTGACACTGGCAGCGAGCAGCGGGGTCATTCCATACCCGTCTCTCTCCATGCGTGCACTGCATTTCAGCAGCAACTTCATGATGTCCAGGCTCCCTGACTCAGCGCAGTCGTGGAGGGCGGTGTTTCCTTTCACACTCTTACGGTTGACATCAGCCCCGCGGTCCAGGAGGAACTTAGCTATCTCCCTGTGGCCCTTGTAGCAGGAGATCATGAGGCAGGTGTGGCCGTGGCGGTTGGCGACCTCCATGTCGGCTCTGTGCTCCACTAGGTAGCGGACTATCTCCAGGTGACCGTCAAAGCAGGCAGCTCGGAGCGGCGTTGAATTAGTTAGTGTTGCTTTGTTTACTGAAGCACCGTGTTTCAGTAGCGTCTTCACCACGGGGAGGTGACCGGCTGCCGAAGCCGCCCACAGCGGCGGAGCCCCCTCGATGGTCTCGCCGTCAAAGTTAACAGATCCCCCGAGTTCAACATTTGCTTTACAATGTTCAAGGAGATAATCTACCACCTCTAAATGTCCGTATCGAGAGGCTATCAACAGAGGCGTGCCCCCCTGTGTCTTCTCCTCGGCTAAAGCCTCCAGCTCCTCAGGAGTTTTGTTGCTCAGCAACTTCTGGATAAGTTTCAGCTTACCATCTCTGGCCGCATTGAAAACCGCCGTCGTTATATCCATTTTACAGGCTCTGTGCTGCCGCGCTGGACACCAACCCCATAACCCCTCGTTTCTACTGCTGCGTCTTGTTTTAAATAGTAGACAACATGAAGCTTAGTTTACAGCCAGAATCTCTCTCACACCTTTCTGCCATTTTGAGGGTGCTGTCAAGATGGCGTTTGTGTTGTTTGACAGATCTCTGTTTACGATTTCAATGAGGCATTCTGGGTGACGTAGTTTTGATGGAATTCCTGGCTGTGTGACGAGGACGCGCTAGACTACGTAGAGAACTTCATTTCCCATGATGCACTTGTGTTGAACAAGCTACCAGCTGATGGGTCTGTTTGTTATTGTTCGGATCTGTTTTTAAAGAGTACACAGTCTAAATGGATACGGAAAATAGAAAATTATGTAGATAGCCTCGTACAATTTATTTAATCCTAAAATAACGGTGGATATATACGTGGACCTACACTTTAACACACAAAAACGTTGTTAGGTTTTTAAGTTTAATTTTTATTGATTCTTGGTAGAGCTGTTCCTTGTTCTGTCCAAAATGCAAAACAAAGATATGAAATTAATGACAAAAGTAGAATTTGTGTCTACTTGGTTCATTTAACAACATTGCATATCACCAAAGTATATTTAGCAGTACTTTTAAAGCATTATTTCACACCATCAATTTCAGTCAGTCTAAATCACACAGCCTGAAACAAAATAAATCTCACACACAGTGAGCTCTGTGGGCAAACATCTTCAATCATTCACTGCTCATTAAGGCAGACATGTCGCACTAATAAGGTAGTGTGCCATAATCCACCATTAAAATACTACAGTGATTATTGTTTGAGCACATTTTCTCTGACAAATCACCTGTTCTGTAAAAGTAAAGAGGATATACAGTAGTTAGGTCTATATTCTGTTTGTTAGTGGAGATACATTTTGCTACTGGCACTGGGAAAATAATTATCCAAATTTCTTCTGTATCTCTTTGGTGTGAAATTTCATTAACTTAATTAAAACAAAAGTTAGTGCTATGCTTTATGTTGAAGCTGTTGGTGAGACTGAACAGTGAAGGGTTAGAATATCTAATAAACTCATAGAATAAGTTCACTTCTGGGGATTTCAATACTGGTGTAATGACATGACACATCTGCTTGCTCACAAAATCAGGAGGATTATGATGCTAGTCATTCTAAAGCTATACATGTGTAATTCCTCTCCTAAGCTAGAGAATGGAGTGGAAACAAAAATGAACCTGGAATTAAAAATGCATAAATTCTATTTTATAATCGCAAACATTACAAGTTGTGTAATGTTCATGATCTGGAAGTTATAATACTGATTGAGAAAATATGTTTGGAACCAAATATAATTTTGAAATTGTGAAGTGAAGTGTCATTCTGATGTTTCACCAGTAGAAGGGGCATATGATCCACACTTGGAAATTGTGGGACCATGTGCCATGCCTCACAGATACAGTATATTCCTGTCGGCTGCTGGGTATGATAAGGCGTCTTGGTGTATGAAGTATAGGCAGACCTAAGGTCGGAGACACCCAAATGCAGTTTCCCAGTCAATGACAGTAAGGTTAGAAATACTTACTGTTTTTAGTGAAGTGTCATTCTGATCTTTCACCAGTAGAGGAGGCACAAGATCCACACTTGGAAATCGCTGGCATTACTCTGATGGAGTTTGACACACCTGACAAATATGTTAATGTCGATTATGGGGTATATTTTCTATTTTTTGTACATTTTCCTACTCCTTCCTCAGCACAAGGGCATTTTCGTGTATCCCATTTATCCCAAGTACATACACATAAATCACGATACATCATCGCTGTATAGAGCACAAACAAGTTCCAGTGTTTGTTTAACGTTGTTTTCTAAATAAATACGTTCAGTTAAACTGCCACAGAGATTGCGTTTATGAGGCGAACTAATAATCATGTTCCACCGAGCCCGGTGTCCCGCATGAGGTTGGTTCAGAAAAGAAAAGCACTGAGGTTAGACGTAGAGAAAGGTCGCTTTGGATTTTAATGCAAACGAATGAGAAATTCTGGCGGACAAAAATACGTTGCCTCTGTCCATTTCATTCATATGTTGGGTATAAACGTATTTGCGACTTGTCATTTACGGTAATTGTGAATATATGATCATTACGTTAAAAGAAAGTAGTCTATTCACTTACTGCACTGTTTGTGACTGCGGTTTAAAGTTTGTATTGCAACGCATTTCTTAGGACACCTGGTTTATTTATTAGTGTAGTAGTAGTAGTTTATTCAGTAGTGTTCAGTAGTAAGTGAATGATTGAGCCCTGACTGTACATCATGCAATCCTTAACAAGAATTTGAAAGTCTCAGGGAGACAGCCTGAATAGGAAATGTGTTTTTAAAATTAAACAGGGAGTTTGAATGCACACAGAGACAATATTGCGTGCAGAGAACCAGGATTAAAAGCCTCACGAATGACACCCAGTGTGTGCCAGACTCAGGGGACCCAGTCTCAGACTTGTTTGCAAAAATAGAAAGGTTGCAGAAGCAAAGGAAGGTTTGTGATCATAGGGGTTTCTTTTGATCCTGAGCAATTATTAAAACACATTATTGTGAGTTTAGTGTTTTTATTTAAGTTCAAAGGCATATCACATAACAGCGGTCATAGTAATATTACATCCTAGGAACAATTAAAATTGAATTCCCAAATATAAATTCTTTCAAGTACACAGAGATATTATTAATTTCCACAGGAACGTGCAAAAACTCAAATCTAATATTACTGCATCATTACAAAAATACAGCTCTAGCTTAAACAAGATCATCATTGCATCACAGCTGATTCCATAGTGCACCACATCAACAATGCTCGTCAGTGAAGGCAACACCTTTTGTAACTAAATATTTAAAGTAAAATACATAAAACAAGGACCACAGCTCCACTGCTGACATTGCAAATTCACTGGTAAACATGTATATAATGGTGATTTGCATTTGTTTAAACTGGATTGACTTCTGAACAAAAAGCTAGTGATGGCTGTGTGTTAAAGTGGGATTTTTAATTCTATGGAGGCCTTGGTTTTGTGTCCATTGATGTGCGTAACACAGTGTGCGAGATATAACTTCCTTGTTATCAGCATGCTTTCACCTGTCTAGTGTTTATCACATTAGTGAATTAGGACAAAATTGTCACCAGAAAAGAAAGGGTCCTCAATATGGGGGGCTGCTTGTTTTCACCCAAGTCTTGACAGGGGCTCCCTAGAGGCCTGCGAGCAGCTCACTGAGCAGCACCTCCCTTTCTCCTAGAAGCACGTCTCTCTTTAGACTGGTTCCTTTGTTCACTACCTTTATCTTCATGGCCAGACTCTTTACTTGTGCCTGAGTCAGTGCATCAAAAAAAAAGTCCTCGTTGAATACTGGATTCCTGCTATTCTTGATGATGGTGCTCCTCTGTTTCTGCTGCTTGCCAGGCTTGAGGTAGAGTGCTACACAGCAGTTGATGCTTTTAAGGTCTGTCTGCCTGTCATAAAGGGCCTCAGCTGCGAGCACACGCACCCTCAGCCGAGCTGCCTCTGGGTCGTAGTGGGTGCTAAGCCTCAGTGTCCCTCCCTTGTGGAGGTTGACAGTGTGCTCGCGCTGCAGGAGATCTGATGCTGCACCCCTCGCGCCGCTGCCCTTACATCCACGGAAGGCAGGAGAGGGAGGGCACCGTGTGCGGCGGCGCTGCATGTTGGGGCTGTTGTCTGCTGAGCTGCATTCGTCTGTGGAGAGAGAACTGTGGCGCGCCAGGGAGCGCTTGGCACGAGACACCTGGAGAGGCAGAGAAAAAATTAACTGGTAAACATAAAGCAAGGAGCCTCACTGTAAAACAAACAAGAGCAACACTCTTGTATCCCATTCACTGATGACTAATCCACACAGTATAACACACACATACAGAAACAGAAGTCCTCACCTTGGCCTGTGTATCCTGTGCGATGGAGCGTATTAGAGAGGCAGAACGGGACAGGAGAGGGGAGTTAAAGGGGGATGACTCTGCTGAGGAACAGGTGTCACTCTCTCCACCGCTGAAATAACGATAGGGGTTAGAGTCAGCTGGGGCCAGAAGAGCGCCCCCTTGTGAACGCCTCTGTGAGTTCGGGGAGGTGAGGGGGCTGCTGGGGTCGCTGTGGAAAAGACTTTCCTTGCGACGAGTGTGAGGAGACTCCATCAGCGTAGAGAAACCATAGGAGGTTTGAGCCTTGGGGACGTACGGCAGAGACATTGCAGTCTGTGACTGAGGGTCTGCATTAGTGTTGACTTCAACACTGACCCTGTCCACAGACCCAGCACCTGGCTCATCAGCACTCTCTATTTGGATGATGTGACGGTTGGCTGACTTCTGGAGATTGCGTGCGTCTCCTCCCTGGCGTTTGAAGAGACGAGGGCTGCAGGGGCTCTTGCTGCTCCGAGCTCTGGGGCTCTGGCTGCAGATGGCATGATCAGAAGAGGAGGGGCGCAGGGAAGAGCAGTGCTGAGGTTCTGGTGTAAGAGACTCATCAGGTGGACAGCAGATAAGTTTGGGGGGGATGAAGAAATCAGGGATCTTGTCCGGAGTAAGGACATTGGCATAGACAGAGACAGGAATGGCCTCTGTTGTCTGTGGGGGCTGGGATTGTGTCCCACCGCGGAGCTTTTCCAGTAACCACATGCCCACTCAAATGCCTCAGCTCACAGTTTCTGCGTGAACAGAAACGTGATGCATGAAGAGGAGGCATCACAACAAACAACACAAACAAGAATTACGTCTTTACAAGTTACAGGTTTATTGATTGTCATTCATCATAAAAGTTTATAGAGTGATCATTTGTTTCCTTTTGCGCCTCAGTGGTGAAAACATCCCTCTCAACCAATTCGGTGAAAAAAAAAAAGGAATAAAAAGGAAACATTGCAGTAACAGCAAACGTTTGTTTGATAATTGAGACATTGGAAGTGTTTAAGCTTCTTTAAAAAGTACCCAAGCATACTGTGATTAAAAATAATTATCTTTAAACGATCGCTTTTGGGATTTGTATAATCTCAAACAAATTCAACACATTCTTTTTCAAATTAAAATCACTTTAAGTCATTAGAATTTGAATTACTCAGTGACATTTTTTGAAATATACGCGCCGAGGCGAGTCAAGAGAACTTTCTCTCCACAAAGCAAGCAACACAAACAACCGTCGCGACGCACATCTAACATCAAATATTCATACCTGTTGGCTGTGTAACTGTTTTCCTTCGTAAAATCGCCGGCGTGCGCAACCTCTCCAAGAACTCTTTGCGTAAAAGGTATTATTCCGTTAGCTGGAGTCCAGGTGTGATCCAAAACTGTTGCCAGGAGTAAAAGACTGCTGGACCACGCTCCCTCGCTTTATATGATGGGGTCTCTGACTTCTGAGCCAATGAGGAGGTTGTGAAACCTTCCCATGATATTTACCATAAAACAACTCCCCGCGCGGGAACGAGGTGAGGGGGGGGGGGGGACAGTCTCGTTTGAAGGCTGTTGTTCCATCACCCACAAGCTGTTGCAAATTATGTGGGTTTCACATCTCACGCCTCATTGATTTTTAAAGAGAACGACACTGTGATTTCACTTGGCGTTCACGTGAGATCTATTTTCTGTTGTGTTGTTGTCGGTTGTGCATCTCTCTCCTTAACAAACACAAACACCTTAACTGGACTTCCTGGTGACAAACTGATGATAATGTGGAGCGACAATATGTTGCGTTCACATTCTAGTTTCGGTGGTGAATGGGTAAATTTACCAATAATAATGAAAGAAAAGGCTTTTGTATAGATTTTCTAATGTGCAGAGTGTGGACAAAATAAGATAAACACATAAAGTGCAGAAGAACTCAAATGTTCTATACTGCAGTGCAGCAGGTACTACCTCTCCCAAATAAATGATTCCAGTCTGTACTAACTGGAACAAACAGAAGAGCTCATATCCTTTCTGATCTGATCTGAGTTGATTACGGATAGTTTCTTAGAAATCCCACAGTTTGTCCCCAAGTCTTCATGGACATGTCACTGACTTTGATTTACTGCCAGGCTGTCTCCCTCCTTGAGCCCTCAGATCCACAGACTCAGCTGCTTGCTTGCTGTACCAAAAACTCTCTAACAAAGACCTGCAGTAAAGTTGCCTTCTGGAGTTTTGGACCCAGACTCTGGAACAGTCCCCCTGTCGATCTGAGGACAGCAACGTCCAGTGAGATGGTGAAGTTTAAGCCCCTCGTAACAATCACTTTGTAAGAGGTTCTGTTATCTATAATGTTTTATTTGGAGCTGAAACAACTTGTAAATTAGTTTGTTGATTAACACAAAACTTAGCTATTGTCAAGTCCTTGTTTTAGCATCTGAACTGTGAGAATTGTTTTGCTTTTACTTGTAAAATGGGATAATATATATTAAATAAATATAAAATACGTCTAATTAAACAAATTTTTCACATTAAAAAACATTTAGAAAGGCCTACATCGTAGTATTTTATAAACCATTTATTATATGTTTGTGTGCTGCTTATAATTGCTAAATAAGACAAGTTGCATCTCTGCTATAAAATGAGACCTGACAGTCACTATTTATTAACAACATAAGCTAGTCCAAATATGCCAAACCTGGATAACTAAACTGCAAAATTACATAACGTGGTAACGGGGGAAGCCTAAAAAATTATAACACATCAGCCACTTTCCTTCAAACAACATTTTGCATATTTCTATTTAAAACCTGCTGAAAAGATGATGAGTAATATAAAACCAGAGCAAACTAAAAGTAATATGAGGTCCTGGATTTTCTTTATTTTCTATCTGCTTGGAGAAGTCAAAGAATGCCTTCAACCCACAGTGCCTTTTGCCAGGTGTTAAACATGGAGGTGGATCTGTCATGATATGAGCAGCCATCTCGTAGGAGTCATTTGGACCAGTCTATGTTCTGCAGGGTTTTAAAGACAGCCAACAAATGTGGGACCATTAGACTGGGCCAGTTGCTCCCTGCTGGACACAGAAGGGACCCTTCACTATAAAAATATTTTACAATCCTCCACACCTTCCTGAATAATATTTATACTTGTTGTTTTTGTGTTTTCCCAAATTCTGTATTAAACTCTGGACATAAAGGTCGGATAAGAAAAGGCAGAAATACAGTGTTTGTGTATCTGCACAGACAGGTGATTAAAAACACTGCTGTTTATTTTCACACACAGTGGTTACAGAAACCCGTGGGTTGGCAACTTTTTGTTTGGTTCTGAACTCTGGTACTTCCATGCTTATTTTTTTCTTGTAGTTAGAGTCTGATCTGCTTGGTCACACTCACAGTGTGTGTACAGTGCATCTGCATACAACAACATGAAATTACATGAAATAACACACAGAAATGTCATATCATGTTCATGATCACTGTTCCTTTTATTTACTTCTATATTATTTTGCCTTCATATGTTTTTCACCCCACTTCAGTCCAACTATTCATACCTGGAACATTTTCAGTACAACTAAAGCAGCAGCTTTAGTAGATAGGAGTTAAACCAATTTTAAAAAATGGCTCAATTACTAGCTAATGATTTTGTTCATGGTTCAGAAAAGCTATTTACCATTTAGCCAAGGAGCTGATAAAAGTCTATCAAAGGTGCTGTTTAGGGAAACTGAACATGCTTTAAGTTCTTGAAGACATTTGACATTCCATCTGAAAGGCTCCATCAGTTCTGCCTGACTGGCTGGAGTAGCAGTGTAATAAAGTCTGTGGGGTCATTAAGTCGTTAACACTTTTATGGTCACCCCTGGGTGATGATGAAGGTGCTGCCACAGAAATACGTGTAGACTGTTTTTATTGCAAACAAAGGCAATACTGTTTTTAGCTCATAATCCAAGAATAAGTATTAATAAATATTTTACTAATAATGTACAAAATAAAAATGAAACTATATTATTATTTGAGAAACCTGAAAAAAAACCTATTCAACCACCACAGCCAATAGAGCTTGAGTGGTTCAAATGCAGGTGTGTGAACCTGAGACAATTACTAAAGACTCTCAACTGTAATTGCTGCCAATGGTGCTGAATGAAGGTTCAAAATACTTATGCAAATGTGATCCATTTGGTCTATTTTTACTGAAAATAGATTGTAGTCTATCATACATTAGTGCTGAACCATTAGATTAGTAAATTAGAAATATGATTCATCCTCTGGTCTCTATTTTGTTAGACAATAGTCGACAGAGAAATGCTTATGTTTTATTACTCCAAACCTGTACTATATGTACTTTTTTTTCAGCATCAACTATGCTAGGTTCAGTTAGATTAATATTCTTATAAACCTGGGAAATACTCATTTAAAGTAACATTATAAGCATATATACTAAAATTATAAATGTGTAATAACAATGTCAATGCTAAATCACTTGAATGTTTTGTATTCGTGAGTGATGAGTTAAGTATTATTATTGTCAAGGACTATAGACTCTTGTAAAGCTTAACTGACTGTTGCCTCACATGCAGAATTCACAACAGTGTTCTTGCAATCAGAATTTTAAAAAACCTTTGTGAAATGAGTACGTAAACAGATATGAAAGCTGGTCAACTTGTTACTGTATTATCTAACTGCTTAATTGTTATTCATACTTTGCATCAACTTCTCAAATTGTGATTATATTGTGGTGGTTTGTATATGTAAACTTGAATTGTAATTTTTTTTTGTAAGCATCTCTCCAACACACAACAACAAGAAACCCACAATGTATACCATATAAATGTATGTATGCTCACACACATGTAAGCACACAGGGTAATTTTAATTGCACCATGGCTGGTGTGCATGAGACCTCTAAATTGAAATCCATACATATTAGATTTTTGCTAAAAACTCCTCTTTCTCCAATCATATCTCTGCAGTAGAGATATACAATATATTGACGCATGTGGCAATGCATGTAACTTGCAACTGAACAGCAACTAAATCACATCGTGTTGGAATAATTGCAAATTTCCCACTTTTGGGACTAATAAAGGATTATCTTATCTTAATATGTGCCTTCTTCACTACATGCTCATTCTTCTCTGCTGTCATTTGACATATCTGTAAAATGTTCCCAGTGAGTGATCCTGCTTTTTTATTCTCCTTGCTGCTGACTGTAGTCTTTAAGTCTATAATGTCATTGATCCAGATGAGAGATTGTTTTAGACAGTTCAGCTGCATGGGTCCAATGATAGCGGCATTAATCAATCCATCACTGAGACTGATATGTCTTGGTTCCCTTAATATTAATGATACAGTAATCCTTCACTTTTCATCCAGTGTCATGAGCGTGTCAGTATTTTTATTTATCCTGTCAAATATCTAATTTCTTACCAAATAGATTAGCATACTGTCCCCAATGGATAAATCCCAGTGACTTTGGTAATCACCTGACTTTCCTTTGGCATCATGAGGTTCACATTTGTATTGGATAGATTTTAATGACATTTGGAACTAGTGACATTCCCATTTGCCTGAACTGTACTTTGTATTTAGTACACACTGGTAATATTGTGTTTAACATGCTAACATGCATAAATTATGTAGTGAAGACATAAAATTTTATACTTTCTATACATCAGCTTGTTAACATTGTCATTAGCATCTCCCTCAAACCAGCACTGGTAGAATAACCTGAGCCACTGTCACTGCTGTAGACACTGTGTTCATGGTTGCTGTGCAACAGCTGCTGCTGCCCCTCAATCCTTTCACTTGTAAGGTTAGAAACTGAAAAAAATGATTTAAAATGATTGAAGTCAATTTATCCTTCCGCTTTATACCTTAAGCAACAGTGTGCGTTCCCTCCTTAATAAATAGTCCAATTACAGTGAACATTCAACATATGTGTAGCATCAATCTGACTAAAAAAGTTCCTCTAGACTCAAATGGAGGTTGTACTAATGCCCTTAACATCAAGATTAGGAATAATAATCTAAAATTATTATGAATTATGTTAATTTAATGTAGCTGTTAATGTAATGTAACTGTTGTTATATCCAAATATTTAATCCAGATTCAAATTAATATTCATGCAGGTTTTTGGTTTACATCTGATTTATAGATATACTGTGTATGGTTTCTACTTAAATATTCATTGCCACAATAAACAGAAATGTGGCTGTAGTATTACCTTAAAGTGGCATGGCCATTGGATATTTTTAGATTTCAATATGCTCACCTAGAATGACTGCAATACATATAGTTTTCTTACATTACTGTAAAAAAAACATTCTCAAACGCACCATCTGATTTATAAAGTCTAACAGCAGTTATTTTCTCAATCATGTCATTTCAGAACAAAGGTGGTCTAAAAACAGGACACAATGGGTGGAAAATCCTCCTATGTATTTCAGCAGCACTGCCTTCATTAGGGCGCATTCACCACTGGATGTTCCTTGGCTGTCATTAGGCTTTATAGGCAAAAATTGAACCCACATCATAGACAAAATAGCAGCTCTGTCTGTTCAATTTACCTCATTTTTTTGTACAGTCTGTGCCAGAAGTATAATGGGAGCGAGAGAACCTATTGATTTTGCTACCCATTACTTGCATAGCCAATGTTGTGGTAGTTGAATTCTTCTCTGGGAAACAGTACTGAAAACCTAAGGTAAATGTCAAATGAAATGTCATAGAGATTATTACAACTACAGTACTATGCTCCTGTGAGGTATTCTAGCATATTTACATTTCAGATTTTTATGAGACACATACTGTAAACTTTTTAACATGTCCCGCAAAAACTAAAGACAGATCCAACTAAAGTTTTTTATGTGTTCTCCAGGCTTTGATCCAATCAAGGGCAAACAATAATCAGAATATGTGTTCATTTAATGTAATAGAGCAAAGAGAGATGTATGATAAAGAAACATATGTATCTATGCATATTTCCTTTCGTTTGTTTAAAGCCTGACCGTGACTGAAGTTTGACTTTTTAATGAGGAATTTTGCCGCATATGTGAAAAAAGTACATGAGCATGTACCAGTTTTTTACAAGTCACAACACTGTGTGGAATAAAAGAAAAAGATATCGCTAGTTGTACTGAATCAATTTTAATAGGCTGCTACTAAAAGTCTGTAAATGTTATAGCGATGCAATGATAAATGTGAACTGGTCTATTAACATTAGAGTGATTCTTCTCTTAGCTTCTCTTAGGTTTGCAGTTTCTATTTATCTTCAATACATGTTTTATCTAACACTGCATAGTTGCTGAGTTTCTGTTAGTACATCTAAAAATATAGTTTTATTCTTATGTCAAGTTTTACCTCAAAATATATTTCAACATATTTGTAATACATATCTATTGTAGAACATTCACACTGGCCATCTGGATTTTTCTTCATTGCATGGAAATGTTACATTGCTAGACCACAAGTCTAGACAATAATCGTGGTCCATAATGTAGAGCATAGTATATATAATAAGAACAGATAACATAATAGTACATAATAAAGTCAAAAGCTTTCAGTGGCCTCCACTAAGGCTGAAATGAGAGGACGTTAGTGAGTTGTGTCCTGTTGATAAAAGAGTACAAGAGGCTCCAATGGAGTTTGGAAAGAATCCAAGCATTTCACATTGCTGAAGCACAATATTTGAAATTATTTCTAGTATATTATTTTACACTGAATATATGTGCACTTAATCCACTGCGCACTAAAAGCTATGTTAAAACTAAAAACTGTTTTAAGTGTATGTCGTGCACTGTAAGCAATGTGTCTACACCTGTCTGTGTGTACTTATAACAATATAACCAGAAAACCTCTGCAGTCATTATTACACATATGACATATCTTAATGTTGTTTTCTTTATTTCTGTCTCTGATAAGGTGATATTACATGTAGAGAATCTTGCTTGTAACCTACAGTATATGCAAGTTACTGTCTCAGTTAGCAGAGAAAACACACTGTTATAAGTGTGTTGGTTGGCACAAAGCTCCTTCTGTTGCCGCACTGATATCCTCTCTATGGCTCAGGGACAACCGACCCATCTGGTTAAGGGCTGCTGGGGACCAAGGTAAACAAACAAAAAGCACAAACAGAGTAGATGCTATGTTGCTCAACATTGGTCTTCAGAGTTATGATGATGAATTTGTTTGAGCAGTATCATATATACAGACCATCAGACCAGAAGTCATGAGTGTACCGAACAAGTAAACATGACAAACAGAAAAAAAAAAAAGTAGACAGATGGAGAGGGGGTGAAGATGGTACAAGATTGGGCACATACAAAGTGAAGAGTGGACCTGTACCATCTGTATAACTGTTGGGAGAAACAGCATATAAGGCAATGAAAGCAACAACAAATAGAAAAAGGAAGTTAAAAAGGAGTTAGTCGTTTAATTTTATATGCCTCCTAAGTGCTGTTAAAACATAAAGCAGATGTTCTCCGATCTCTATGCAGCAATAAAAACAAAAGCCTCCCTATAAAATCATTAAAATCCTCTAAAGGCACAGCTTCTATAGCAACAGCTTATTCCTCTGATTTTATGACATAACTCATAAAGTGTAGACACCAAAACTACCACAAGCACAAATTCTCCACCAAAAATCAAATCAGTTCCTTCTTAAGATGTTTGAACTGAACATGAAATTTGAAGCTAATTCAAGGATAAATGTGCTATACAAAAGGTTATGTGTGGTATGTTTCCTGGACCTTGCTAAATGACAACAACAATATGCTCTATATTAACATTAAACTATGTAAATAATGTAGAGCGGGACCTCTGAATGTACATCCTGTGTGCCTCAGGCAACTTCATATCTATAGTTTCCCCTTTCCGCTATACTCACCCTCACCCACCGTCATGATGAATGTATTCACAGTCTGCCACACCTAAGAAGCATCAACTTTCCTTCCCCTAATTCTTTTAAAAATTCAGTCAATGACAGTAAACCTGCTCACAGACATTAAACTCTCCTTTATCACTGTGCAGGGAATGGCCATATCTGCAGAGAATGGCCAAACAACCAAATATAAAGTTTGATTTACTTTAATTTAGGTTAAAACCAGCTGTTCAAATACAATTTATTTTGTACATCTTATGATGTTATGTTATATATTATATCTAGATGTAAAGATCAGTTTATTCCTAATTTTTCACGCTGCATACAACATGTATTTGATTTAGCTTCAGGCTTCAATATCTTATTTATACAACTGCCTGTCATTACATGACAGAAATTATTTATTGCAAAAAGCATTACATTACCAAATTATTATTTTTTTGTTTGATTTAATGAGCCAGATGTCCGACAAGGTTGAAGAGTTGATGTTTAATGATGTAAAATATATTTTTCAGTGGATCAAATGAATTTATACTAGTCTATCAAATTATCAGTATCAGTACCACCAGCAGAAACAACTGAGAAGCCTACAAATTAATATCTGTAGTCATTTGTTTTATATGAAAAACAACAGTATACAGTATGTTATAAATGAGTTATGACACCATCCTGCTGATTTTCTTTACTCTGTCACTCTTATGTGACGTACAGTATGTACTAACAAACTTGTCAGAATCTCAAGAAATGGTTTATTTGATTTGTGTGGCTTTCCATCAAGAACTTCTATTTGACAGACAAAACAAAATTCTTCAGTCACTTGGATACTTTGGATCTCCTCCTCCTCCTGCAGTGCGTGCGTGTGCATGTGTGTTCCCTCCATCCCTTGTGACAACTTGGCATTTTGACAAGTGTGTGACAGTCAAATCTGTGAACAACAGCAGCATGATGAATCCTTCCACAATATGCTGGTAATGAACAGTGTCTCTCAAACAGACAGAGGGAAAAGAAGGGACGACCAAATGGCACACTGTATATTTTTGACAAGGAGATAAACAGAACAGCCTGGGTTTATCATCAATACAAATAAATTGATGAATGAATCATGAAATACACTGATTGGCTCAGGGACAAGAGGAACTTAATGCGGTGCACAATCAACAGGTGTCAGTACTTAAAACTACTCCACAAACTCTCTTTGTGGAGTCATATCATGTCTTGTAAGTAGAAAAAAGAAAAGCAAAGTTGGTCTTGTCTGTATACAGGCTACAAAGTAAAAATATCACATAGAGCTTCACTCTGATTCTGCAACAGAAAAAAAGATGTAGGTAATGTATAATCATAACATGATTCAAAAACCTCTTGTAACACACTGCCATTGAACAAGAGGTGGTGACTGGTCATTGGAGCCTCTAGCCTTTTTTGCAGTTGTGTTTAGAGCCTATTTTTAATTCTCTTTCTGCAACAAAAATATAAAAAAAAACATCCTGCAGTCTCCGAGCTGGTTGCTCACTTTAAACACAGAGCCCAAAGGGAGAGAAAGGAAACGGTTGAAGTGAAGTACTTTGCTAATAGAATGAATTAAATGAAACGAAGAGCCTTTAGGCTCATTTATATAGTCTCTCTGGACTCAGAACATATTGAACAATGTCTTTCCTGCTTTTTTTACGGGCTACATGTAGATGACTCATTGCCCTGCATCACTATGTAAATGTGAATGATTGCTGGTATTTATTGTACAGCTCAGAAGTAGTGGAAGGAGACGCACAGAACTGCTCTCCAGAACACTTCAAATGTATAATTGGTGGAGAATAGAGTCATGACATGATTGCTGTGTGGCTAAGCTGGCATTGTAAGGACATGATGTGATATGTTGTTCATAGTTTGTATTTTCCAATATGTTTTTCCAGTATGCATATTACCCACGCAGGGATTTATAATGCAGTCTCTGAAAATCAACTAAATGTGGCCTGACAGGAAAAAGAAACAGCGTTTGGCAATTATCAAACAATCTTTGAAACAAGTTTCTTGCTGAACACCAGACAATTTGTGCTGTTCCTTGTGTTAGAAAATTCAAGTCCAAGTTTACAGCAGATCAGATTCAAAGCTGGTCTCTAAATTCTAGTTAGTAGCCAACTATGTGGTAGTTTAATTTTGTACTAAGTGGTGTATCTCCCAACTGACCATCTGCTAAACTCCTCACTGTGATTGTCCAGTTATTGCCTTGCAAATTTAACTAGATGTGATTAAACTAGTCCACGTTATTTGTAGCAGAAGGTTATGATGACAGTAGTTACAGCATATGTTAAAGGTACACCACCTGTAGCAGCAGTTATCACACCAGCAAAGTAGAAAGATCAGTGATGTACTAAATATTGAGCAAGAATGTGTGCACAGCAGGAAGTTTGAACCAAGTCATATAAATCATTTGTGCCATAAATTAACAATGTTAATGTTAATGTAGTTTGGACGGTTTGCTGGTGTGTATATGTAAAATTTTCAAATTAACTAATAACTAAAGCTGCAAACACAACAGATAGATCTAATCATAATCTCTTGTGATTGCTGTGTTGCGATTTCTGTTTTTATATATCCATGTCTTCTACACGGATCATCAACTGGTGACGTGGATGCTAACATTTCTGGACATTCTGCTTTAGCCTCAGTGTTTTAATGTTTAGGTCACGCCTATCTTATCTTATCTTATCTTATCTTATCTTATCTTATCTTATCTTATCTTATATTATCTTATCTTATCTTATTAGGGGAAACATTTTTCTCATACAAACATACAAAAATCAAGCGAAAACTCAATCATTAAAATTTTCATAAACATAATTACTAATTAAACATAATTCGGGGGACATTGTACAGAAACTTACAGAAAGTACAGAGTTCTGTTTGATGTGCAGAAGCTTTCATTCAAAAACCTTCTCACTTGACAGAGCGTGTCAAAACAAAGCGATTGTGTTGTTACAGTGCATGTGATGTAACTGTGAGAAATGTGACACCTGTCTTAGTATATGATGAGCTTGAAGAACCAACAGAGGTGTAAGGCTTTGGAGAACAATGTCAAGAAAACCTACACACACTTGACAAATTGTCTGGCTTTGACTGTTAGATTATATTCCTGGCTCTCTGGCTGGTTATATGCACTGACTCATTCACATTAAATTTGTTCTTTAGTTTTACATGAATCATCACCACAGAACTGTTATTTGTGACTTAAAAACAAGCCTACACAATTGGTATATGTGACCGACGTGCCCTTCTTACCCTGTTAACCATTTTCCATATAAAGGTCCCCTGTCCTGTCGTCTTTGCCCGTCATATTTCCTGGCCCACCCTAAGGTGCTCAAAATGACAGCTTAGCAGTGAGGGTGTTTGAAACGAAGGAGGACCTAGGGTGGTGAGACAATAACAGGCCACACTTAGCACCACACAGCCTGCATTTATTTATATTGTTAACACTCCCACAAACTACAGTTGGAGATTTATCAGCCTCCAGCGAACTGGATACAGGTGCCAGCAAACTTATGAAAGTCATTGTTGTGATTTTAAGGGATTGTGTTTGAAAGAATACTCAGCCAGAATCACTACTACTAGACAAACTTATACATCACGTGCCTTTCTTCAGGATTTTATTATGAAAAAAAATACATATAATTAATTATTTGTTCCCATTTTAAAGCATGTAAAAAAGCTTGGGAATCAAAGAGTGTGATTCAAAGGACTTGTTCTTGTGTTTTTCTTGCTGTTATGCAAATGATCAGTGTTACGAGCCAATAAAGGATGGACTTTACTGGTGACAACCACCCACGTAAGTCCCTCAGCACTAATCACTAACAGATATTTAATCAAATACACACTGGAATACACATGCTGTTTATCACACGTGCCTTGAGTTACGTTGAGTTTAACCAGTAAGGAAAATAAATGGATATTTAACCCTCAGAACAAAACTGGGAGACATTTTCTTTCTTCGTTTCTAAAGCAACAAGGAAATGTCATGCCCATATACAGTGTACTGAAGTGAAACTGAGGCGAAGGAGAGATAAATCAAATTTCCTTCCACCATATCCCCTACATATCCACCTGTCACAGAGCTCCACTTGTCCACACTAGTCTTTTGTATGATGTCAGCTGTGGACAGTTACAGAAAGAGAAGAGAGGTATAAAATTCAAATATATTTGAGACTGTTGATAGTGGTTCTTCAACATGTCTAAGGCCTGTTTTAATGCATGCTCTTGTTTTTTTATTTGGTAATGAGTGATGAAACTCCTTGCCAAACAATTATGCCTTCAATCAAATTTTATTTATAGCTTGGCAAATATATGCCTCCTCACTTGGTTATGCTTCATAGCCACAGGAGTGTGTAATTACTCATGTCTCCTGGTGGTGTGGGTTTAACAGCTTTTGTGGTAATCCTCATTTCAGTCTTACCTGAGCTGATGAGAAAGAAACATCTATCTCATTAAATATACAATAAAAAGGTGTGAAGACAACAGGAATGTTGTATCATTTTGATCCCTGAAAAAAATAATTGCAATTCTGTTTACCTTTGGATAATGGGATTAATGTTTTTGCGATGTGATGTTATTGTGATGAAAATGATGCTGTAATAGCAAAGTTTAAGAAAAGAAAGAAGAAAGTTTTTACTCGAGTAGATGCAACACACTGAAGTACTACAGAAAGGTAACTTTAAGGCACGAGTTAATATATTATATTACATCAAATTTCTAATGATTTTTCTCTTCATCTTTCCATTATGTCTCCACATGAAGGAGCCTGGGGCCACCAAACCACAAAACGATAAAGGTCATGGGTTCTTGTTTGCTGAAAGGGCCTTAGGAGCCTTTTTGATAATTACTAAATAAATGCCTGTAGGAATATCTAGAAAGGTCTTTGAGGTTTGCAATGAGGATGAGTAGAGGTGGAATTTACTGATATTACTTTCCATTGCTATCCCAGTGTGTCACAGTCTACTCATCTGAGTTAGACTAGGGATCAGTGGAACCAAGCAACAGAAAAAAGGAAGTGCAGATAGTCTTATAATCGTTATGTATCGTCTTATACACTGCTTATAAAGTATCTGAGTTTTTTAAAATGCATTAAAGATGAGGAAACATAACAGGAAATCACACTGTTACATTACTCTCTACACAAAAGCTAATTAAACTACTCTCTGTGTGTGTCTGTGTGTTGCAGTTGTGTGTGTAGGTGAGGAGGAACCCTCACCAATTAGTTGAGAAAAATCAACTAATTTACTTGAGGGGAAGACAGGGAACACAGCAGGGTGTGTACCTCAAAGACAAAACACAGGAAGGCGGAGGGAGAGTAAAGACAGAGCAAGAGACAAAAAAGATATGGGCCAATAATAGGGCAAAGCAAATTAAATATAATAACTGGACAAGAGAGATGAAGATATTTTTAAGGAAACTGCAGAGGTCTGTCTGTCTGGCAGGAGGTGAACAGAAGTCTCTTAGGCTTCCCTTTGTGATATTGCTAATACACTCATCACCCTTTTGAAAGCACATCTAGAGCTAGAGCTTCAGCGATAGCCAGCAGCACATCACATGTCTTAATAGTCTAAAATGACTTGAATCCCAACTAGTACATTTCCAACTGAGGCACTTTCACTATTGTTTATCTGACATGACTCACGTCCTCTTTCTCCTTTGCAACACTGAATCACTTCAGGCTACAAAACCTTTGTTGAATAGCCATGTTCATCTGCTTGTTGACTTTTAGGAAACAGATGGAGCCTCGAAGTCAATTTTCTCTAACAAGCTGTAGCAGAGCTTCTGCTGCAGTTTGTTTCAGTCATATTGGTGTCATTTTGTCAATGCACTGAATGGAGCCTGTAGACTGTGATCCGTCAGCCAGGTTAGATTCGAAATTAGCATCAATCGCGTCTTCACCTTTATTGAGAATCAAGGCAAACAGTTATTTCCTCTGTATCGCTGAGAATGAAACCTTGTTCATGGCTTGATCCAAAAACAGTGTAGGAACACAACCTCATTAGGATGACAAAAATACATTTTTATGTTTTAAAAAAAAGGAAAACCCTTCGGCAAAATCTTAAAAGGGTGTCCATTACTGTCAAATTGTTCTGTTTCCTTAAAAAACTGGCTCGACTGAAAGGTTTGCTGTCATTCCTGTCATGTACATACAAGTAGATCACCTCCAGAAGTGCCCATGCGTCTTTTCTACTTCTTATGAACATGTCATAAAATTAAACAAGAAAATATTTTCGCTAACATCACATGCAACGATGAACATTACGTCCTATTCATAAAGCTGTCACATCTTTCCATAACTGCTATTCCATTCGCAAGTCTATAACAGTCTGACATTTAGAAACACACAACCATTCACACCTATGAGCAGTTTAGAGTCTCCAGTTAACTGAACTGCACGTCATTGGATTGCAGGAGGAAGCCAGAGTACCTGGAGAAAACCTACACAAAAAGGCACCCTGCTCGCTGGTGGAGTCCTTCTAGTTGTGAGGCGACAGTGCTAACGGCTAAGTGCAAATACATGTCAGCGTTTTGTGTTTTGGTGGTTTTCTCTTGTTCTGTTTCTATACACTTCCCCTTGTTTGTCCCTATGCACTCGTTGACCCTTATCAAACTGATGCTGTAATTTCACTTAATTCCATGTATTGTTATAAAATAAAAAAAACAGACTAAACTAACACACACCTTTTTAGTATGTGTTATCTCAATCTGAGATTCTTTTTCTGGCAGACATAGTGTCTTGTCACTGCGAAGTTGCCAATAACCAATAACCAATATTAAACATTACATAGAATTTTTACATTTTTGTCGTGTGAATGAATTAAACAAAGAAAACTGAATACAACATATATTTAGCTGTGATAGTAGCCTGTTCTTAACTTTGCAGACAGATCACCTTCTGGCTCTCAAAATATATAAATGCAACATACTTAGATTTGCCTGCATGCTCAAGATCAAGTCCGTCTGGACAACAAAAATGCCATTCCAGAAAAATCTAAATCATTTTCTCTGTAAGGTTTTTCTCATATTCCATTCATTTTGTATCTCTCATTTAAGTGTGCCAGTCCGTGTTGCCACCTCATTGCCTCGCAGCAGGGATCATGTTAGATGGTTAATGAGCTGTGCCTACTTTTTTTTCCACATGTAACACTTTTAATTACAGCTGAAGAATTCGGTTCTTGTTTCATGAGAACGCAAAATCTTTTGTCTGACACTGTAGAGTTTTGGTTGTGTTTCTGCCGACACCAGCCACTGTTGCTGAGCTTTTTATTGCAATTCTTTCTTAGAGTGTAAATTTATGAAGTGATGTAGCAAAGGTCAGTACAGAACTTGAGTTCAGGTAAATGTGGTAAAAAAAATCACTTAAGAATTAGCTTAAGAAGAAGCAGAAGTTTCACTGCCAATAAAAAAAAATTTGAAATTTTGGTTTAGCTGAAAAATCACCAACAATATGTACCTGCACTTTGTGTTAGAGATGCATTTTCACTCCACTGATTGTTTTATGTAAATAAGGGTTTAGGAGACAACGTGTTTGGAAATGTAATGTTTGAGGACATAACTCTTTTGAGGTTTCTAACTCGACTGAGATAAAAACGTTGCTTTATTTAGGGCTTCAATGGCTGTCAAGCAGGTTCGGCAGTGGCAGCTAAAGCTTCAGGTATTAAATTGATCCTGGGGAAGGATTTGAGAGATACGGGTGTAGGATGTAGTGAGCGGGCTGCCAATGGCCTGTCAGCATAACATCGAACGTGTCGACACATGTCATGCCTGCCTGGTCTTACTTGTGTTCTCTACAGGAAGATGGAGGGATACAGAGGCTGATCTGGACTATCGAGATGCAGTCATGGGAAACAGACTGCAGAATCTGTTGCCTTGCCAACCAAGCCCCTCAGAGTGCGAGGGTTAAATGTAAAGGATTCTCTGCCAGTGCAAATATAGGTTGCCATCTGTTTTCATTACATTCTTTTTGTTATGTATTCCAAAATATGAGCCAGTGTGGCCTGGTGGAGGCTGGAGGTGTTCAGATCAATTGTTGTTTTTTGGGTGTTTTTAAATGAGAAACAAAAAGAAAAAATCTTCTAATCTTTATAATTCTTTATAATTCTAATTTTTAACTCCCAGTGGTCCAACCCTGGTGATGCCAATTTCCAATCTGCTTTAAACTATGAAGCAAACTTTTGACAAATTGCTAAAGTTTTATGGTCAACTTAATTTCTGTCTCTGACTATTAATCTCCAATTGAGCTGACAGAGAGAGATGGCAAAGGAAAGAAAAGCAAACTTGTTGCTTAGGAACAGTGAGAAATAACCCTAACTTTTCTTGAAGCATCTGATCTTATCTCTCATGGTGCGCGTATCGCTGTGTATGTATGTGTATGTGTGCGCACGGGTGTGTGTCATGGGGGGGTTGGTGGTGGGGAGAGTCAGGTTTAGCAGGGATTGTTTCTAGGCAACTATTTTTTTTTTCTTTTAATATGAAACTTGTTTGTTTCTCTGTGTTTTTTGTCTCTTCCTATTCATTATGGTCCATTTTTCACAAATATGATTCCTCATTATTCAGGCAGGGTTAACTGGCTCTCTGGTGTATAAACTAGGATAGCACGTTGGTGAAAGAAGTGTCAGCAATAAAGCTGCTTTGTGCTGTTCGCAAAAGATGCCAAACATTCATTATGTCATGATGTGTGTAGCTATTTTCAGTAATATACAGTAGATTGGAGGCAACTACATCCTATATAGACTTTAATATTAACCACACACGATAGCTGCTGTGTTTGGACAGAACTATGCATAAGCACCATTTTAAATGTTCCATTGTTTACCTCTTGAGTAAACAAGTGGAAAATGGCTATGTCTAACATTTTGTCTCCTTATTTTTAATCTTACACTTTTGCTTAAATTGTGTAATAAGTATTTTGTTCACATCTGGCTTTTCTGCACTCAGCTGTGGCGCACACAAAGTGATAATTGAAAATCTGACCTGTAACAACTTTTGATTGTTCTGCCTTTGATGGAAGTAGTTCATTAAATTACTGCCTGTGAGATGTGGTGAGGTAAACAAACAAATAAATAAACCATACCTTTCATTAATTTTGACGTATGTGTGTCATTTAGCTGTCTACTGTCCTTGTTGCTTTTATAAACCAGCACATGTGCATTTGTGTATGTGTGTGTGTGTGTGTGTATGCAACAGGTGCAGATGTATTTTAACATTATTTAATGACTGTACAGTTCATGCGAAGCCATTAAACAATAATTAATGTCAGTGCAGCTGAGTAGGAAAAACATATGCACAGCAAAAACCTACTGAATTACTTCATAAATATACAGTTTGACAGTACAGCCAGAGGAGAAACTAATTACAGCATCTTCCCCTGACTTCTCCACACATACGCTCACTGCACTAATTGTACTGATGTCTTTTACAGAAGAACCCCTCTGATTTGAGTTTTAATTGGCTATGTACTATACTTGAGGTGTTTAATTAGAGGTTTTAAACTGGATGTTTCAGGTGGAAACCTGTCGCTGGTTCTGTGTTTTATTATACCCTAATTAAATGCCTCATCTTCAGAAGATATGACCTCCGCATCACCCAAATACTGCACTTTGCACACACACTGTGTGTGCGTGTGTGTGTGCGTGTGTGTGTTAAGTACAGATAACCCACAGCTTCCTCTAATAGTGAGTTTGTCTGCAAGATTCTTTTAATTATATTTGCTATCACAGTCTCGACAGTGCTGAATGTCGGTTTGGTCAAATCACTTTCTTTTTTCTAAACCTCAATCAGTGATGATGGGGCTTAATGACACGTAAAAATGTACTGATTAAATCTACATGAATCATATATCTTGCATAATCTCATCCTAAACTTGTAATTTACAGAGATACAAGGAAACAATTAAATGTCATTAATAACCTGGCTCGATGAGGTGGATATGAATTTTTGTTTTCTGTCAAATTAAATGTGAACTTTATCCCTCCAGACACTTGTGTTTATGCTACTTTAACACTCACCATTACCTTCCTCTACCTCTAACAACCTGTTGGTTTACTCCTAACTGTTCCGTTATGTATTAAATCCCACTCCAATATTCAATATTCAGCTTCAGCAGGGAATACGTCCAATTATAGAAGCAAAATACAGTTTCATAGGGATTTTAATTGTGGCACCAGTCTGACGCCAGACCACTGGCTATTTCAAAGCAATGTCCCAGAACAAGACAGTGAATAGTCCTTGGCCTATGTCAGTAAAAAAGTATTGATGGTTTAAAAAAAGTATGTAAGAGTCCAAAAAGCCAGACTGATATAAATTATTGTGGCTCTCAGATAGTTTCTTCAGAACTTCCAAATAAAACATTTAACACACCTCAAACAATAGAAAATGCAGAAATCAACTTTTACCTTTGAGAATTTATGCATTTCCAGGTTAATATTGTAATGTGCAATGAACTGGATCTGCCGCAGCATCCATAAAACTGCTTTCAGGTACCTTCATCTCTCTTTAATCACAATGTCATGCTTCATACTCAACTTAACGTTCATGTTGCTCCCTACTGTATATAAATATTATGCATGAGCCATAGCAATATTTTATACAGTTGGACGGTGCCCTCTGTTGGAATGACAGTAAAATTACAGCTGATATGAACTATTTCCCATTGATAATGAACTGAACCCCCAACTGGAAAAAGGGCAAATTTAGAGTGAAGAAGCACTAAGTAACATTATAGTCTACTAACTTCTGCATTTTTTATTATTTTTAACATCATTAGTTACTAGCTCCTTTTTGCAGGATTAGAATTTTATATAAATTATTATATATATTAATAAAAGACTGATGTATCATATATGGATAAACTTTCTGTCACTATATAAGGTGTTAAAATCAGCTTCACCTTCACAAACTTGTGTTTCTGTTCCACACTCTGTAGGTAACGAAACTTTTACCACCATTTTCACCTCTGAGAAATTGTTGAACAAATCTGGACTAAACTTCTACATTAATGTTATTGCCAGCACCAAACCCTAAATTGTTAAAAACACTTTTTTCTTACTGTAGTACTTAAACTAAGATTTTATGCATGTACTTTAGTACTTTTACTAAAGTAAGAAAAATGAAAGAGTACTTCTACTTGTAGAGGTGTATTTTTCCAGGCAAATACTTTAACTTGAGTATTGAGTTTGTCTACTTTAGAAACCTCTAATTATTTTATCTCTCCTGCCTAGCCCCGCAGTCTCAGATTCTTGGGATCTACCACTAACATTTTGTAAACTTAATGTGCAAGGTGGTTTCAGCCCACTTATCTACGAACTAGGTGCTAGTGGTGATTCTACACACTCCAACACAGTAGGTGGCGGTATTCATCTTTTTAGTTAATTTGTAATCGTGAAGCTAGTACCGCCAAAAAAACGAACGAGAAGAAGCAGCAGCAGTAGAAGAACCACCGTCGTGCGTATTACGTCAGTGGGCGGTGCTACAGGTCATGTGATATCTGTCGTCAGCGTGGCCTTCATGTGGTTGAGGGCGCCGTCAGTGTTGTTGGGTCTGGTGGGGAGCAGAGGCATACTGAGAGGCATGGTAAGTTTAACGAGCGTCAAAACTTCTGTCTTTGCTGTGATTTAAATATTATTGTGTCCGCTAAATAATATGTATGTCTATTCTTTAAAAGCGGTGCAACGCACAAATGTGTCTGATGTTGATACAGCCGCTACATTTTAGCTTCGTGTATCAACTACGCTAAATTTGCCGGCGTAAAACGGTGTACTTGCCATTAGTTTTACATTACTATTATGTTACTGCTTAAATTACACATATTGTCAAGTCTGGACAAATTTAAATCAAAAGTATCGTACGTTTTGTCTTACACGCTTGGCCTTATTAGCTGGCTGTGGTGTAACGCTAGCGTTGTCATGAGGGTTAAAGACTCCGTTAAAGTTGCTCATAATCTGTGGTGTTAATCTGGCTGCATGATGCAAGTTACCGTCAGACCAGGAGGAGAGCCACAGTTTATGTGTAACCCTTCCATTTCCCCTTAACTGCGGCAGTTAACCCATGATTTAACCAACAAGAAATTGAAGAGCTGAATTTTTTTTTTATTGCTCTGGTATTTTCTGCTACTGCGTGTGACAGAGAGACAGACATGCACATAGGCTGATAGCTGGCGTAATATGAATTATGAAACAAACGGGCCAAAGATCACTGTTTGAAGAGCCGGGTTAACTATCTCGCATTTTCTCGCTTATCTTGATTTTATTATACTTGCCATTTCGTCGGCTTTCGTTTATTTTTAGCTTGAATATTTGTAATTTGTAGTCAAACACTCATAGAACCGTAATATTTCATGTTTGTGCAGTGTGCTCAGGTGGGAGACTGGCAGACTGCCAAGTCCATCTACGAGTTTTCTGCCAAGGACATTGATGGCAATGAGGTGTCTCTTGAGAAATACAGGTAAGCTCTATATATCATATAATGGTAATGGTCTTTATACTCCTGATAAAGACTAATCAATTGCTTTACTTATACAGGAGCATTTACCTAATACATTTGCAGAGTTTAAAGAAAAAGTGGAACAGTGATATGTGTTACAGCATTTACATACTTTAAAATAATACTTTTATGAAGCGGTTTCTACGTTTAATTTACCGTTTCTTCTGTGTTTCCACGTCAGAGGGTATGTGTGTATCATTGTCAATGTGGCCTCTAAATGAGGAAAGACCAGAGTAAACTACACTCAGCTTGCGGGAATGCACGCCTCCTATGCTGAGAAGGGTTTGCGCATCCTGGGCTTCCCATGCAACCAGTTTGGAGGACAGGTAACAAGCATAATCTGATGGCACTACAGCTTTTGTGCAGGTCGTCTGACTTACAGCGGGGGAAATAAGTATTTGACACATCAGCATTTTAACCAGTAAGGGGATTTCTAAGTGGGCTATTGATGCAAAATTTCCACCAGATGTTGCCATCAAGCCAAATATTGAATTCA
>JAUYWH010000009.1:8195618-8308611 GCA_034779795.1 Ctenopoma multispine | reverse complement strand
CATCAATAGCCCACTTAGAAATCCCCTTACTGATAAAAATGCTGATGTGTCAAATACTTATTTCCCCCGCTGTATGTCCTGTATCACAATAACATTCTCATTGTTACTATTAAAATAACACAATGAATGTTCGTTACACCTTTCCTCCATCAGACTGCCCCTTTTTGCATGCAGTTATCTTGCCAGATGGTAGTCATTTAAATAATTAATCAGGCAGTTTTGCACTCTAGGGCAGTATCAATGACACAGCACATTTTTGTAATCCAATCTTCCTGATGATATATTTACTAGTACTTCAGTTGCAAAACTTATATTTCAGATTTCCTAACTTTAATTTTGATGTGTTTATGTAATGCAGGAGCCAGGTACTGAGGCGGAGATTAAGGAGTTTGCTAAAGGTTACAATGCGGAGTTTGACCTCTTCAGTAAGATTGAGGTGAATGGAGACAATGCTCACCCACTTTGGAAGTGGATGAAGGCTCAGCCCAAAGGCAAGGGAACACTGGGAAAGTGAGTTAATGTCTTATTTCTTAGCTTACTTAGCTTATAAAGGGTATTTAATTTAATTTGCTCTTCATTTATTCATTCTTCCCATCATTTATTCATTGCTATAATTCCTGTAATGTTTCATCTTAGTATGTGAGGACTTGTACACTTTTGTAATGCTGGGAGTCATGTCCTTATAACTCAGTAAGAATAAAATAATACATTTTCCAGAGTAGCCTTTGATCACTGTATGATTTAGTTAGCCCCTGGAATGGTAACACTGTATGTTACATAGATTTTGTTCAGCTTCTGTAACATCCTCTTATAACTTTCTTCCTCTTTTTTTCATTTGCTTTGGATAAGTTAAGTTGAGTAATGTTTCACAGTTGTGAGTAAAAGGACATTTATGACTTTCATGCTACTGGATTCATTGATAGCATTCACATGTCATATTATTGATAACTTAATTAACCTATCTATTGACTGTAACAGCTAGTTAAGGTATATCTTGGTTTTTTTTAAATCTTGCAATCTTGATTCAGTGGCGTATCAAGTAGTCTGTCTAATCTTCAAAGGTGGTGTTTGCTTATGAACATATGGAAACCAGCAAATACTACTGTTTGAGGACACTAAAGAATGCGTAGTGTTAAATACTAAGTAAACAAAGACGTAACAAAGAGGAGAATTATGCTTCACAAATGTGTTTTTAAGTCTGTTAGAAAGAGAATATTTTCTCTAATGCAAACTAGTCTCTGGTTCATTATAACCCACTTGACTTAAAGACAAATACGCACTCTGCTCCATGAGTGATGAAACACCCTTTTTAATGCTAATGCCTGAGAGTCATATTGTACTAACCTTTTTTCTTTCTATCCCTCTCCACAGTAACATCAAATGGAACTTCACAAAGGTAATTTTTTATTTAGTTAGCAATATCTATAGTAAAAAATGTGCTTGATTCACTTACCACAGCTGCATAAAAATACATGTGTTTTTTTTTTTTCTAATACTGTCATTTATTACTTTTGTAACAGTTTCTTATAAATAGAGAAGGACTGGTGGTGAAAAGATATGGACCAACAGATGATCCCAGCGTAAGTGGCACTCACTGTGGGCTTTACTTTTGCTTTGCATGCTAAGACACTGACACCTTTTGGAATAGTTTCCTGCTGTTTTGATTTAGTTAAATTATTGTTAATCTCAGCTTTTTAGGATTTACTTAGACAAGATGGTGGGTTAGGTTTGTCATAATTAATGGCAGCTAGAAAGTAAAAATGTTACTTTTTTTTATATGCATTTATAAATGATGCTAAGACAGGAACTGATATCTCGTCCTTTAGATTTTTGCCTTGCAATACCCTGTATATTCAGTTTTGTAGTAAAATATTTCCACTCATTTCTCTTTGCAGGTGGTGGAGAAGGACCTACCCACATACCTCTAAAACTACTGTCCCATATATTTGACTCTTGACCTCTCTCATGTACTTCAGGGTACTGGTGTGTGTGTTTATCTGGACCAGTGACGGTCTGTCTGTAAACCCAACATTGGGGAGGGCAGACCTGATGATCCTCAGCGTGCAACTAAACTCCAGAGCCCACCCACACCAAACCCTGTAAGAACAAATGAGAGTCTGTCACTAGTTATCCAAAGTAAAGAACAACACATCTTCCTTCAGTCTTTTAAGAGCCATTTCTTTTCCTAATGACCTTTCTGAATGTTAAGCGAAGTATGTGCATTTGTCAATGTCGGTTTGATGTAAGAACATAGGATGCCAAACATTTTTCACATTGCTGTCATACCACCAATAATGTTTTCACTTAACCTACTGAATGGCCTAGTAATGTATCATTACTTACCATGGGATGAAATTGAAACCTAAATGTTGTGTCAAACACTGATTTGTCAACTTAGATGCACTTATTAAAAGAATATAGCTTGAGTCACAGTAAAGTCCAGCTCCTGACTTATTTCTTCATATACTGGTCTGTTATTTTAATAATATGCTTATGTTTCCTAATTGATAATACAAGATTTTACATATCATAATTTCAACCACAGTAAGATTAGTGTTAAGTTAAAAAAAAATAATGTGATACTTTATAATCTTAATGACATTAAGTTTCAGTCTTACCCCAAGTACCAGCACCAGTAAACCCACTTGATTAAATTTTTTTGTTTTATTTTGAAGTTATAATTTGGTCAGATTTCTTTATGTCATGCCTAAGTCATAATAATTGATACACAGTAATTTGGGGGAAATAGCAATGTGTACCAAATAACTGTTAAATCTAAAATCATGTAGACAAATTTGATATTTAAAGTAGAACTGAAGTTATATAAACCTAAAATACAAGAGCACCGATTATAGTTCTGCAGCACAGACTTTTACAAATGTAGATTTTGTGCAAATCAGCTTTGTGGAATCAAGTCTGCTTTTCATTTTTCTTTCCTGCATTTCAAGTTTATGCAGACATCTTGTGCAGCGGAGCACACCTCTGTGCAGTTTGAGTACCATAGCCACAGCTTACATGAACTGTGGTTACTACTTTATTGTGAATTTTGACATTATAATGATAAAGTGAAAATATAATTTCAGAAACTTTTTAAATAAAAATAATCTCAAATTTCAAAATATTCACACTTAGTACTGAAGTCTTATCACAGTTGCAGCTTCAAGTGTTCGTGGTTAAGCCTCTGAAGAATTCTCACACCTGAGTTTCATTCATTCAAGATTAAAAAAAACTTTTGAAACTGTTGGGCACTTTATCCCATTCTTCCTGGAAGATTCTCTCAAGCTCCATCGCAGGAGAAGTTTATGTGAACTGCCATCATTAGGTGTCTTTACAGATGTTCTGTGGGGTTTATGTGGACTTGAGTCCAACCAGTAAAGGACAACCAGAGACGTGCCTTCAAAATGTTGTCTTGGCAGTTTGCTTTAGCTAATTATTGCTGACAGGTAAACTCTCACCTCAGTCACAGGTCACATGCACTCTTGAGCAGCTTTCCTTCGACGTTTTCTTGTCCCTGCAGCAGACATGTACCTCCATGGCATGATTGTTGGGTTCTTGGTCTCCTGGTAGTTTGGCCAGACAGCCAACTCTATGATGAATCCTTGTAGTTTCAAACATATTCTAATAAACAAGTATTGAGACCACTGTGCTCCTGAGACCACTCACAGACTTACTTAGACTTCATGGATCGGTTAAAATGAAAGTTCAGTATGTACAGTTTGTCATGGGTAGATTTCAACCACGTTTGTGATGCATCTCAAACAAAATAATGCAGGATGTCTAACAACACTTCGGAGTACCACATAGTGAAAATCGCTTATATCATAAATATAACTTGACCTAAGTCGTGATATATGTATATATATATATTATTTCTTATTTTTACGTCCCAATGACATACAGCCTCATTAAATGTATAATAACATCTAATGTGTCATTAGAAAGTCAGACGGCTGGTGTGAGCAGAGTGATGCTGCGTGAGTAGTGATGACGCACAGCGGCAGAGATGATCAGCACCGCTGGCTCCCAACGTGTCGCTTGCTCAAAATACAGCGACAAATATACATCCACCGAGCTGTGCACGCTGTGACTGTAGCAATAAATATTGGAAGAGGCAGAAATTGCGGGATTTTAAGGTGCGTAGCGTCGCGCTTGCATCTCTGTGAGGAGGAAGGACACAGCAGCGCGTCGTGGAAACAGGAACCGTCCGGGAGATGGACGGGAGCACTGCGGAAACTGGGAATGACGGGATGACTACGAGTGAGGTCGCGGCCGCCGGTCTCTGCCTGCACCTCGACCTGGAGGACACAGGTTCGTATGTCTTTCATTAGCACAGTCATCAGCTGCAAACTCAAGTCAGGCAGAGGTCTTTTTGGGAGGGGGGTGCTGGAGGTAGGAAGTTGGAACTAAGTGAGCAGCATCCCACTGTGTAAATAAACCAAAAGACCAAGACACAAAAATAAAGAGTTAAATCAGCCTAAGCTTTGGGAATGAATAATACATTTCTTGGCTGCAGTGTCACGGTTGAACTTCCTGCTACTGTTTCAGATGCTCGTTAGACACATGGTCTCCTTAAGGATACAAGGATATTGATTTTAATCATCAGTGTCATGGCTGAAAATACGATACAATATGAATGTCAGCTTTGTCATAATTTTGCACGAATGTCACGAAGAAAGCGCCTGTTACCCTCCTCAGCTGAGCCAGTTTGATTTGCATGTGCACGGTCATGCATACAGTTACTTTCAGTGCTCAAATGCTTGTTGTCAAATCCACCAGATGATTCTCTACCTACATGTGCAGACAGCCTCAAAACGTCAAGCAAGCAAATTCTGTTTAATGTCATGTTCTGTCTTTTTCTCATCTGACAAGTGAGATATCTAATCCTCTTTACACACACACACACACACACACACACACACACACACACACACACAAGCATACTGCAGCACTGACACAAAATGTTTGTTAGCCCATTTATGTAGTGTTTTTAAGACATTCAGTAGAAACTGCATTACAGGTGGTAGTAGTGTGAGATTAGAGCATGCAGCTGCAGAGAGTTTGTCTTGTTTGCTGCTTGAATCCCAGTGACACATTATTATGGCCTGACCCTAATCCCACAAAGACTCTTATTCTGTCATGACAGGTTTTGATGCAGACTACAGGTGTGAGCAGCCATGTGTGTCCTGTCAGTGCTGGACAAGAAATCTAATAACTGTATGAGCATACTTATCTTTGTTTTGTCAGTTTGTTTTTTTTCGCCAAAAATATGCTTCAACATCTTCCTTCTCATCTCAATGTATTAGCCATGCTGCTCTGTTGGTCTGTCAGTCCACCACCATGGTGCAGACTGAAACATCTCAACATGAATTTTATTCTAATCAGCAAGTGCTAGCATGCTAACATGCTAAAGTGAACAGGTGATCATGGTAGACAGTATATCAGCCGAACATCAGCATGTTTACACAGTCGTGCATACCGTACGTCTGCATGCTGATGTTAGCATTTAGCTCAGAGCACAATGTCACTAATGTGGATGGAGACAGTTATATTATTAATGCACTTGCAAGCAGCTAAGGAGGCAGCGTAAGGGGTGTATTGCTCCAGAGGGCTGTGCTACTTTACTCTTCTCGGGGTTTAAAATCAAATAAGCTGTACATTTTGGACAGCTCAGATTGCATTTTGGTTGCATCTTCTAACCGACAAATGAGAAGTCATAATGATTCAGATTATATTGTATATTAACTGCATTCTGTGGCGCCTTAGTGACAGCAACATCTGCTGCAGTGTGTCCTTTAACACGGCTTAAAGAGTCATTATCCCTGTTCTGTCGGCAGCACTTTCTTAATCCTTACACTCACATGACCTGGAATTCAGCATGGTGATGAAAACCAAGTAGTTTCTAGTGTTCTGAATAGTTGCTTCCTTCCTGCCTGCCTGCTCTCTCTCATCCTCTACTATGCACAGACACATACTGTACAGACACAGTGCAGTTGCGTCCTTCATGTCAGTTGCAAAGAGTCTTTCTGATCCTTGTGCGTGATTGGCCAATGATGTAATCTGGAGACCTCAGCCAATGACAGCATTCAGATTAGGGAGGAAGTCAATCCAATAGAGTTTTTACTTTGTCGGGACAAGTCTAGCTCATCCATTTAACTGTACTGGTTTGACTGATGCATGTCAGACTTTGATTTAAGCAGGATTTCTGTTGCATGTTATTTTTTTCCTTCCCATTCTGGATTATTTTACATTTACTAATCTGTAACGTGTAGGAACTGAACTCTTCTGCTGGTGAGTTAACCACCAATAATTTTGGCTGATAAAGTTACATTTGGACAGATTACAGTATCTGGTGAAATGTCCCTTTCAATTACACAGTAAAATAAAATGAATGAGATGATGAACGATTATCTGTATGTTGATCAAATAATGTCATCAATGAGGTACATAAATAGCTGTTCTGAGCCATTCTATCACACTACCACTCACCTGGTATCATGGAATCATACAAGCTCAGATATCTGCTGTTTTGTGTATTTATGCTGTCTGGATCATCATGTATTGGCATTATATTTGGATTGCACGTTATGCTGTGTATTACTCATTGTACATAATATATTTCTTTATACAATTGTAGGAAACGTATAAACAAATTGACTAGCATGAACTGACTTTATTGGCACCCCCTGGTAAATCATTAACTGTATGTAACAATTGTAACAATGTACTGATCTAGATGTGTCTCAGCCTATATTTCTTGCACCTTCTTCTTTCTCTCTTATCCACAGATTCAGCCAAACAGGCTCAGATAAGAGAGGTGAGAGGATACTTCACACTACACACACATGTCCCTGTCACATTTCCTTCCTCTGTATTGGTTTGCTGCATGGTTCAGTTGCCTTTTGCCTCCAATAAGACAATATACTGTCTAATATAAATGCAACATTTCCTTTTACTTTCTTCATGCCAGATGCCGTCCCCTTTTGGAGCAGGCACAGCCCACGAGAAAAAGATTGGCCACAGAAGGGTAGATGCCTCAGGAGAGACAACATACAAGAAGGTAGGCTTTCCTCTTTATCCATCTCCATTTTTTTTTCTTCTTAATAATCGTTTGTTGGTTTGCTGGGCATTGTGATTTCAACAACGGCTTTCCACCCACACCTGTTCTGTTGTTCCTTTCACTGTTCTCCACCTCCAGACCACCTCTTCTGCCTTGAAAGGGGCCATCCAGCTGGGAATTGGATATACTGTTGGCAACCTCAGCTCCAAGCCTGAGAGAGACGTGCTGATGCAGGACTTCTATGTGGTCGAAAGCATCTTCTTCCCCAGGTGCGTGTTTGTGAATGGATGCATTTTTATGTTCATACTGTATGTGTTTCTGTAAGTATCTGATACATTTTTTAATCTTCTTTCACTCTTCCTGTTTTTCCCATCATACACCACATAGTGAAGGCAGTAACCTTACACCAGCCCATCATTTCCCAGACTTTAGGTTTAAAACCTATGCTCCTGTGGCCTTCCGCTACTTCCGGGAGCTGTTTGGAATCCGACCAGATGACTACTTGGTGAGATGTTTATTTTCTCTGATGATTCGTGATGCTTTGCATTCGAGTGCTTATTATTAGTAAAAGTGAAAGCCTCCAACTTCTTCTGTTGATGTGAAGATGAACATTAAATGGCTTTACATATAAAAAAAGAAACCATGCAGACACAAACACAAAAAAACTAGAGCACATCCCCTCACATATCTTGCATCACGGTGAACACACAAATGAACACATAGTGTGACCTATAGTGTACTCAGTTACACGTTTAAGCTCTCGCTCTGCCTCTGCCAGAGGGAGACTAGAAGACTAAAGCTTTCTTTTTTTACCTTCAAGTAGTATCAGCAGACAGAGAGTTGTGTTTGTTTTTGTCTCCATGTGTTTGTGTTGGTGGTGGAGTGGTGGAGGATCAATATGTCTGTACTGCGTGAACATAATCGTAGAAATCTTTTGTTAAAATGTGTACTTTTTAACCCTCAGGCGTCAGTTTAATTTACTACCCTCTTATATCGTTAGGGACAAAAATGTCCCTAGTGATGCCTGAGGGTTAATTCACAAAAAAATAAATAATGGCCGCTTTTTCCTCCATTCTGAAAACACTTTCACTTTCATCACGTTCGCTTTAGTTTAACATAATTCCATAACATAATAACTAGTATAACATAATTAGTCCGCACAAGCAAGTAGTTGGTAGAAGTAGCATTTCCTCAGTTAATTTAAAAACATCACTGCAGTTACTAATACAATACTGAGGACTAAATGTCAAAATGTAGTGCTGTATACACTCCTAGTAGTTTAAATTTGTCATTCTTCCCACCTACACCCAGAAAGCCTTTTTGTCCTTAGCCATGAGTACACATCTGCACTTTAAAAGCAAAGTTCCCTTTTTGCTGCTGATGAGCAATGCCATGTGAGTGGGTGGATACATTAGCCTTTCTGTTGACTATTTGAAAAATCTATTGGATACAATATTAACAGGGATACACAGGCCTGCAGTAACCGTGACACTGAAATTACAAACCCTGGTGAAACACGCAGCGTTTCACAGATGACATTTAATGACATTATCAAAAGCCTTCTTTGTGAGAGGGTCAGACTACTCATTCAGTGTAGTGTAGTGCAATCTTTTATGGCTGTGCTGTATTTTAAAAGACTTTAGGTCAAATCATCAAACACCACTTTAAATCCTAATATCTGTTTGTTCTTCTGTGTCTGTGCTTTGTCTAGTACTCACTATGTAATGAGGCCCTGATTGAGTTGACAAATCCAGGAGCTAGCGGCTCCATATTCTATGTAACACGTGATGATGAGTTCATCGTCAAAACCGTACAACACAAGGAGGCCGAATTTCTACAGAAACTGCTTCCTGGATACTATATGGTAAGTGAAACTCGTTAAAATCATACAATCATTTTGTGCTGCTTTTGTTTTTTTGGCATGCAATATTTTTTTATTATGTATTTTATTTATGTTATTATCACCTTATTTAGTTTTATTGTTGTTAATTTTCTTGCTTGACTGAAGAGGCTGCTTAAGATTGTGCATGTACAGTATCTTGTAATTGGGGAAAATGGCAAAAAAAAAAAGGTCTTAATCTCATATCTTAGCAGCAGCTGAAACTTTTAGTCATCCTTATCCCCTTTATCCTACCCGCTGACATTGGCTCCAGTAGGCAGTGACGCCAGCAGGTGGCTTTGTAGTAGATAAGAGCAAAGAGGTTGTACCTGACTGAGACCCAGCCTAAGTACTCGTTAAGATGCTAAGCAGTTGCTCAGTGGAGACACACAGGCTGAATGGCAGTTACATGTTCATATAGCCAAAATACATATATATATATATCATTCCTTTATATCTCCCTGTCTCTTTTACTCTTTTTCTCCCTAGAACTTGAACCAGAACCCTCGCACTTTGCTGCCGAAGTTCTTTGGCCTCTACTGTGTCCAGTGTGGAGGCAAGAACATCAGAGTTGTTGTGATGAACAATATTTTACCACGCTCTGTACGCATGCACCTCAAATTTGATCTGAAGGGATCGACGTGCAAGAGGCAGGCTTCAAAGAAGGAAAGAGAGAAGTCTAGACCCACTTTTAAAGACCTGGACTTTCTGAGTAACACTCCCGATGGCCTCACTCTGGACCAGGACACTTACAACGCACTGGTCAAAACTCTGCAGCGAGACTGTCTGGTGAGAGAGACGAGGGTGATATTGCATGAACTGTAATTTGTAGAAATACATTAACAAATGTATTTTATTTTATCAAAACAGCACAGTAATTATTTAACAGTTTGCTCAGTATGTGACTCATAGGGTAATTAAGATTGAAGATGAATTAAAGGTCAGTTAAATGGTAGCATAAATGAATAGTTCATGCCGGTTGTGTGTTTCTAAAACATCCCCTTGGCTGAAAAACAAACATTTTTATTTTGCAATTTTCTTAGGAGGTCAGGTTTTCAAATCTCATGTATACAATTCACAACAGGTTCTGGAGAGTTTTAAGATCATGGACTACAGTTTGTTGCTTGGGATTCACAACAAGACCCAGGCGGAGAGAGAGCATCAGTTTCAGGGCTCACCTGTTGGAGGTGGGGATGAAAAGAAGCCTGCAGCCCAGAGAGCCCTTTATTCCACTGCCATGGAGTCCATACAGGGCAGCTCAACGTGCAGGAACACGCTGGACCATGATGACACGTGAGTCACAGTTTCATAGTATTGGCATCAGCATCAAAACACTGAATTTACAGGTGGTGGTAATGTTCTCCTATCTCTCTGCAGTATGGGTGGTATTCCTGCTGTTAGTGGCAAAGGAGAGCGCCTCCTACTGTTCATCGGAATAATCGACATTCTGCAGTCCTACAGGTAAAATTAAGAAGTTTATTAAATGTGGTATAGAGTTGCACCACAAAATACCAACAAATTAATAGCTTAGCTCTTAGATTTACATTTATAAACAAGCATAACTTACTCTAGATACGTTTTAGAGGGAAAACTAGTTCAATTGTTCAATTCAGTTTTATTTATATAGCATCAAATCACAACAAAAGTCATCTTGAGGCACTTTAGATTGTATAGTTTAAGACCTTACAGAACATAAGTAAATACAGAATAATGTGGAAACCCATCCTCATTCTTATATCATTATTCATTAAAAAATGTGTTTGTCTGACTGGATATAAGTTGTCTGCACCAGGATGTCATAATGAATTCATTTAACTGAACATTGTATTTTTAACCTTTATTCTCTTAACTCTCTACTGCGTAATGTTAACACTTGTTACATTATACTGAATTCTGCTTCTAGATATTTATACATTTATGATGTTTGATGATATGGTCAGCATATTGATTTTTTACATTTAGCTTTGCAAATCCTGGAACTCAGATTGTTTGACATGGACTTTTCCGTCAAATGACTGCATGTGTTTGCCCTTCATTGGACACTTCAGAACAGGTTAAGTGACACAGTTTTGCCTTCTGTAGCGAGGACGTTTCTGTGGTTTTGAAGTCAGGAAAGATTCAGACTCACAGGCAGATGTGGTGAGAAGAACGGGACAGGGTCTATATACTGTACATATAGACATATAATGTCTTTAAATGGCTACACATGAAGAAGGTCTGATATGAAGTTTTTCAAACATACGTTACAATTTACATCTAGTAGTGAGGCTGTAGCCACTGTTTCAGTCTGTAGTTGCCAGGTAACCACAGTAAGTCACTGAGTGCAGCTAAATAATTTAATTGTCTCGTCTGACAGACTGATTAAGAAACTGGAGCACTCTTGGAAGTCCCTCGTCCATGATGGGGTGAGTAGCTTTCACATAGTTGTTATATAACAGTCTGTATCCAAGCAAACCAAACCTCACATTTAGTTTTTTTTTAATTAGTTTTTCACATGGTGCTTAATCTATTTAATATGCTGATGAATATGTTTTGTCTCTGTGTCCCCTGCTTCCCCACCCCCCATAGGACACAGTGTCAGTTCACAGACCTGATTTCTATGCTGAGAGGTTTTACAAATTCTGTAGTACCATTGTCTTCAAGAAGAGCTCCTGTGAGTCTACTAATATGCATAAAACATATACTCGCACTTCTCTACTGTGTTTGTTTCTTATTGTCACCATAATAACTATTGGGATATTTGAATTTTTGGAATCAGCACCAATAAAGTTTCTCATGTTTTCATAGCACTGCGATCTTCTCCATCTAAGAGGGGCCGAGGAACTCTCACCAAGTCCACTGCCGGAACCGGTTCAATTGGACAAGGCCCCTCACTGAGTGAGGAGAAGCAGGAAAACCAGGACAACTTGGAGAACCTGCGTGGAGCTTTCATCTTTCCCTTGCTGGATGACAATGGTAGGACCTCTTGTAAATTCTCTTCAAAATGGTCTAGAGTCACAACAGGACAGGAGGGGATGAGCAGAAAAATGTTGCCTACAGGGTTCAAGTAGTAGTTTTTTTAAATAGCATGCTTAATTACAAACACTTGAACTCATTTGGATTGAATTAGTCAGAGATTGTTTGGACATCGTGGTTCTCAACAGTTTTTATCAAGGCCAGTTATCCTCATCAAAGGTAATGAGGGATATGCAACATGCTGTTTGAATAATATAACAGATCAAGAAGTGAGCTGGTGCTGGCGTTTCCTTCTAATCTTGTATCTTTCTGAGCTTTTTCACACTAATAGCTTCAATTGTCTGCAGTTAAATGCTCATGTTAAATGAAGTGAACCTTTATTAACCCCTGTGGAGAAATAGTAAAAGTAAAACTTAAACAAATCAACACTAGATATTTAGTGATAAACACTTCAGATAATCTATGCAGCAATACTACAAATAACAGCACTACAACAAATAAAGACTGGTTGATATCCAGCTGTGTTTAAGGACATATGCAGAAAAGCCAACTGACTAGCCAATATGAGATGTAAAGATGTGCCCATCACGTAACAGAACAGCTCTGTTTCCCAGCATTTTATTTAAGTATGCACTGATAATATTGTCTTCTCTCTCTCTTTCTCCATGGCTCGTGACCACTTACTTAACGATGTCACTATTCCAGGGAAAGAGCCACCCTGCACTCCTCCTTCATTTGAAGATGCTACTACTGCATCTATCGCTACCACACTCTCCTCTAACAACTCTTTACCAACCACCCCATTTGATACACCAGAGCACCCCCGCTACAGACGGCAAATGCAGTCACCCTGTGTGGTCAGGTGAGAGTAACTGTACTGATATAAAATATCGTAGTATGATAACAGTATTCTGTATTGACTGTGTACTGTAAGGCAGGTTTTGATTCTTTTGAATTGACTTTTTTAAACTTAACTAGTTTGTAAGTGTGTTCTGTGCTTTTCTCATCTATACTTCAGGTCACATAAAGAGATAGTTGAAGTTCATGGGGAAAAGCAGGACATCATAACAGTAGAGGTGGAGCTCAGGTAAACACATACTGTGTATATTACTACTGTATTAACTAGGGTAATGTTCATATCTGCCTTCCAGGCAGTATTTTAACAGTGTTTATTTCCTCATACAGTAAAATCCCAAAGAGCACGGAGCTCACACAGATGACTGAAATGACCTCTCCCAGCCATCTGTCACCTGATCACCAGCCTCGTGTCTTTACTTCAACCACTCCTTCCTCTACTAGTCCATCCTCAGCATATTCCTCCTCCACCCTTCCTCCTTCCTTTGTGTCTTCCCCCTACACTGCTCACTCATCTGGTCAGTCATCCTACACACTTTGTTCATCCATCTGTCCATCCACCAAACCACTCACCTCTCCCACAGTTTCTCAGTCTTCCACTCTCTTTTCTCCAGTCTCTCATTCATTTGCACAATCCACACTTCCCACATCAGGTCTTAAAGCCTCCACTTTACCTCCTGCCTCAGCATTTACTCCCATCTGCCCTGCATCTTCTCATTCCTCCACACAGAGCTCCTCCCACAATCTTTCCTCGACACCTTCCTCCACTGTCCCTCCGAGGCCACAAATGCCTCTGCAGGAGCCGCGTACGTCGAGCAATCAGCTGTCTGTGTCAAGCAGCCACAACTCATTGGACGGGGAAGTGCAGGTGTCCGACATCTACTTTGTAAGTTCCTGTTAGGTATCAGCCAGTTTCAAAACAGTGAGGCCAGCTTTATTGTGGTGCCATAGACGTAAAACACAGACTGAATTATAGGCATAAACTGACATACACTATTTCCACTTCCATAGAGTAAAGATATTTTTCCTCCTCTGTTTCTTTGATCTACTGGGTCTCATGCAGTGGCCCAGTCAGGACAGCGTGGTAGAGTTATGATGGTGAGGAGGCTGCGTGTTTCTTACAGTATGCACGTACAGTACATACACATCTAAAAAGATTTTTTCCCCCCAAAGCACGAGTCTCCTACAATCACAGTTCATGCTTTTGAATGCTTTTGAATGTATCTGCGTTTTTTAATATCCGTCATTCTGCATTTATGCGCTCTGTCATTGTCTGCTCTATATTTGTGTGTGAATTTTTTATGACATTATTTCATTAATTCTCCATTTTCTTCCTATCATAACCAGTCCAGTCATCTCACATCATCCCTTACATTTCTTCTTTGTTGTATAACAATTGAATTCTCTGCATTGTCTTCTGTGCACGTTATATGCATCTTTCCATTCATCTGTGTATGTGTGTGTGTGTGTTTGTGTGTGTGTCTGTCATCAGTATGCAGATGGCAGATATTGGGTGTACTCTCCAGTTCTTGGCCGTCGTAAGCTAAACTCTAGCTCAAGTTACAATGTAAGTCCCCTCCAAAGTAGTTTGAGTCATTTTTCCTGTTAGGAAAAGTTCCCATCACCAATGGTTACCAGGCATTGCATTGGTGGCTTATTTATTTATTTAAAAAAAACATTGTATAAAAAATGCAGGTTCTGAATAGGTTCTATATAATGATTTATATAGCACCAAATCACAACAAACCTCATCTCAAGGCACTTGATGTAGTAAGCTTAAGACCTTAAAACATATGTGAACAACCTATACAACTATATGGGATTATACAGGAAACCCAACAAATCCTCTGTGAGCAAGCACGAGACAACAGTGGAGAGAAAATTTTAAATGGACGTTGCATCTTTATGCTACACAACGTCAGCATACAGTAATTTAAATGTGTGAGGATCTTGGTTTCTGCAGTTAGTTAACTGTAGGTTCTGTTGTCTTTGTGATTTTAGTGATCCCTGATCTTCTGCCCTCTATCACGCAGGTGGCACACACAAGCTTAAGAGCTGATTAGTGCAATGAGTGTCTGGCTAGATTAAAATCCCCTGTCCGATGGTGGAAATCACTTGGTACAGTTCAAAGCACCTGAACACCTGACCTTCAAATCATTTGTATTTCTCTGTAGCATTAAATTCTAGGACTAATTATGCAGCAATGAATTAAACGTTTGGGGGAAAAAACATTTATTATTAAGGTGTTTAAAATGTAAATTAAATTTTCAGCTATAAACACCCTGACATGTCTAAATGTAAAGGACAATTTGAATTAAAATGTAACAATTAAAAATGGTCTCCTAAATCTTCAAAGCTAGAATTCACTAGCAGTAATGGCCACATACTAACCTTAAGCACTGTGTACAGTTAATTTAGGGGTCATTTGGAGCCCCCAGCATTCAGAACTGTAGAGTGCAGCTCGTCTGGGGTAATGCCATTATAAATCTCGCTTTCTCATTTCTCCTATATCTCTGTTCTTGTGCTTCTGCTGTTCGTTGGCTGCGTTTGGCAACAGCAGACTCAGGAGGATCGGAGTTGGGTGTACTCTCCTCTGCACTACGATTCAGAGCCAACGAGGGGCTCAGAGGGGGAGAGTGAGACAGTAAGTACTCATTCATGGCCTGTTGTTAATTTATATACATGGAACATAGATGAGTATATCAGTTTGCTATGCTCCTATATTAACATCTCTTTCATTAATCCCTTATTTCTGTTTCAGTAACCCACATTGGAGAAAGCAGTGACGTGCAGAGCCACAGGCTGTCTCCATATACAGAAGCTGTGGGGTTCTGTAAAAAGTCACCAGGACACTTTGAAGTTTTCATCCTGGTTGCCCAAGCTGCATGTAGAAGCTTGTTTTGCCTACTGTGAGAGAAACTCAAAGAATGAACTTAAATTCGATAAAGTCTACGAGAATGCAAACACAGAATAACAATTATAAAATTGTTTTGCAATTAATTCACGGACAGTTTGACTCATATGAAGCCAAGACGTCACATGGTACAATCAGTGTGGCACTGTGAACGATTCTGGTGGCTGTTAAGTCAGGTATTGGTGCAGTCATGCTGTCTGCTGTGGGGGTTTTAGTGTTCATGAGTCATGCTGCACTGTTCCAGCTCTGGCTATGCAATATAGATGTATGTATTATCAGTTCGTTATAAGTTTGTTTTTCACTAGAGGAATTTCAAAGCTGTGCACTGTTTATTTTTAGCACTTTATCTGTGTAAAGGAGTCTTTTGAAATCATATGTATCATTATTTTGTTATCACTTATTGCAGCTGTGTGTTACAACCACTTAAACACAGTTAACATTCTGTGTGCTGTGTTTTTCCTATGATGTTTGGTGGTCCGCTCAAGAAATTGTAATCTTACAATGAATGGTTGTGTTCAAAATGTTCAAAAACCCATTTTCATGACTGTTTTTATATTTCACTCAGGTTCTAATTTTTAAAAAGCTAAATTATATAAAGATACTGAACACTTTAAGTAAATATCAGATCCTTTAAGTGGAGTTTAAACAGTATAGCTGCCATTAATTATCAATTTTTGTAGCACTCCTCACAACAACACCAATGGAGCAAATTTAAAAATAATATCTAATCTAATTATCTGTTAGTCTGTGGCTGTCATTCTGTATGTGCATGTGTTTGCATGTATATACTAGGAATGTGTGACTGGGAGACATTTAAGACTTTTCTGTCTTGCCTAATTGTCAAATTGTCAAACTTTCAAATTTGTTATGTGCTGAAGTTTACCTGCATGTTTGTGGGGAAGTGTTTGTAGCCGATCACTGTGCAAAAGAAAATAGATTATATCGAATTAATATAATTTTGGTTGATTGCAGTAATGAGGAAACATGTCAACCACTGTAACAGTGTGGATTGTAGTGATTCAAACTTGTAACGTGAACAGATATGTTATCTGTAGAAAGGTATTTGCATAAGTAGCCCACCAGATGGCACCGCAATGTCTCAAATATAGTTCTCAGTCCTGCGCATCTTAAACAGAATCCTGGATAGCGAGTTATTTTCTAATTTAGTATATGGCGGTATATGAGCCGCCTATAGGCCGTGATTAATTGTATTGTTTATGAACTTTTAAAGCCTCACACATCACCTCCCCACATCATGCTGACATTGTAACACACAGAGACATAATAATATGAAATCTTGATTGCTTTACTGGGGTTGGCTTTTTTTTTCAATCTGCACAAACATTGCTCCTAATTATAAACTGAAATAAAACAGACAAGGATCGATATAGCTTCAACCCACAGGACTCATAGCTGGCTATGTGCAGTGAAACTGTCTCTTTCTATATAGTAAAATGAAATAAAACATACAACTACGTTGCACTCTCAGAATACAGTATCTGCTCACTGTGTCCCTCTGTGTGTGCACATGCATGTGCAGGGACACATGTATTGGCATTAGCATGACATTTTGCTTTATGTGTAAGACAAAGTTGTGAATATTACTCAGGGTGAACAAGTTAACAATGCTGGGCCATGATGGAATGTGTGTGATGGACAGAGATGAATAGCCAAAATTGAAGTCGTCCTTCTCCCTGCTTGTCCCTTTTCTTTTTGTCCTCTTTGTACCTCTGTACACATAAATGCACCTCCTTCTCCTGCCTCTTCATGGCTTCTAGTTGACTTTCACCCAGGACAGTATTCCTTCAGCAGTCCAGTGCAACTGACTCACACAATCAGCTGGATTTTCTTATTATCAGCAAATTCCATAAAAAGATCAAATCCAACAATTAATGAATCCTACTGTATCAGACTTAGCCAAAAGCTGTGAAGACCTAACATATTCTGTTGTGCTATTTAGCTACATTCTTGTCCAAAACATATAAAATCACATCTGTGATCCACACTGTTACAGTGGTTGACATGTTTCTTCATCACAGCAAACAGAATCCACCTCACACGTCGTACTGTAAATACTCAGTAGATAAATTTGTAAAAAAAAAGCTGTACCTGCCCCACCAAACACAGAGGTAGTTCAGTAGATGCAACGCAAAGGGATTAGGACTGAAATCAGGTAAATAAATAAGTATTGAGTTGTAATCTCTCACTGGAAATGAAGGTGTGTTGATGGTGCAGACTGGCATGCTACTTTCTGCATGTGCCCTAAGAGTCCACTTCAGTCTGCCTGGTTGTCGTTCACAATCTAATCTTGACTGAAGCTTATAATGGATAAGAATATCTGTATGTACCTATCTGCTTCTCTTCCTTCCCAGCTTTCTGCCAAATGCATGCTGGGATGGGCATCAGACACCTGTGACTTTGAACATCATCATCGTGATTATCATAAACAACACACACAAAACACTCTTTAAGTAAAGTAAGGAAGTCACTAATGCGGAAGGTCATAAAGACAGAGTTCTAAAGTTCTCATTTAAAAAATATATTTCGGAACTTAAAGAAAAATTATGGCGCGGCAGCATGTGTACCTGGGGTGAAATAGACCGTCACAAATCTGCGCTTTCATCTGCAGGAAACATAAACAAAAGCCTTTGTTCTTTCAAAGGAGAGAGGGGCGAAAGCCACAACAAACAGGGTGAATATGCAACGTGCGCGTGTGTGTTTATGTGTGCACGTGAAAAGAAGAGAGGGAAGAGGAGTGAGAGAGGGAGAGAAAGCAGAGAGAGATCAAAGCAGGGGATATGTTATTGAATCTCTGTGTGGGAGGTGAAGCCTCACCTACCCAGAGTGCCTTGCCTCACTCCTTGCAGCCCACTCAGGTTTTTAGGAGCATCACTTCTCTTTGCAGCAAGCTAGCTCTTCATCAGTCATCTCCAGCTATTCTCAGAGAGTCTTGAAACAGTGACTTGGTATGAACCAGCAGCCAATCTCTGATCTGTGACACGTAATCTCCCACACACACACAGTTCAACATGTGCATTTCAACAATCGTGGGACGGCAATGTACTGAACAAAAAGTCTGCAAAACATCAACATTTTTACTTACATTTTATTGTGTGAAGATCACTGCATCTGAGCCCATCCCCCTCTTTTCCCAATCTCGTGAAGGGATCTAAGCGTCTCTTTTTAACTCAGCATGAGAAGCTGCAAACAGATGTCTATCTGTCCATGCAGAGGGAATGTCGTGCCCTCTCACACACAGATGAAAAGCCGTGAAAGTCTCTGTGTTGTGTTTTCAGTGTCTTAAGGCAGTGTTTATCTTTGGTAGGTTGAAGAAAACAAAGCCATCGATTTCTAATCCTAATCCCCTTCTACTGCTTCTCTCCTATTGATCATCTATCCATCCTTAATTAGATGGAGGGATAGAGGGATGGAGGGCTGATGAAGGGCAAAACTTTTCCTGCCAGTGTTCTGCAGCCTTTTAACTCTACCCATCTTTGTTTCAGTCTGTCTCTCCTGCTTGTGGAGCTTTCACTAACTTGACATTGTTTATGGTAGAAAAGAAATGCAGGTTGGTTGGTTTATCAAACCTGGGGACTTGCAAAGCTGTGGTGGGGGTTGCCTAAATATTGAACTGAATGAATAAATGAATGCACAAAACACACAGAAACACATGCATGCATAAAGAAAGAGAGTGAACTGGGCTCCACTCCAAACGCCAGTAATGTTATTTTTCTGAGATTTAAAGCAAATACTAAGCTGAGGCGAAGATGAGTTTCTCTTGCTGCTACTTGTTCATGTATTTGTTCCCTGGCCTGTTTCCCATATGGCATAATGGGTTTGATACTGACTAGGCCAGTTTCCATCGTTTCACTAGTCTATCAGCAGCATTAATATAGATTTCTCCAATATGTGTCATAGGCAGATGATCATTTACTGTGGTTTGTCTTAGGTATTTGGTTGAAATTACCCACTGAGGATAGGCAGTAAACTCAGATGTGGCACAGTGAAATTCAGTAAATAAAGTTGTTTGCAGTCTTAACAGGATCTAATCTAAAGCATATTTTCAATAAAACAGAAAACGCATTTTCTTTAGCCGCAGAAACTGGAGGATGAGAAGTCTTGGATATGAAAAAAGAGACTTTGGAACCTTTGTAATCAGACTTGTCAGGGAGAAGAGAACCACGTGACATTGCAAAATAAATTGCCAAAGCTCTATTTCAACAGCTACAAGACACAGTTAGCAACACGCTGGTGAGCACAGTGGAACATTTAGACAAACCCAAAAAGAAAAAAAGAGAATGAGTGTTGCGTGGTTAGAAACATGTCTCCAAATCATTTAATGTTGTTGTATGCTAACATGTTTGCTGTATCAACTTTACGAGGTAAAAATATGTCCGTGTTTTGTTAACATGTTGTTTCTCTGCTCCAAAGTGTCAAAAACTATCAAACAAAAAAAAAGAATAACTGAATATGAAGTTAGTTTTGTTATTTCCCACAAGCCAAATGTTTTATGTAACAGATGCCTTCTTGAAGAATGTTTTACACTTATTTAAAAGGCAGCTTCACCTCCTATGGGGACCCAATGTAGAACGGTATTAAACTTGCCTCTGCCTTCCCATATCAAAATATCTTTTTACTCCTCGCCAAAAAAACCTCCAGATTACATCACTTGGAGAAGTTTTCAGTTCAGATGATTTTAGCCAGGAGCAGAGTTAGTTCTTAATATAGGTAAGGCAGAAGAAAGGTTAATAATAAATCTAATACATGTACTCTACAAACAAAAAACAATGGAAGTAAAAAAAAAGTGTAAAATCAGCCTTTAAGTAATTTATTTCAGTTAATTCCTGCATCTTTGTCTCGTATTCACTTTATTTGATACATACCTAGCTTTTGACCAAAAGTCAAATCTTTAAGCATTTAGCTATCACTTTAGGATCTAATGCCTTGACCAAGGACAGTGCTCATTTATGGACATAGAGCTCAGCAGTCATTCAAACTAAACTTTGAGACTTTTGCTTAAATCTGCAAGGCAAATTATTAGTGAGGAAGGACATCTAATTTGAATCCTCATTTTATGAGATTTCCTTATTAGGCTCATTAATGTGGCCATGAAAGGCCAGTTTCTAGCTTTTAACTATGTTGTTCACGTGACTGCCTGATATGACTCTAAGACAAGTTGTAAAACAAAAAGTAAAATACCTTCCTCGGAGTTGAGTTTCTCTCTGGCTCATTTCTGACTACAACAACTTTAACAGAAGGGAGTAAATGTCAAATGACCATGTCCCTTTATTTTATAGCCTAACTCTGGACAGACACAATGCCTGAACTAAATTGTAAGTAGCAGATGAGAGGTTTTAAACACCTGCTGGAGATGTTGAGATGATATTCATTTAGTTTGGGCACAGACTTGTAGGATTAATGTTAATCACAGTGGTATTCCCTTTGGGATCATGAGTAAACAATGAAACTGATGTGCAAGGTCCATGGGTCACACCCACCCACATTCCTCAAGAGCCACCTCTGAGAGCAACTCACAGACATCCTGGACCTCATGTGAGTCATGACTGAGACAGTGAGGAACTCTCAGTGATGTAAAACCAAGTCTGATTTTACAAAAACTGTGCTTGAGTTGCAGAACTTTGGAGAAAAGTGGTTGGTTTTGGATATATAATGCATGTCACTGCAAAAATGACACCCTGGGGATGTTTCTCCCTAAGTGTGCGATAATGGTTGAAGCAGAAGTCATTAATAGCAGACTAATGTGTGTCAGATGTTACCTGTCCAGCAGCAGCAGCAGGAAAGAGAGAGCCAGGACACGAGTGAGTGACCAGCATAATGAGAGGGACATGGCCTGCCAACTTGGGCAGCTGCTTCTCTAGTGGGACTGAGGGGTGTGTGTGTGTGTGTGTGTGTGTGTGTGTGTGTGTGTGTGTGTGTGTGTGTCTGTGTGCGTGCGTGCAGAGATCTGTTTCTTCTCTTTTTCTTGCTTCTTCTCTTGGTTTATTTCTCATGATTGGCATCTTGAAATACAGCTACACACACACATATGCTGGGCACACTCACAGATACACACACGTACACAAGTACAGACCACTTAATCGGGGCTACCGTGGGAATGCTTGTGGCATTATGTCAGTCACTGAGGTGATGCCTTTAATCCTGAAACAAATCTAGACTTTGTGTTGTCGTGTCACTGGCTGTGTGAGTGAGCGTGCATGTGTGTAAAACCCAATCTCACACCCATTAGATTACGGCTGGTCGCGCAGCAAAGACACCCCACTGCCACTCCCACATGGAAGAGACGGCAGGATTAGCCAGCTCTATGCCCACCCTAATCTGGGGACAAAAACACAATTGCCTCCCACTGAGACATGGAGTCAGAAAGATTCAATTTGATGTGCCTTCCTCACTAAAAAAAGAGTGTCTTTTAAGGTTAAAATTACTGGCTCAGTCTACCATCAGTCAATGTGGATTCAGCTCTAAACTGTGTCCTTTTTGTCCCTATGATCGATCCTTTTTGTCGCAGTTTGGAAAAGGCGCAGTTTTGGAAAACAGGCTGCTTTCTGTAGCAAAGAATGCAAATGGATAAGCTTTTTCATTTGTGATGCTAAGTTATGTTATGTTTATATGACAGTTGTCCGAATGTAAATCTACTGTTGTCTGCTGAATGAATTGTAGAAGGGTAATAATCACAGAGGCAGGCCATTACAGAATCAACCGTTTATTAAAGACTGGAACGGCATATCTAAACACTGCTCTTTAACACTACAAGGTGTAGGCAGTATTTTACTCTGAGTATTTATGTGTTTTCAAGCCAGCAGCTAAAAGCTGATGTTGTTTTGTTTATCTGTCACAGTGACAATCTTAGTTTGACATGTTAGTATGTTAACATTTGCTAATTAGAACAAAACAAAAAACATAGTTGAAGATGAAGGAATTTTAAACTGAAGTAGGCTATTTAACCAAAGTAATGTGATGTGGTTTGTGTTCAACGTTATTACAATTAATAATTTTCATCAAAGTTATTATGGAAGAAATGAACACCCTAGGGAATGTATGAGTACTGAGATCACTAAATTCAACTAAAATTAATAGCAATTCTGTCAGTAAATGACAAGATATTTTCAGTCTGGACCTATGTGGATTAACCATAGAGCCATGTTGCTGGCAAGGTTAAATCTGAAACTATTAATATGGAGTTCATCCACTGTTCGCATGTTATTTTTTTGCTAGAGCAGATGTCTTTCTATCACTTTCCAATTAGGGTTCAGCATGTGATGCATTATCACAAAAGGCTACCTGCTAAATGTTATGTCAGTGTCTCATTATTTGACAGAAGCTGCCTGTCTCATTGCCTCAAGCCAAGCCAACTCCTTCCCTCTGTCTCTCTTCCTCTTTTTGTCTCTCATTCAGAGGCATCTGCCTCATTAACCACCATCAGCATTTTGCTTGCTATGTGTGATTTGGATGTATTGGGAGTGAGGCAGGGTTTGGTATGTGTGTGTCAATGTGTGTGTGCGCGTGTGTGTGTGCAGACAACTCATTAGACTGGAAAAACATTGACATTTTTACTAGAATCCAGATCATATCTTCTCTTCCTTTATGTATCAAAGGCTTCCTCCAATCAACTCCCTGGTGTGTGTATGGATGTGTATGAGTGTGAATATGTACGTGTGTGTATGTGTGTGTGTGGTAGTGTATAGTGGGAGACAGATGTTTGCTGATTCAACGAGTTTGCGCCGCAAACTCAGCCCAATTTAGCTGACAAAAACATGATGCCACACAGACACTGATGGTGACAGCCCACTCTTAATTTTCTCTCCTTTTAATCCAAGCTCTTTTTCTCCCCTCAGCTTTTCTCTCCTACTCTTTCTTCTGTGTGTGTGTGTGTCTGTCCTCTCTCTCTCTCTCTCTCTCTCTCACACACACACACACACACACACACACACACACACACACACACACACACACACACACACACACAAACTCAACACTGTGTGTGATTACACCAACAGCATTTCAGCTTGGTGTTCTTCTGGAGTTGTTTTCCTTGTTACAGCCACCTCTGACTAAGTCTCAACTTTCACAGAGGACACTTTCTTCTGCCAAACTCAGAAATGATAAACATAAAGCGCTTGAGGCTTTACTTGATATTCAGTCTAATTACAATATATAGTGCAATATACATATACATCTACATATACACTTGCATTGTAATACATTACAATGCAAATGGTCTGGTCAAACGAGATTAAACCCTATATAAACAAATGGGTTTTGGCATTTATTGCAATGCAATATGGCAATCATTACAATATGTCCTCAGTGTTTCTATTTTACAATGTACAAACTAGATAAAAAAAGACCATAAATAAACAAAAAGCTTCATGTAGCTAATTCTTAGCATCAAAGAAGAGACATATACACAGACACAGATGGACAACATTCTAATCTAACTGTCTAATTCAACAGAAAAAAATATCCATACATGTACAAATTAAAAAAAAGAACAATAAAAAACACAAGCAAATCATACACTTTTGTTAGTACAGTATGATCTTCAAGTATGAAACTAATAAGAGCTTGCAATGATACATTCTGTCCGGCTCCTCCCACTCGGTTTTGGGTAACTTTGCATATTCAGAATATTCAAAGATAGCTGACGTCTTGAAATGGGAGAGTCCATGTTACGTGCATTCACACTACACACACCAAACACACCTGCACCAACACATAAACACACACACGCAGACATATGAGCAAAAAAAAAAGACATTTTATTCAAGTCAAGCCCAAAGCAGCGAAATAAAAAAAGAAGTTGGAAGCCATTCTGCTTATGCACAGCTTTACATGTCAGCCTTTACAAAACAGATAATAAAACAAAGGGAAATAAAACAGGATAAGAGCGCAAGGCCTCAGTCTAGGCTCCCGGGAGCTTAATGCTATCTGTGGCCACATCCAGTTTATGTTTTTTAGGAAACTCCACAGGATGGAAGTTCACAAAAGTGCAGTTTTTCTCTCTCTTCTTCTCACTTTGTATTTTTTCGTATACTTCATTCCACTCCTTGTATTTCCACTGGTTAAAGGTCCCTCTAAAGTGCATGGATGAGGTAAATGAAATTCTTCTCAAAACAGGTTTGTATCCATTCTCCAGTTCAGACTGGAACCATTGTGTGTTGCATGTGCTGCATTTGAGACAACATTTCTTGCTGCACACTGGCAATTAGTATGTCCTGGTGTGACGGTGTCATTATTCCGAGTCTGTCCATCTCCCTGTGGAAGCAGAGGCAAAGATACATGTTGAGACAAACAACGCCAAAACATGCAGTACTTTTTTCATAACTACCAGTTCCTTAAAAAACGACATCCAGAACCAACATTACAAACAAAGCATGTGAATGTTTTCCCATACACATACAGTACGTCAGGAGCTATTTAGGTTTCAGTGTCTTTTTAAGGACATATCTGAACCAATGTTTAGCCACCAACCTGACAATTAATGGCCAACCCTGTCTACTAGTTCAGCCTGACCCATAATATCAAGTTGTGTGCATAACCAAAACGGATGTAGTGTAGTTTATGCCTTTGTGCTGCAGACCTACACTGTCATTCAGAACTATAAAAAAACACATAAAAGAGTAAAGCAACAAAGAAAAGCAATGCTAACAAAAAACCACGTCCTTAAGCATACCCGCTGACATGTAAAGACATTTGCAAAGCTGTTTTACATGGAAATTGAGGGAACACATTCAGTGCAATAAAGGAAGTGCATGGGAAGATGTCACCCATGCACTGATACATGTCTTCCAGATGTTATTGATGCTTCTCAATGACAGCAGAGTTCTGTGACACAGGAAATAAGCTACTGCTGTTTTTGTGCTAAGAAATGTGATGAGTAAATGTCATAGTGACTTTAGCTTCAATCCACCGCACATGAAGGTACACTTACTGATGTGTGAGAGCCAGGAGGCTTTCAAGGCTGGTGTAACCTGCTGCTGCCAGGGTGTCTCTGTACCTCTCCAACCCGATGGATTGCAGCCACTCGCACACTGACCATTCGGGGACACACACCTCTGGTACGACTGACACACACACCTCTGAACCCACGCCAGGATCCAACATTGTGGGTGTGGGCCTGTAAACAAATACAAGAAAGGAAAATAGGTTGGTGACAGCAACATTCACATAGAATTTATGAAATCATAAATCAGTGAGGGTTTGATATTAACCTACTAGTATGAAACAGCTGTCATTGTGAGTATTGTGTAGCTATATGTGGATATACATATGTTTGTCCCTACATATAATCTATTTTGATTCTTTCTGGGTGTTGTGAGTATGTACCTTTCCCCTCCTGTCCGACGCAGAGTCCCTGGGTTACGGATGAGTTTATCTAGCATGTTGAGTATCTGGCTGAAGGTGGGTCTCTCTGCTCGCTCCCTCTCCCAACAATCCAACATAAGCTGGTGCAACACAACAGGACAGTCCATTGGTGCCGGCAGGCGGTAGCCCTCTTCGATCGCTTTAATCACCTATAGGATTGACAGTTTTTATTAGGCTTTTATCTGGATCATTGCAAAGCTAAGAATTCACCAAATCTTGGGTAGGTCTGAAAATTTTCTATATGTGAAACAAAACTCTTCTATTCAGTTCAAAGTATTCCACAGCCATGCTAGTGGCTTTTTGAGCCTTTACTTTGGTATATCTGCTATTCAAGTTAAATGCTGTCATGCTATAATCATGCTCATGATCACAATGTTAAAAGTCTGATGTTAAGCAGGTTTGTTTGCCACGTACCATCTTAATTACCATCTTTGTTATTACACTGTTAGCATGCTAACATTTGCTAATTAGCAAATTAGCTAATTGAATGAATTCTGCTGAATCCCTGCAGAAAATGTCATGGCAATCGAGCATCTTTATGTGCATATTGGTAGCATGACAAAAAATTGAATAAGGTTTTTTGCTATAAATAATAGCATTTTTTTTACAATTCAATACTACATACTAATAGTGCATATATTTAATGTCCCAATACACTGTTTTGCAGTAATTTTATGAATAAATCAAAGTAATTTATGGTTTTGCCATTGAACTTCAATAATAGTACCGCTGCCAATTAAAAGAAAGCAAGCTCATTTTCCAAAGATTTTTCACTTTATTGTTATTTCAAAGATCCTTCCAGAGCCGCCTCACACCCATCTGCAATTTACTTTAATATTTTGCAGCTGTGAGCAGCTCCTTTATTTCCCGTGTGCATTGCATCATGGGACTATGTACACTAACAGCACATTCATAAAAAAGCAGATTCGGAAAAGGTTTCTAATATTGAAATACTCTGTGAGACAAACCTGTGTTAGTATGTAGCATGGAATTGTATCACAGCTGAGGGAAATGAGTGAAAGAAAATGTTTTGAAGATGCTTGGTTTTAGCTGTGAGATAAGTCTAAACCCCGGTGTTTCACTAAAACACATAAGATAAAAAACAAAGAGCAGCTCAGCGTGTACTAATTTGCTCAGAGAAAAAAAATTATATAAGATGAGTCTAGAGAATGTCTCATCAGGAATGCTTTCTGAGACTACTCAAGTGCTGCAGATGAAATCAATCATGTTTGAAAATTTCCATATGCCACACTAGCTCTTTGACCTACTCAAACTTAACAAGCTTTGATAGCAAAATGATTGAAAATTTGCTCTGAAACAGAAATTTTGTCTCAGGTCTCAGAAACTCTTCAGAACAACTAAATCAACCCTAAGTTTGTATAGTGTGTGTGTTGGGCTGAAGGATGTCACTAAGCAGCAATAAATACTAATTTTTATGAAGTCTAAACATTTATTCTAAATAAAATGACTTTTGACTGGTGAATGTAATGTTGGTTTCCGACCCTTTCTGTGCATGATTTAAAGGCAAAATTGCAATTTTGAAATGATACAGAGGTCAAAGACCCAAATTTCAATATGTCACACAGACTGTTTATTTTTCCTCCAGAGCGCCACTCTTTAAACACCCTAGAGATGTGCTGCCTGTTTTATTTATTATCTGTTTAAGTGGGGTTAATTTAAGTCCAATTTGTGGACTGTACACAGACTTAGAGGTAGAAGTATAATTTGACTTCTCTAGAAAGCCACAGCACAAAAATTATGTTTAAGGAAAACTGTAATTGATGTTAATGCTGGTGGTTGTCAAAGTGTTCAGAGACTGTGCTATTAACAGTTGTTTAGACAAGATACTTGATAGGAAAATTATAATATTTCAAAATCTAATTCTTATTTAAATTTTTTTGTCCATCTTTCCTTTTAGTACTTCATTGCAGAGATTAGTTATAAATACAGTGCTGTAAAAAAATATTTTCTCCCTTCCTGATTTTTTATACGTTGCAAATTATCAAACAAATTCTAATATTAACACTCCATGACAACTCCAGGAAGAACCAAGAACAACATCTTGGGAGGGTTAGGGTTAGGGTCAGTGTTCATGATTGACAAAGAAATTAGGCAAAAATTGCGTCTATGAGAGATTTCAAAGGCAAAAGCCACTGCTGACCAAAAAAAATTAAAAAGCCTCACCTCACATTTGACAATAAACATATTGATTATTTTATAAAAAAGAACATCATACCAACAGTCTATCATGGCGGTGGTAGTGTGATCGTCTGGGGCTGCTTTGCAGCTTCAGGGCAATTATGACTCGTCATAATTAATATAACCATGAATTATGTGCTCTTGTAGAAAATCTTTCAAAAGAATTTACAACCCTCAGTTTGTGACCTCAAGGTCAAGCGCACTTGGGTTATGCAGCAGGACAATGATCCACAACACTCCAGCAAGTCCACATCTGAATGGCTCATAAAAACAAAATTTAGATTTTGGAGTGGCCTAATCAAAGTTCTGACCTGAATCCGATTGAGTTGTTCTAGCATGACCTTAAACATGCTCAAAAGCCCTGTAATGTGGCTGAATTAAAACAATTCTGCAAAGAAGAGTGGACCTAAACTCCTCCACAGTGATGTGAAAGACTCTCAAATGCATGATTGCAGTTGCCATGGGTGGAATAACCAGTTACTAGGTTTAGGGGACAATAACCTTTTCACATAGGTTCAGGCAGGTTTGGGCAGATTTCTTCTTGCCTATTAAATGAAATCATCATTTGAAAATTGTATTTTGTATTTACTTGGGTTATCTTTGTGTAATGTTACATTTTAATATTAAAGTGTGAGAAATATGCATAATAAATCAGGAAGGGGGCAGATACTTTTTCACAACAACCAAGTGAATATGAAATGAATAAGAAAGTGACTCTTTACAAGTGTAAACATTCATCTGATATTAAAGTGCTGCTTTCCATTTCAGCTTCAACCCATTGTATCTACCATACCTGTGCACACACAAAAACCTGCTTTCAATAATATGGTTAAACTGTGGTTTAAACTTTGTTTAAATCATCAAATCAAGCCCTAAAGGATTCCTCGTACAACTGTTAACTTGTTAGTGTAGCTCAATGAACTGGTGAGTACTAGCTATCTTGGACATTTTTCTCTTGTTTAACTCTGTTGTCTGTGAGTTAATACATAGGTTACACAACATGAAAATGACTCACATCCTGGTTGTTCATATCCCAGTAGGGTCTCTCTCCATATGAAACCACCTCCCACATGACGATTCCATAACTCCACACATCACTGGCCGTGGTGAACTTTCTGTAGGATATGGCCTCTGGAGCCGTCCACCTGATGGGGATCTTTCCTCCAGGGGAAAGATAAGTCCCAGTGCCCTCCTATAACAGCCGTAAAAGTTATATTGGTTAAGTGAATGATGGAATTTGATTATTTCATTCATTGATTTATTCACTAATTTACTGGTTCATTTATCCAGTTGGAAAATGTATTAAGCTATAAGTCAGAGATCCAGGGCGATATTCAACAAACAAAACAGTGTGATAAACAGTCTGTAAATATTTAATTAAAATGAAAAATACTAATACAGTTGTGGAGGAGATTTTGCTCAAAATTTACAAAATATTAAATTATCATACAGTATGTATGAGTAAACTGTACTTCTGTAAATGTCTTACCCTTGTAGTGTAGGCAGCCTCTGGGTCGTCCTCCAGAACTCGACTCAGGCCGAAGTCGGACACCTTACACACTAGGTTGCTGTTGACCAGGATGTTTCGAGCTGCCAGGTCTCTGTGAACGTAGCTCATGTCTGACAGGTACTTCATACCCGAGGCGATGCCACGCAGCATGCCGACCAGCTGGATCACCGTGAACTGGCCGTCATGTTTCTGCAATGTTTCGATTTCGACAGAATAGCAGGTCAGAATGGACACACACAACTATCCGTACAGTGATGGGTGGGCGTTGGATCTGTTTTGATAGGTCTTCTGTATTGTACTCAAAACTGGATTTAAATTTGCTTCATAACAGAAATAGAAAGAATAATAAAAAGCACATACACGAAGAAAAGCATCCAGGGATCCATTCTCCATATATTCTGTGATGATCATCAGTGGCTTGCCTAAATGAGTAGAAATGTATAAACATCAGGCTGAATTTCACCCTGCAGATTAAGTTCCCACCTAAATACTACTGTAACTCACATCTTGTGACAACACCCTCCAGTCTGATGATGTTTGGATGATCAAACTGTCCCATGATGGAGGCTTCAGACAGGAAGTCCCTCCTCTGTTTGTCAGAGTATCCTGCCTTCAAACTCTTGATGGCCACGTAGATCTCCCTCTTTCCCTGCACGCGGAGCCGACCACTGCACACCTCCCCAAACTCTCCTACACGCATAGATCAAAGTCAGCGCCAAGTAAGCATGTGTGTGTGGGTTTGTGTGTGTGTGTGTGTGCCTAACAACAAATGCCAAGCTCACCCATGCCAATAACTCTCTCAATGTGAATACTGCTAACATCAATCTCTTTGGCAAACTCATGTATGGCCTGGTCAGGGTCTTCGTAGGTGAACGGGTCCACATAGATTTTGACTCCTGCAACAGAGGTGAGGCGGAGGAGAAGAAAAAGTGAGGGAGGAGAAGGTGGGATGCAGAGAAGGATGAGAAATATGTTATGTAAATGTCTTTGGCAGTGTGTCTATAGGATGTGTGCAGGTGGATCAGAGAAAAAAAGAGCATCCATCTGTCTCTTTGTCTTTTTATTGTATGTGTGTTTGCGGTCTACCTGGATTAAGATGTTTCTCCTCTTCTGAGTCCTGCTTTGTTTTACTGTAATTTCTTCTCCTGAAGAGACATAAGAAATGATTGACGTTTAACACACAGTCATAGAAGACAAGCAAGTGCAAAGAAGAGGTGTCACTGAGCGTTTAACTACATATTTTAGTGTTTTTTTGCAGTTAAGTGAGCTGATAAAAGGTCATAAATGTCACACTGTTTTTAATTTGTGTGTTTCAGTAGTGCTGTGCATTCATTGAGATTTTCAGGATTTGCTGAAATAGAAAGCAATGACAATGAGAACAAAGAGCAGCAGGGCTGCACGTTAGACACAGAACAAGCAGATGAAAGCATTTAAGGGAGAGAGGGAGGAGGGGCGATGCCTCAGGTAGCGCAAGATAAAAGGTGTTTTCCATTAAACAAAGAAACTGTCGCAAACACCTTTGTGGATTTGCAGGTGTGTGTGAATGTGTGCATTTGTGGGTGCTTGCGCATGATTGTGTGTGAGCGTGCATGTCAGCTTCCGCTGACACACTGCTGAAGAAACAGTAATGACAAGTCAGGGACAAAGGGATTATCATTGTCTCCACTCTAATCCTCTTTAAAAGCTCCAGGTAACACACATATATTATTTAGCCGCACAATAGCAGAGGAACCGCGTGTTAATTGCGTGCATTCTGACAGTTTGGTAAAAAGTAGTAGTTCAGGTAGAGGCAGCACACATGATAAAGCCAATGATGTGTTGACAGGAAACTTCTATCCAACCTAACAAGCCCATAGCTGTGCATATTTATATTTATATATGTGTATGTATATGTTTGTATACCTGCGGCTAATGATGAAGACAGCGGCAGATATCAGCAGCAAAATTCCAACCCCACTGATAGATAACAGCAGGAAGGCTGAATTAACGCCTTCTCCAATCAGAGGGAAGGGATCTAACAGGGAAGGACACAGCAGTCACCAGACAGAGTTATAACGTGTTCATACAAATTTGAATGTATCCTCGAAAACTACTGACAGTGTTGTCACAATACCTGAATTGGTGGAGAATTCAAATGGAGCGCTGAACTCCCCATATCCGGCAGCTGTGCGAGCACGCACATGAAACACGTACACAGTGAGGGGGTTGAGACCTGTGACACCGACGTTGCGAGAGAAGGTCCTCATTATGCGGTAGGATCTCTCTCTCTGATCCTGATTACACGAGACAAAAACAGGGGTGTCTCTTCAGCGCCTGATCTTCAGCATCAGTGAAACGAAAACACTGACATTAAATACAGCTGCCTGAGCAGCATCAACCCGTGACTTACCTTTTCATAGAACTTGATCTCGTATTCCAGGATGACCCCGTTGGGTCGATCCGGTTGTTGCCACGACAACAACAAACTATGCCGCGTGACATCGGTGGCTTGGATGGATGACACTGGGGATGGGGCTGAAAGGTAGGGAGAGATGAGAAGAGATAATCGGTTACACTCAAATAACTTTGTGGAATAACACAGCGTATATTACACGATGCCGCTCAATAATAATGCTGTGTATGGCAGCTGTTTGTCAACAGTCCCACTGACACACGTGCACCTGAAAACTGACCTAAATCTCATTCCTTTCTATTCCACAAGGACAAGCTTCATTTCTCTCTCTCTCTCTCTCTCTCTGTCTCACACATCATTATTATGGTGTTCATATGATATCTAGCCATATGGTGGTGCAGGTTGGACTTGACACATCCCAGACACGCTCTCATGCTGTGCACACACAGCTAAGTTATTTCCCCGGGGCACCTGGAACTAAGCAGGTGCGCCAGTTTCTAAAATGCCACCATAAAGACTTAAAGCAATGACAGTTGAGATGTAACAGCAAAAAGAAAAGCTTGCACTGAAAACTAATGGAGAGCATGTGTGCGGGGCGCCACACAGCTGCTGACACCTTCACAACTAAAATGAAACACACCATAAAATCTGGGTGATTTTTCAAACACTTCCATACTCAAGAGTTGACAATATCCCACACTTGAAGTGTGTAGTGTTGTAATTTACTTTATTATATCTACATTCTCCAGAACCAGCTAAGTCTATTTGTATTTAAGTCAGTGAGTTACATTTATAAGAATGCTTTCTGACACCCTCTTGAGAACACCCCTATAATTAATCCAACTGTTGTTAGGTGTAGGAGGACAGAGTAATAACTATGGCAACTATGACAGTGATAGTAAGAAAAAGATTCCAGTTGAGAGGGCAAGAAAAGTGTCTTGTAGTTGTATTTCATGCTGTTGTTAGTGAAGAAACTATTCTCTCACTGTTCTATGATGGATGTGTCCTCCCATGGTTACTCAACAGTACATAGTGTTATTATATAAGTAGATCAAATTGAAAGCAACATTATAGCAAATCCACTTAAATGCAGAATTGCTTTTCAAGCTAGTTCAGTAGTTTTTTTCTTCATCAAAGTATTTAAAAGTCCATACAAATATTTTAGATTCTTAAGATAGAATGCCTCTTATAAAATTTTTTTGGACAACATTTTGGAAAGAGGCATCAAAAAATAATTGGAAGGCATGGTGGAAAAAATATGTTTCCAAACACGAGTGCGAAAGCGAAAGTTGCTATATTTGAAATCAAACATGCATCACTGTTGTTTTGCAGCTCTGAAGTGATCTGGGGTGGATATTACCTTTATCATGTGCAGCTACATGCAGAGCGTTTTCCTATCATGCTTCCACAGATTCAAACATTACTCATGGGGCCTTCCTTCCCTGTGGGCCCACATGCACTGACTAACAGTTTGAATTGTGCTGACCCACTTACAGACAACAACTATAAGCAGATTTTGTTTTACTACAACAGTCAACAATCTGATAAACATGTTTATCACACAAACACTTGTCTCTTCTCACCAGCTTGGTTTGTGGTGACAGTGACAGACACACTCTGGGCTGCCCCAGCACCGCTGGCCTGGGAGACACCATTACGCGCATGGATGATGAAGGTGTAGTGCGTGTGGGCCCTCAGCTCGCTCACCACCACCCTGGTGGTCTTCAGACCAGCCTGTCCGGGAGCGAAGAGTACATCGGAGCCACAGGGCAGACACAGCTGAGAGCTGGAGGTAGAGCCAGAGCTTGGCCTCGAATAATCCCCGGGTGCCGGTCTGCTCTGGAACACACCTCTCCCTGACTGGACTTCAGTTCCTACAATCCCTTGGTCTGACTGCATCCCGTGGCCAACGTGCTGACCCTCGAGCTGCGAGACGCTATGATTCCTGGAGAGGCCTTTACCACCAGTCTGACTGTGGCTGCCTGTTTGACAAATGAGACACTCCAGGCTGTAGCTCGTGTCACTTCGTCCTCCCAGCCGGCGAGGGGGTGCCCACTCCAAGACCACTGAGGTTTCATTCACAACTGAGATGAGCTGTTGTGGGGCTGAGGGGGGCTCTGAAGAAAAGACAGGGATAAACGTGAGCGTGAACATAACCAACCACATATGATATAAAGGAAGTAGATGAAAAATGGGTTCAGGGTATGGGGGTGGAGTTGTTGGTACGGGTTGAAATGTAGACATCTGGCAGCAGACCGAAAACCATATTGTTCAGAGATGTTTTTGATGGGTTGGATGTTTTCTTCTGTGGCATTTCTTTTTTGTGTGTATCTGAGTGACTGTGTGTGTGTTTTCATTTTTCCCAGGCCAAGAAAACCAAGTGCTGTATATAGGCGTAATTAAGTTTATGACACACAGACCGAGGTCTCCAAGTCTGTCACACACAGACTTAAAGAAAGAGATGGAGAGAGAGAGAGAGAGAGAGAGAGAGAACATTTATCCACTTCTCAATGTCTTTAGTTATCACTCCCAAACAGGATGTAGATGGTGGCTTAGTCATAAGTAATGGGATCATGAAACAGAGGTGGCATTCAGATAAGTTTGTGTCTCCCACTGTCTGGTAGAGATGGAGAAGTCAGGGAAACAATAAGTGAGCTTTTTTTCTTTTATTGGCACGCTATGCACACACATATTGTCTGTGTTTTCACTTATGCATTGTATTACTAGTATGTGTGAATGTGTGTGTGTGTGTGTGTGTGTGTGTGTGTGTGTGTGTGTGTGGTCTTACGGGTACAAGCCATGGAGGGAGGGTCACTGTCAGCGCGGAAGAATCCAGAGTGGCAGTCACAGACAGTTGCGCCCTCCCTGAGCGAGTGGCTGTGTGGAGGACACTTAGAGCATCCTGTATCTGAAGACTTGGCCTTGTAGAAACCAACAGAACAGGCTGTGGAGAGACAAAGAGAAAGAAAGAGTTTTACACTTGTTTCACTTTAACAACAATGTTTGTTCACCCATTTAAAAATCAATAAAACTGGTCACAATGGATTCAATTTAAGTCTTATACTATTGCTGCTGCATATTGTAGCTTTCATAAATTCGCAAAAAAAAAAAAAAAGTTCATTAATAAATCAGTAATTCAACAGAAAATATAAGGGTGAATATATAGGTGGCAGTGCTGTAAACACGGTAAACACCCTGTGCCGCAGCGCAGACCACAAGTTAGAATAATACTATTATTATAACTATTATTATTATTCTATCTTGTGGTTAGAGCACAAGTTAATCAACACAGTGAGTATTTTCATCTTTAGACAGCATTTGGATCCAAAGACAATAAATCTCTAGAGAGAAGTTGATAAAACAAGGAAGATGGGCACTTTGACATCTTTTAGCTTTGATTTTCATGAGCAAAGAAAAAACACCTAAAAGAACAGAACTGATCGGCTCCCACTCACACACACCAGAAACACAAGAACTGAATACATCAAAACTCCAAGGTGCTGGCAACCCACACAAATATAATTGACATTTAAATATATGAAAGAGGAGAAACAGAGAAAGAGAGAGGGTGAGAGAGAGAGATAGAGTGGGGTGGAGGGAGAGAAATCTTCTCTCTGTATACTAAGGAGTTCATGCATTGACAGAGTAACAATACAATAAATGAGTGCATAATTATACCGCTTGACATCCACTGGTGAAGCAGAAGAGATGGCAAAGCATAAATGGTTAGCGACATTTTTCTCCCTTTAATTTCAGAAGGAAATCCTTCATTTGTTTCAACTGCAATCATTTTTCAACACCTTCTTTTTCATCATTACACCCTATTCATTCTCCTTCCTCAATCCCACCATCTTTGCATATTCCCTCCCTTTTTTTCCAGCCCTTTCACATTTCCAAGGGAGATGAAGACATCCCAGTGGGAGTGGATAGGAATGTGGGAATGATGTGTGTGTGTGTGTGCGTGTGTGTTCATGTGTGTCAGTATGCTTTATGACACTCTCATCAGTAGATGAGAGGGAGGAAGTCTCCTCTGTAATCTACTCACCGACCATCCTGCCCCATCTGTGTGAGCCTCCTTAGATTTGCTCTTTCACACACTCATTTGTCCTCTCTTTCACATTTTTTTCACAACCTCCCTCATTTGCTCTCCATTCACTTCCTCCTCGACCTCTACTTATCTGCTTTTGTGTCCCTGATAACTCTCCCGTTCTTGCTTTATCTCCGTATATCTCCTCTTCAACCTCATCAAAGCTTTGGAGCCAGCTAGTAATGTTTACTCACACGCTAACGCACAGCTAAAAACTCCTGCAATCGAAACCTGTGAATTCATAAACACATTCATAGCTGATAATAGTGGCTTTCATCTAGTGAATGACTCATTTTATTGAGTCAGCTGACATCATCGAAAGCAAAGATAAGATACAGAATTATCATGTCCCTGCTGTTGTGCACATTCCTTTGTTTTTAATCATCAAAGTAGGTAAGTAAGCCATGGATAGGACAGACAGGGAAGTCTGAAAAGTATTTGACCTGCTAATGTTGATTACAGATGCCAACAAGACCCTGCCAGGGGGTCGCACAATGTCTTTGTCTCTGTCCCACCCGATCCTCTATCCTTGTCTCGAAAACAGAGGACAGAATGAAGGAGGAACAGAAAGAAAGAAAGAAGCAAGTATCTGAAGCCATAAACTTCCTTCAGCGCCCTCTCATGTCTCTATTCTCTCTGCTGTCTGCAGGCCTTTGTGTCTTTTTTTAGTGCTTGTTTCCACAGGGTGGTGAGTGCTGCTGACCTGGAATAAGAGCTCATGAGGGTGTCATTAACCCAACATTAACCCTTCGCTACCAAGACCCGTGCATTGGCTGAATTTGACCAGTAAAATGGGGGTGGGTCTGGATACAAACACACTGATAAGATAAGGCAAAAGCTTGGGGAGATATGTGTGTATGTGTGTGGGCTTGTTCCCGTTGTGCTTGTGAGGAGGACAATAAATACACTCTAATCAGCTGATTTGGCTGCTTGAGACAAGTGAGAGAAAGTTGCAGAAAGTGTAGGGGATGGGGAAGGTTGATGGGAGAGACAGAGAAAAAGACTGACAAGGAGTGAGAGATAAAAAGGTAAAGAGAAAAAGACAGAGTGAGGAGGAGGGAAAGACACAGAGGGGAATGTGCCCTTTGATTACTATCAGCATTGTCGGCATTTGCATATGCATTCTTCTGCTACCTAAAATGCAAATGCAGCGCACTGCAAATCCAACTAAGAGCCTCGTCGGCACACTGTATGTCTCCGCGTGTGTGTGTATTCTCCTTGACCCCATGTTATCTGTCATCATCCCTTGTTCCTTCACAGCATAGGGGTGTACATGGAGGAAGTACCCCTCACTGCTCCAGTCTGACACCTGTCTTTGTGATGGATGGAGGGAGGGACGGATTGACGGATGGATGGCTGGGTTGATGGACTGTCACACAAGAAGGCGGGACAATACTAATCACAGAGGTCGCGCCCTGTTAATTAAAACTCACAGTAATGCTGGAGAGAAGACTTGGCTCTTATCTTTCTCCAACTGTATGTCTTCATCAAAAAGGTTACCTGCCCCTTCAGCATGACAGTCCTACAGCATGTGGTTTGCTGCCAAATTCATGTCTTGTCTTCCATCTCAGAGTCAGTTTGCATTTGAAACCTCAGGAATGTGGTTAAGTTTGCTCAAATTTAAATACTCACAAAAACTGCTGGTTTGAAGAGAAATGTGTGTGGATTTCTGTGTGTCTGCCCAAAGCCAACAGTGTGAAAATTAGCATGTGAAAGGGGCTCTACAACAATAACCCTCCTCCCCATCACACTCAGATCACCCCTTGCCACCAACAGCAGTAGCAGCACCCCCACCCATGACCGTGGATCAGGGAGAAGAGTTGAAAAAGATAAAGGAGGGATAATGAGAGAAAGACAGAGCGACAGAGAGGGTGAGCAGTGCTTGTTACGATGCCAGAGAGCTACAGACGGGCTGGTAGAGCTGGCAAACCTCCCCTACATTGAGAACAACCTGAGAGAGGGAGACAATAGCAGACACACAAATACACACACACACACACACACACAGACAATCTAGCAGACACACTTTGTGATGGTGGAATATGAACCATTCCCCCCCACCTGGGTTTGGCTTGCTTCAAACAATCATTTGTGCAATTTTACTGTCTTTGCCTGCTTTGTCACCTGCCATACGTCCCCAGACACACACACTGCTCCTCTCTCCTCCTCTCTCTGTTTGTCCTACCACACTATTTTCTAGACATTCCTGGGCAATCCTCCAAACTGTGAGTTTATGGGAGGGAGGGCTTTGTTAGCCGGAAAATCAGAGATACAGTACACACATGTACACACTCTTGTACACACACTAAATCAGCAGTCCAACATGTCCAGAATCCAGAAATGCGATGCAATAATTAGGGGGACTGAATGCAGCGATTATGCACTCTTTCTATCATCCACTCACTCTTTCTTTTTCTCATCTCTCTTTCAGTGTGCCAGTCTTTCTCTCTTCCCCCTCTTTTCATCCCTCACGTTCAAACGCTTTCTGCTGTTGACGAGACACTGCAGGTGCGTTAGAGAGAAGCACAGCCATGAAATCTCTCTGGATGGAGGGAACACAGGACACAGACGCAAAGACACACACACAGAAACATTCCAACCCTCCCAGGCAGTGAGCAGAATCAGACGACAGAAAAAGGAGGCCGGCAAAGAGACAGTGAAACAAAAAGCAGAAGGCTCCTCTTTCATTCCGCCTCTCCAGCCGTTCACATTTCAAATTCTCTCTGTTGTTTCTCCTCCGCTCGCCTCTTGTCTCTTCTCTCTCGTTTCCGATCCTCTCAGACGGATCGCAGCTGTCAAACTTTTGACGTCTTCATCTACCTCGGTCATGACCCTGCGCTCTGCAGTTAAGCTCTCTGTCTGTGTGTGTGTGTGTGTGAGTGTGTGGCTGTCAGTCAGAGTTTTTGACGTCTTCATCGGGCTCAGTCATGACCTCGGTCTTAACCAAAGGTTTAGAAAAGAAGGGGAGTCCCCTCTCTCTTGTGTTTCTCTACTTGTCCCCCTTGCACCCGATGATGAACCCCCAGCGGGGGAGGGGCGGCTCTGCATTGATGCCTTCTGCTGTCAGTGGCCTTCTTTCAGTTCCCCTTGCATCCCATTCAACATTTAATCCCTTCTTCCTCCCCAGAGTTTCCCTTCTCATCTTCTGTGTCAACACTGAAAATGAACTTTTCACATTTCACTACTTTAGCTAAGTGTACTCTTGTTTTAGTTCAATTTAAGTTTTTTTCTGAAGAAACAAAGTGTGATTTTTGCACCTGAACTGTCAGCAATTTATCAAAACCAGGACATATAACAAGGATGAACTGAAAATTTCTATAATATAATATAATTTATAGTTAAGTGTTAGCATTCTTGCAGAAAGTTAAATGAGGAAATTCACCATTCTTGTATCTTGCACCAGAAAACAGCCAGTCTGGTTCTGTCCAAAGGTAACAAAATCCACCTGCCAGCACCTCTAAAACTCACTAATGAAAATGTTGCACCTTGCTAGTTGTATTTGTACAAAAAAGACAGTGCCTCCTCACCTCTTTACATTCAACTCTGTGCGAGAAAGAGAATGAGAGTGTAATTGCCAAAATGTTGAAGTATTCCTTTAAACCATGTGGTCCATAGAGGTGTGTATGAGGTTACACGTCTTTTTTTAGAATGAAAAATGTACTCCCAGGTTTCTCTATCCAAGCTATGTTCACTCAGTCTGTATCTGTCTGTCTGTGAAGGCATGTGAGTCTCAAAAACGTTTGACCTTGGTGATGGTAAGAGAGACAGATCACCTAAATCTCCTCTCAAATCTATCTGCATCTACCCTCTAACCCCCCCTCCCCCTCCCCCTCCCATTTTTCAAACTTAAATGGGAGAAGCATTAAGGCATCTATCCAATACTGCAGGGTCAGAGTTTTCACTGAGCAGCATTCAGTATTCAGCCAGACTTTGATGGATTTCCACTGAGGCAGCTGAGCCCGGCCAACAACCTGACAGGGAGCGAGAGCGGAAAGACGTAGAAGAGAGCTGCAGATAGATAGATGGCACTTCACATCTGCTGGAGGTTCAACAGAGTCAAGGGTCTCTCCTAAATCAAGTTGAGGAGGAACATCTTTCAGGGCTCAGGGACCACCTCCTCTGCTTTTCAGAATGAACAAACGGAGCGAGTGGGGTGAAGGTTTTAGTGAACATTTGTCACATAGTGCTTTTTGGCTACTGCTTTTCTTATTGCAAAGAAAAAAAAGTTTTTTTTCTTTATCGCCAACTGGCACCAACTGCACCCCTCTTTTTATTTCCATCTTTCTCTCTCTCTCTGTCACTTCTTCTCTCTTTGAATTATGGGTCTGTTTGTTATACAATTAGCCTGCTGGGATAGGCTTCATAAATAAAACTGAGAGAGCATATCAGCGAGTCGCTCACCCCTGCCTCTCCATTGGTCTCTGTCCATCTGCGTATGTGTGTGTATGAGCAAACATGTTGCGTGTCTGTTGCGTGTATGTGACTGAATAGGGGGAGTGAGGCCATGTTGTAAACTTGTCTCCACCAAGTCTGCTGTCCCCCGTTCACCCCACTTTCTCACACAAACACACACATTTAGTAGTCTTCACTATCACAACACTCACTTCCCAACATTACACGTCATCCACGCCACATGTACTGTATGTTGGTGAGAGGTGTGAACAGCTTGCATATTTGTTATCATAAAGTTCAGACCAGATCTGTAAGTGATAGAAAAGATTTTTGTCCAGATGGCTGTTGTTATGTCAGCACACCTCACACTGAGACCTGAGAGCTTTTACTGATACTAAAAAGACTTTCTTAGCGTAGGATTTAATGGATTTATTTGAAGGCCACTCTCAAAAACAAAGATATAGAGTGACTAGTGTCTGTTATTTGGTGTTAGTTATAAAAGAAGCTCAAAGGACAGACAAATAAAAAAATGTTACTGCTATCTCCTACAGCCATACAGTTGATTATTATAAAGAAATAATTGAATAGTTTCACAAATACAGTTCAAGTTGGCCATTACTATGTAAGTGTCCCTTTAAAGCACAGTAATAATTGAAAGTAACTGAAACAATCCACAGAATAATCACGCAAATGTTATTGACCACATAAACCAAATCCCTGTCAATGTTTTCCATCATTAGTGAGCAGCCTGTTAAGTCAAGCACTAATAACTGTTACTCATAGAGGCATGGGATTTAGAAGTGGCAACACAAAGGGAGTAGAGAACTTATTTGAGGAGTCCAAAGCAGATGAGTCAGACCATCACAAAAACAAACAACAACGCTACACCCAGCATCACTTACCTTTACATGAGCCCCCCTTCTCTTCGTATCCTGGGTTGCAGACACAGCCACCAATAGGAACCAGCCACTCCCCATCAGCGCCGCAGTACATTTTAGGCTCCTCTTTTTCTTCTGATTGGTTGACACAAGACCCCCTGACCTCCACTAATGAGGAAGTATCAGCCCCGGTAATGGTGTCGGGAAAAGTGGCCAGGTTGCGGACGGTGAGTGGGCACGTTTTGTAGAAAACCCTGACAGAAACCAAAGCGATGCAGGCGCCAACATCCTGAAAGGCCAGATAGAAGCCCTTCCGGTTTGTGACCTTCACGTCTCGCACCTCAGTGTTCAGTTTCATAATGCGGTCGCCAACATCCACCTGGATGGAAACAGAAAGGAGTCAATGAAATGTTCATTAAACTGTGTCAGCCCTTATTAATTCATTTTGCCTATTCAACTTAAAGTAGGAGTTTCTATTGAACCGTGGCCGATCTTCACATTTTCAGCATTTGGCTCTAATTCAGATTGACATCTATTGATTACAAAGGTAAAATAAGCTGCCTACAATGCTAAAATCAGAAGTAATTTTAGAAAGGGCTAAGCAAAAGCTCCCTGCCAGCATTCCTGGGATGGCAAAATGGACATCCAAAATGTAGGTACTTATAAAACAAATTAAAAAATTACAGCTAAGTGCCAGGGGGGTTTATTTTTAAGATAAGAGAAAATTTAAGCGAGTGGAGGAGGGAGGATAAACTCAAAGCCTGACTCAGTTGTTTAGCGTTACCTGGGTGAAGCTCTCGTCTGCTGCCACAGTGTCCACCTTAATGAAGCTGCTCTCTTTGATGTAGCTATCTTTGTCTTCATTTGACTCGTGGTAGTACAGATTGAATGTCTCCTACAAGGGACAGAAAAAAAGTCAGATGTCTATTTATCATCATCAGTGCTCACCTTTTCTCTTAATATGATAATGAGTCAAAGGGGGGTTTATGCTTGAATAACCAGCAGCGGTAATATATAATAAAGTTCCTTCAGCAGCACTCTGTCTATTGACTGATTAATATAAAAGTTAAAGAACACATTAACCCTTTAATGGAAATCTTCGTTGTCATCTACTTTTGCTGGGACCCAAATCACACAGTGACCACTATTTTCTGCCGTGTATGATTTCTTGTACCTTGCAGGTTCCTGTGACCCCTGGCAAGCTGTTGCAGTCTCTCAGAGTGAATTTGACTTCGACGTAGACCCGCTGAGCGCCGGAACGAGGAATCCAGTCTGTCCTCAACCAGTTGTTTTGATTGGGTTCAAGGACGTTACACACCTGGTATGTCCTGATGGGGATGTTCTTCTCATCCATAATGCTCACCTCTTCCCACTGCAAATAATCACACGTACAACAGAGGACAATGACTGCATTTGTCATTAAGAGACTTTGGTTCGGCTCTTTAACCACAAATAGCGTCTACTTGACTTTATGTACCATAAATATTTAGACTTTGCAGACATACACTGGTTTAAAGTTCATGTCAATAGTAAGAAAATCAAATTGTAGATCACTGATGCTCCATCAAAGAACATTAATTGCTAAGTTATGAAACTGTCAAGTGAAGCATGTTTCATCATTCCGAAAAAGGACCAGCTGTCAACACGCATTAAAGAGCAGTAGTAAGAATAAAAAACCTGGGAAACTAACAAAAAGGCTAAATGCAAATATAGAAGTGTCTTGTAAGAACAAAGGTAAGTAAATGTTTACTGTGATAACTATAGCTAAGTTAAAGTCTTCAAGAGGTGATTTTTACTTGATTCTACTCTACTAGTATGATCTGAAACCAAAGCGATGATACAGCCCAAGTTTTATTTTAGGCCTAGTAGGCACGGACTCTAACACAGAAGTACTTAATAGACGTGGTGGCTAGAAAAACATGTGGACAAATAACTCACTTTAGGAACTTTCTGTCTTCATAAATACAGAAAGAAGAGAAGATCAAACACATTTCAGATGCTGGTGAGCATCCTCTAATTCACTGCTGTCATTTGAAACCTCACAGCCTAGCATTCATTCTTGTATCAATATTCTGCAGCGGACACTGATTCAGATTTGTTGCAACTCCAAGTTTTTTTACAGGCACGTTTCCATACAAGTGAAAACGGCTCAACCTTCAATGCACCATCCATCTCAATCGAGTCAACTATTTGCCTTGTACTGTGACCCTTCAAATGACCGCTGAGCCTCCCAACTCCAAATTGGCTTTTTATTGCCACGGAATAATAATCTGGTCTCTCTCTACCAGTGCGAGCTCTATACACACAAAATGTGCCGTGTCGAAAGAGAGAAAAAGAGAGGCAAAGCTGTGAATGACAGAATGTGTGCACGCTGGTGGGGGGGGGGGGGGGGGACTAGTTGGTGTCTGCGTGTGTCTAATTGAGGTGGATTGATGTGGAATTAGGGCCAATCTTATTGGTTGATATTGGCTTATCACAGATACATTGATATAACGATATTAGTGTATATGTTGCTGTGTATACAAAAAAATCTTTTAAGCCTCAGTATCATGTAAAGTTTAACCTGAATTTATTGTAATTAAAGTTTGTTGCTATTGATGTACTGTTATAGCTTTCTAAAAAAGTTGAATACTTAAACATTAGGTCACTCATCGTTATCACATTGTTTTAAATTCTCAAATTTTAACACTGGCATAAGTCTAAATAATCCAGCATTGCTCTGGATCTTTTGTTTCAGTGTGTCCTTTATATAAAGTATGTGGACACAGAAGCATGTACACATGAGCATGAGCACAAAGTCGTCTCTTTGTCTAGGGTTTGTGATTGTGTGTTGTATGTTTATAAGTGTCTTTGTGGGGTATGTGTGCACTAAAAGGAAAAGCTGTCATGGAGTATGATGCCTCCTTGTGTAGTCTCCTTTGGAGTCTTTGTCAGCAGACAGAATTCACAGCTGTCAGGGGGAAAAAGCTTTGCACTTGCCCCAACCACACAGAAATGGTGTTTTGTGTGTATGTGTGAGTAGCTAGGGGATGCAAAGGGTGGGGGGTGCTTGTAATCAAAAGCTCAGTGCATGCAGACCAGGACCCCGTCAATCAAGCAGTGTGTGAGAGAACGAGAGCATGGTGAGTGAAGAAATAAGAGTCAAGTTTAACAATAACTCTTAAACCAACAAAGAAGGGAAGGAGATAGTGAGCAAAGGGGAGAGGGAGAGAGATCGGAAGTGAGGACGCATAGATGGCAGATCACAATGTACAAACAACAAAAAGTACAAAAAGATAAGAGGATATGATATTAAATGATATTTCCAGGATTCACTCTGGCAACTGCATGGTAGTAAAAATCCCTAAAAAATGACACCCACCACCAAGCTGGTTTATGCCTTTTCTTGTGCCAAACACAATGCCAGCTCTCTCATATTAGCACTTAGGCTTGGTGAACAACAGCATATTTCAAAATCTGTGGGATGATTATTTACAGTTTCTAGACCAAGTGTATGTGTGTGTGTGATAGAGAGATAAAAAAGAGAGAACAGGTTGTAAACAGTATAGCCTATCTGTTAAAAAAAAAAGAAAAAGGCTCCTACTCACCCCTCCCTCTGAAGGACTGGCTGCCCATTTCAGCTCTCCTGGCACTGTCCTGGTGTCCAGCAGGGTCACTAAAATGCACACACACACACACACACACATTAACACAAATGTGGAGGAGCAGGAGGTCCAACTCAGTTGATTTGACATTGTCTATTTATTTTAAGAATTTCTGTCATTTGTTATAAAACCTCTCATCGCGTTCACGCATAAACAAGTCAAAAATACAAGTAGGCAACTCTACACTGTTCGGTATATCCAAGAAATGTTATTAACGCGACAGCACTAGAAAACTAGAACATTTAGCTTGAGTCCAAATGAAATGAAAACAATTGTGAAATGTTCCTAAAATCCAACTTTTCATCTCTTTGACTTTGGTGCATATTCGCCTTTACCATCCTCGGACGCGCACGGAGCGGTGTGTTTCCCAGCGGCGGCGGTGGCGGCGGCTCAAACCAAAATGTGTCCTACAGCTTGGACGATTCTTTCAGTACTCACCCTCGTTGGGTGGATAAATCCTCGTCCTCGAACTTGAAACCAGTGTTATTATCCAGATGAAAATGGAAAACAGTCGCCATAAATTTGCAGCCATGTGTGCCGTGGTGAAGCGTGCGTGCTCTGCGTTGGCTCTGAGCACTGGCTGAAGCGGATCCATCCCGGTGGGAAAAGTGTGTGTGAATGAACCCAAGTGTGAAAGCGAGTTGGATGCAGCGGCGGATACTGGGGCGGTCTCTACCACTCAGATGCTTCCCTTAATGGTAATTCAAATGACATGAGCCAAATGATATACAGTACAGTGGTCCATACTAGTGTCAATGCAATACTAAGAGAATTTTGTTGTTGTCTATAAAAGCAAGTTTGAAAGAAGAAGGACTGTCTGCTGTAGAATTTGTGACTTATTTGTAGGTTATTTGTAGAAGAACAATGAAAAGTATTCACACGCTTTCCTGTGTACTCTCTGAATTGACTTTAAGTTGCTAAAATACTTTCTAAGACACTTTCCAGAAAGACACTGTAACCCCCCTCGACCGACCCCAGCAGCTAGGACCACACTTTCGATGTAAATACCAGAATAATAGAGAATACAGTTAACAATTGCTCTGGTGCTTTGGATACAAAGTCACATTTAGCTGTGATAAACTAACGGACTCCAGCAGGCACTGTGGTCATAGACATCACACAACGTCACACAACATGTCACATACATTTTAACATTTCACAATAAAGGGCTGGACTTCTTTAGTTTGGTTGCTAAAGGACTGGAGCTGTTTGAAGTTCTCTGTCCTGCGGAGCGTTAACGCTGAAGAGCGTGACTACAGCGCCACCTGTTGATAGTTGGGGGAAGGAGGAGAAACCCAATGAATGATGAAGGAGAGTGGCTTGCAGGCTGTTGGATATTTTAAGGCTAATAAACTAAGGATAAGGAGCTTCTATCATTGCACCACCATCTGTCATCTGCAGCTTCTAATAATTTATATTCCACAAGTCCACGTGAATATAACAGAAAACAAAAACTGCAGCAGAGTTGTTGGTGATAACAACACAGTTATAAACACAACGGTGCAGGACTACGGCCTCGTGTAGAATCATAGTGGATCAAACAAAGAGCAGGCTCATGACCCATACGCCTACACTCTCCCTCTCTCAAAGACTCTGGTGAACAATCGCTCTTGATGGAGGCACAGCTTGCAGAAGTAAATACTCTCATTTTCGTCGATTCAGTAGGGTTCTTCCCGATTCGTACATTTTAACCACAAAAGGTTAAATAGAGACGTACTCCACTTTGTTTATATGTGTTTACTTTGTTTTGTCACACTAAAACTTTCACATAACCTTTACTGAAAATTCCCTTTGAAGAACCCTAAATAGGAAGTGTCTAGCTGGTTTCAAGTGTTTTAAATAAGGGACTGTATGTGTGAGTGTGTATGGGGCTGCATTTGCATGTATGTGTTTGTGTGAGTCTCCATCTCGGGCCGGTCTCCATCTTGTTTTGTGTCTTCACAGTTGCTACGTCGAAACCATCTCGATCCCCTGTAAGGCATCATAATGGACTCAGGAAGAGCATCTGGCAGCTTTGTGACGCCAAAAACGATCTCTCCGCTTCAACCTGCCAGTCTTCCTCCATCCACCATAATACCGTTTTCACGTTTCATTCTCCCACAGTGCCACGACAGACTGCGCAATCACAAAGACCCAATTAGCCAAGACGGGATCACGATTTCGCCCGGGGACCAACAGGCCAATCGTATGAGTGTGTGTACGGCGAGGGCCTATGGGGTTGTGGCACAAGTGGGTGGGACATGGTTGTTGGGCGGAGGTGACACACTGACATGGATGGAGAACAGTCCGTTGTTTCTGGTCATTTGTGTCACCGAAGTTTTGATTGATGACCATCGGGATGTTTTTCCCACTCTCTCCTGAGAGTCCCAGTTCTCTGGAGGGGGTTTTCACAACGAGTCCCAGGCCTCAAACCCCAACTTTAAGTTTGGCCCTTAGCCCTGCGCCATACGAAAACACACGCATGCTTGCTTTTTGTTCTCATTCGGGGCCCCAGGTGGCTGCTGCCCACACATCTGTAATATAAAGCATTAAATATAGGTCCTGCATGTGTCCTGTATGTGCACATGTGAACCTACATTTATACAGACACTGCATCTCCAAGAGTCAAATAATGACGAGTAAAACATAAAAGACAAGAAAGAAATAAAGCAAAGTACATACGAAGTAGCCAAATGTAAATGCATGCATGTGTGTGAGTGTAAAGAGAAAAGCCCGAGGGACGCTAGGTGTGTGGGTGGCTGAGAGAGATGACAAAAGAAGCAGAGAAGAGAGATGAGGAGTAGTGCATTGCAAGTGAAGATTTGATTGGGTGGGTGGGTGGCGGCCGTGTAGGGGGGGGAGTGTTCGATGTTGAAAAAGGATCTTCCCTCAAAGCCTCACTAAGATATTCCTGGAGCGAGTTAGGGTTTCTTTTGGCTTGCAGTCCTACACAGAGTGCTTACATCGTCCTGGGAGCTAGAACCATTTAATATTCATATGACTAGACTGATATTCTCCCGGTTATGTGGCAGATAATAATCTGATTTTCTAAATCTGTACAATGTGAGAGTGTGGTCAGACTCCTCAGGTCGACAAAGCATCATTTGCATGTCAGAGGCGTTTTTCGTCAGTACCCAGTTCCCTCCGTAACAGCTGCTAGTCTGGCGAATTACTCAATTCATGTGTGTTTGTGTGTGGATGTGCGTCTGTGTTTGTGCATGTGTGCATTTAGTATAAACAAAGGAAGAAGCGAACAGAAGGTTTCATCCAAAGCACCAAAAGTGTGTGTGCGTACATCGTGTGCTCATTTTGATGACTGAAGAAATGTCCATCAGCATCTCGCTTCAGAGCATATATGTGTGTGTGTGTGTGTTTGTGCATGGTATGAGTTTGTGTGGCGTGTGATTGTATAAACACAGTGTCAAAGTGATGAGATGTTCTCTCCATCCATCCATCTGTTCTGCTGGCATTTACATCTTCAGACGGCTACAATAGAAGAGAGATAGATAGAGATAAACAGTTGAGTGAAGTGATTGAATGATAATGGTTTTTTTCTGTCCGTTACTAGAGCAATAAGACACTCTCAGGTCACCCGTGGAGCTCTGAGGCTCTTTTCTGATGTGATCTTTTAGCACGTCTGAGGGGTTTCTAAGAATCTGCGAGAGGATGTGTGAGAGCAAAGCTGCAGCGCGTTTTCCTGTGGATGTGGTTATGAGTGTGTACATGTACCTTTGTGGATGTACAAGTGTGTGGTTGGGAGACAGAGAGAGATTTCATTGTTCTCTTCTTCCTTATCTGCCGTCTCGGCGGAGAGCCCATGCTGTTTCCCCCCACAGCGATGTGACCTGGCTGTGATATCACACACCCTCCTCTTTGCAGATAACAGACCACCCTAAAAATACTCTTCCTTCTATCATTCCACTCTCTTCCCCTCTGTTCTCCTCACCTCTTCTGGCTGACTGTATCCTCCGGAGTCTTCCCAGCCAGGAGTTAGCTCTGCCAGACTAAAATACCTATGGGCGCTTCCTAATGTCACAGAGGTCTTTTAATTCTATATTTTCCCCTCTTTTCGTCTTCTACTACTCCCTCTGTTGGAGCCATGGATGTTACAGTGTCGGCTTCAACAGCAGAAGTGTAACTCAGACTGTTACATCACAAGTTTTCTTATAATTTTCCACAATAATTCCTCACCCCACCCCCCACCCCCCCTTGCAGCTACTTCAGTCACCCACACTCTGGACAAACAGGGCAGATGGGATGTAGGAGGAGATGGTGAGGACTGAATCTGCCGGGCTCACATAATTATACAAGTAATTTACCATAAGTCCTCAATAAAATATTGAAGAGTGCATTGTTTTCCATGCCTCACAGGTCTGACAGTCTGGAACAATGCTAATTATGATAAACTAGGCATTTTTTTGAAGATCATGCCACAGCCAAGTGCTTTGAGAGCTTTTTCATCTCTCTGCTGCCTCCCTCACTGCCTAAACTGTCCTCTGCTGTGAAGTGCTTTTAAGGATACCGACAAAACCCCTTTTTGTAGTTTCGAGGAAGTTTCTTGCTAATTTAAAAATGCTTTTATTCCAGGCTCCTTTGCCACATTTGACATTTGGGGTTAGAAAGCTGTTGTTTTTGTTCTTTATGTGTGTGCCTATGTGTGTCCATCCATCCTGGCCTTTCTTTTGCCCCAAACCCACGCAGGTGACCAGAGACGGCCTTGTGTGGGTGGACATCTCAATGGTGACCCCCTCTCTTTACCCTCTCCCTTCCTTCCCCTTCTCCCCTGCCCTCCTTTCTTGCTTGTCCACCACTATGACTCGAAAAAGAGGGTGAGGGGCCCAGGAGGAGTCTGTTTCACACCCACCCTCAGGCAGATACACTGGCCAAAATGTTCCAATTGCCAATATTACAGCTAAATATGAAAAATGTATTAGAACACATATAAGTTCTTTGATCACAAGGAAACTGAATCTGTAAAAAATATGGTTTTAGAAAATTTGAAAAATGAAAAATTTTGATACAATATTAATTGTTAAAGATGCACTACTAAATAGTTTTATATTGACAGTGGATCAAATCATGAAAAATGTGTATATGAAAATATCACATTAAATAGATTATTCATAGTGAACCCAAAATAATTATCACTAAACTCAGTAGTTCACCTTAGTTCTACTGAGATTTTTTTTAGTAACTATAAGCTCATATTTTTAGTTTTACAACCCACAAAGTTACTATTTTGGTTAACTCCCCACATTTCTCTTGCCAACTTTGTTTCCAGTTGTAGCCGGCAGCTATTTTAAGCAAAAAAAAACTTTCACAGATACACTTTGCAGTAGCTGGGCGACAGCAGAAAAAGTAAGCAATGAGTCTGGGGACATTTTGTTGAGATATCTGGTGTCCAGATATTTTTCTTAGGAACTGGTGAAGACCAAAACAGAGGTAACAGTGAAATGGTAACTGGACTTAGATTGGTCAAGTTGCCAGAAGTATGCCCCCCCCCAACCCTAACCTAACCTAAAAAGTGCGTTTGCTATTGTGATTATTTTTTAACAATGTGTTTACAGCTTGTTACACTGCCCTAAATAATAAAGATTTTCTGAATATGGCTTGCTTCTATGCTGTGTTTCAGATCATCATTACATTGGTAACTTGCAATTATTGATGTGATTGATGATATGATTTTTTTCCAGTGTTTAGTTGTTCAAAATCCAGTTTTCACTGATAACTAAGAAGTAGCATCTTGTCACGTTTCAAATAGAGCTGTTGGCATTATTCTAAATTATTAAAATATTTCTGATAAATTTTCTGTTGATGCATGAATTTATTAAGAATCAAGAAAAAAACATCTAAAAATTAATCTATTAAAAACAAATACTAAAATAAAAATTAACAATTGAAGTCGCCCTGCAACCTTACAGGAAATGTGTGTCTGTGTGTGTTTACGTATGTGTTTCACAGAGGGAGACAGGACAATGTTAAGAGGCTGTGTTTTACGGAGGATTAGCAGGGATTACACTTTCAAACCAGACAATCGTCAAGTTTATCGCCTTACCTTTGCCTTTATCAGTAGACACAATAGGTAACACATGTGCACAAACACACAGAAGGAACTGGTAAAACAGAATCAACTAACAACCGCCCCTGATTTGGTGAAAGAAATTGTCCTATTGTTTCAGACATGATGTGTGCATTGTACTTCCTCTACAGTACAAAAGCCTGGTTTGTCCCATTGTTGTTATGACAGATATTCAGGTTGATGTTGGACAGTACTTCACATCTCTTTGTTATGTCTTGCTTGACAACTATCAGCGGTCCACACCAACACTGCCCCCATATGGGTGAAGGCAGAAAAATCTGTAGTTGGACAACATCAAATGTGGCACGAGTTTGTGCGATGTGCTAAATTCAGATGCGTAGGCCTCACTTCTAAGTGGGAGGTCAGAGGAGTTTTTTAATGAGGTCACATATAGGGCAAGTCATAGTGGGAACACAATGAGTCATGATCTCTGAAACAAAGCAGAACGACAACGATCAAAACTATTTTAGGCTTACTACATCAGATAAGGAGCTTGTCTGATGTAGTAAGATCTAACAAATAAAACAACTCTTAAATGTATCAGCTTAAGAAAAACAGATATGGATGTTCAAATCTGCCAAAACATCTTTCATCCCCAAACACCCATAGCTTAGATGCATTATTTTTTGTCACTGCAGTTAAATGTCTGGAAACACAGAAAATTTAATTTCTGCTAATTTCTGTCATGCTCACACCTGTTAATCAACTATTAATTAGCTGCAGCGTATGTGATGTAACTTCGGAAACTAATTCAATTGGCAGCCGTGTCTCTAGCTGTATGAAGGCAAGCATCTGCTCTTCGGGAGCGTTGTATGAGCTCACACTCTCAATTACCCCGTGAAAAGGACTGTGTTTTGTCTCCTCTACGTCTGTTAAATATATTTGCTAAATATTTGTGTTAAATGCTGCCTGGCTAAATATCTAGATGCCATCACATACTGTATATACAGTAGTGTAAGAGGAGATAACAGAAAACCCATGATGACTTTGCAGCAGCCATGAATTGAACGTGGTGGATGTTTTTCATCATGTTTTACCGTGTACAAGCTGTTTGTTTTTACGATTATTCATTTACAGCTTATACATGTCATTTTTGAGTTGTACAGTACGCCATAGAGCATTTACAACGTGAAGATGTCATGCTTATCTAGGTCAGCTGAGCTAGCTTTGGAGTTGTCAGCTTTCTGCAGACTAAATAGGTCATGCTAACGAGGAGGGGGGTTTTGACAAGCTTCTCATACCACAAAGATTCCTGATTATGTGAATCACCCTGACTACCTCCTTAAGTCACAATATCAAATTATGACAGTTGATATTACAGTAATTTTTGTCCAAAATAGGAAATAGAGTTAAGAGAAATATTTTGTATCACACATTTCATTCTGTATAATTATGCAGGCATTTGTGCTGAGATCTAAAGATGCTGCATTGTAGCTTTGAACAAATCTAAAAGGGATTAAGAATGAGAGTTACTGTGGAATCTGCGTTAACAAAATTATTAACCCAAAAGGTATACATTTAAGTGGGACCAGGAGGAGATTGCGTGATCCTAATGCATATTGTGCACCAGTTCCACCTCCCAGTTCAACACCTACAGGCCCACGTAAAAAAAAGGTCTCAGTGTTACGTAATGACACTTAATTGTTAAAAGTGCAAAGTGTGCTTTTTTTGCCACACTGCACAGTGGGCTTCCTGTCCTCAATTTAGGAGCCACAGGTTACAAAATATATGAGTAGTGCCTTTAGTATATAAAGGCAGAGGTTACGTGTTCAGCACGTTCTGAGCTGTTTCTCCGCACTGTCAACATGGCTGTGATCACTGTGACAACTGTTCTCCTCTTCTTCATACTGGGCCTCTTAGGTCCAGCTCCAGCTGCCTGTAAGTTGAATTTATCACATTTACCTGCTCGTAATTATAAAAAACTTTAATATTATATTAGGAATCTAAACTGTTTTGTCTTTGTTCAGCAGGTTCCCGTAGGAGCAAAACCTGCTGTACAACATACAATAGGAAGCCGGTGCCCTTCCAGCGTATAAAGGGCTACAGAGAGCAAAGCATCACGGAAAACTGCCGCATCCAAGCGATCATGTAAGACTCTCTGACTAACCCATCACAACTGCGGCCCTCCAAAGCACATGTGAAACACTCAATGTTATATTTAAATTTATTTCAGCATATCAAGACTTTAAGAAAGGGTTGGTGACAACTACTAAAATTATTACATTGGCTGATTAACCAACCCATTACGTTAAATATGTCAAAGATGTTGTGGAAAGTAGTAATGTTACGTGTGAAGAAATTTACATCATAAAATTAAGGCATTTGGTCCAGGTTTGCTGCTGCCAAAGCAAATACAGCTGATAACATTAATGTTGTTACTGTATCACGGAATAAACACTTCTGCATTTGAGAAACTTTGCTTTTTTGTTAAACAGACAAAAATACATTTCTCTAGAAGAAAAAATCTGTTCACATTCCCTCAACAAAAAAGTATGTTTTTAGTATCAGTACTGAAACATATAATAGCATAGTAACAGTAACCGTTATCAAAAAATGAACTTATACTTCAACAAAGTGTTCTCTTGTGTGTGTCTATAACTATTACAGCTTCTACACGTCTAAGAAGATTGAGGTATGTGCAACTCGTAAAGACCAGTGGGTGAGGAAAACTCTGGAATTACTCAGGTATGAGACTTGAAGTAACAACGTATTCCAATATAGACATGAAACTTTGTGCACACATATTTATTTTTGGGACATTATGAATAAAAAACATTTACTTTATAGTTCCAAACTGAAGAAGATGTCCAAGACTGGCTCTGGTAGACGTCAAACTCCGATAAAGAAAACTGTGAACCCTTCATTTGATGATGAAGATGGATCTTTCTTCACCACCACAGAATCCTTCCTTAATGACACTGAAACTTTCTATTAGAAAAAGGCAGGTTGTAAGAATAATCAACTCCATCTTGCAGAAAAAATATGTAAATGCTAATCATTTTTACTTGCCTAAGTATCATGCATCAGCCATAATACTCCATTATCTTTATTTTAGGGGAACATTAGAAGTCCAGCTTAGATGTTACTAATGTTTATTATGTGCTGAGACATTTAGCCGTGTTTTAGTCAGCATCTATTTTAATCAGTTTTTTGACTATGCAGTTTCTTTCGCTGCTGTGTGATTTTTATTAAAGAAATAAATTTACTTGATAGCTCTCCATCATTGTTGTGTCCACATTTATTTAATCAAACAATACTGAGTCACTAAAATGTGTCACATAACATACAACATCTCTTCAAGTAGCATTAAATGACTTACTTTAAGGGGAAAGTCTCTTAATATCAATGGAAGTTTATTTACCTTGCAGTATGTCTACAAATTGTGTGAACTGATTCGACAGATTGTCTGCGGGATGTAGGTTTTAGTGGCGTGACATGTGTTTCAGAAAATCATGCTGCCGGTACAGCTGCTGGAAGGTGTTTGAAACTTTTGAGTCAGCTGTCCTGCCCTCGCCCTCATGCAAATGCATGACATGACGTGACAAACGATGAGGCAAGTTCTTGTTCTATTTCAGGTCAGAGCCCCAAGTGGTTGGTGACAAGGTGACTCCCTCAATAATGACACAGCCCTTTCATGGAAATTGCACTGCAATATTTTCATGTGCCCACCAGATGGCAGAATTGATCTGTTAGAGTCTTAGACATTATGAGAATTTGATGGTCATTTGATAAACACAGTAAATTTGCTTTCCAACAATAACCAGCAATAACAAGTGTGGATAGTGAAAAACTTTTATTTAGATTATAGCAAAACAGCAGACAACTCTCAACTGTGTTACTAGCTATACTAATACATATGTATGTATACATTAGCTGTATTATTAGTTTACCAAAGAGAGCAGATACGAAATTAGGAAATTAAGAAAATGGCAAGACAAATAAATAGTCCCTATAATAAATAATAAATATTACAGTTAACATTAGAGAGAATTTTAAATATTTTAAATTAATCCAAGACAAATGTGAGATATTTGATATTTATAATAATGTGAGATATTATGAGATGCTTTCTATAGGGTTGTAGTGGCAGGAGTTGTCTTCTTTGGTTTGCGGGCATTCCTGTAAACACACAAACAATAGATAACAGTTAAAACAATAGTTGAAGATGTCCCCAAGCATATCATGTCTGGAGAAATCAGCTAACAGGACAAACTAATGTGATGAAGGTCAACTCACTCTAGCTCCTTGATCTTTTCAAACACCCACTCCTGTTTCCAGTGGCTGCAGATGTCTCCTTCTGTGGTCTCAAATCTAGGTGGAAAAAAAGAAAAATCAATCACAACCCAGTTTTTATTTAATAAACTGTACATGTATTATCAACGCCATACTGAGGATTATCACTCTCTTGGATAAACTGAATCAAAGGTTCCTTACATGACAGCACGGACACAGGGCAGATTCTTCCTCTGGATCCTGTAGCCGATGATGGGAGCAGTGATTTTCATGTCACTGACCATAGTGCAGCAGGCAGCTACCTTAATTTGTGCTTTTGGAAACATAATTTTTGTTATGAGCATACAGTATTTAGATTTTTTCAGAAATTAACCATTTTAAATGCGAGAGCTAAGATACAACTTCTTAAAAGTATAAGCAGAGGCACATGAATCAGACAAACAGTGTAACATGTCACAGAAGCTTTGACTGGTAACTTACCAGAAGTTGTTGATACCATTGCCAGAACTCCAGCGAGGACAGCAAAGCATACCAGTCTTGTGATGCACAGCTTCATATTTATGGTTTGATATGGTCTAGAGATTGTTTGCAGAAGGTGAGCGGTGGATCTGGTGGACGAAGACGAATCATCTTCTCAGACCAGACGTCCAGGTTTTATACCATTAAAAGAGGAACCAGGAAAAGTTAGCTGGGTGAACTGTCTCGTCATTTCTTCCTGTAGATTGTGTGTATCAGGGTGGGAGCAAGGATGCCTTTGGGTGACACATTTCCCTTTTTGTGATTTCTTCATGTTACTGAAAAAGCTTGTTAAGCAATTTACACAAAATGAGGTACTTGCTTTTATTACTTTATCTTTCAATGTTATCAGTATCAGTAAAAATAACACAGTATATATTATATATAGTACCTATATTGATATATTACAGCTGTAATCCACTAAAATGCAGGTAATAGATTATAGCAGGGTAGAACACTTACACTTACAGCCTACAGTGTGTTTAGTAGCATTGCATTCATATGATATTATGAATGAATGCTATCATATTGTGCATCTTTCAACCAGTTGTTAATTTCTTCAGCAGTCAAAAGAAATGAAGGCTTAGCTAAACTGGAAACCTAAATTGCCCTTACTTTGCGATGTGACTGATTATACTGTATGTGCTGCCTTTATGATAAGTTGGTAAACTGTCCTCATTGTTCCAGGTCTTGCCCACAGTGCATGCTGAGATTCACTCCAGTCCACCATGACACTAAACGCTGTGGTTAAGCAAGACTAGAAAATATACTGGAAGAACGGGCATTCAAATTGCATTATGAGTAACTCTCAAAATGCTATTTAGAAATTAAATCAGTTTAATGGTCAACAGGTAAATGATTGCATTCGTTTATAAATCCTGCTGATGTTAGCAATAATCTAAATGCAATAAAATGTGCTGATCCCTCTACCCAATGTGTCATCTTGTTTCTTCCATCCTTTGTCTTTCTCTGGTGCTAACCAGCGGTTAGTGCAGGGGTGAGAAAAGGGGAAGGAAAGAAATCCTTTCTCCACCACAGATTTCCGAGCAACCAACATCCAAATTTGGTCATTTGTCTTCTAATGCATTTAATTTCAAGTAAAAAAGATCACATGCAACATATCTGTACAAGTATAAATTCTTTGACAGACTTAATATCCTATTTTCTACAAACTAGGAGGAGGTAGTTTTCCCACTTACAGCTTACCTTTCCGCTTTTAAAAAAAAAATCAAGATTCAAAAAACTGTATTTATCCGAGAAGGAAATTGGCTTGTCTAGTTAAAGCTGCTATCAGTTCAAAAAGAAAGAAAAAGAAAGAAAGGAACCACAACCAGGAACATAAAAAGTATACAAGTATACAAAATCAAAAAACATGGTAAGATATAAAAATGGATGGAATATGAACTGTGACAACATAAAATAATAATTATGACTGTTGTCCTCCCCCCTCCCTTTTACAGAGGGGGAGGAATTGTAGAGTTTTATGGCCACTGGCAGAAATGATCTCCTGTGGCGTTCAGTGGAGCACTTGACATTGATGAGTCTCTGGGTGAACGTGCTCCTCATTCCCGCCAGGACACTGTGTGGTGGGTGGGAGGGATTGTCCAGGATCAAGAGGATCCTGGGCCTTTTTGTACAGAGTGTGTAGAGCAGTCAGGTTTATTGTCTAAGTATATGCCCAGGTATTTGTACTCAGACACAACCTCCATCTCATCCCCCCCTTAAAAAGAGAGGGGTGACAGGTCCCCCAGATCTTCGACCACCAGTTCTTTTGTTGATGAGTTGGAGATGGTTATGCTCACACCAGTCCACAAAGCTGATTCTCCGTGATGCCCTAAGTTGTGGCTGGTAGGCAAACTGGAGGGGGTCGAGTGAGGTCAGAGGGACTCCAGGACCACTCTCTCAAAGGCCTTCATGGTGTGTGAAGTCAGAACTACTGGTCGGATGCTGGGACATGATTTTTTATTAATGGGAACAATGCACGATTTTTTCCATCCAAGTGGAACTTTCTCCAAACGTAAGCTGAGGTTAAAGATGTGCAAGAAAAACAGGAGAAATGCTCTCCAAAGTGCAAAACTGTCAAAAAGTTCAAGATTCATGTCCCTCGATTCCATTTAAACAATGTTGCCAGTTAGTCGTTGTCCTACACAAAGCTGTTTCAAAAGAAAATTTATTTTCTCTGCATGCCCTGAACATTAATTATCCAAAACAAATGAGGTAGTAATGAGCTGTAATAATTGGACTAATGTCACAATATATATCACAATACATATCAGAAAGCATGGGTGGCACGGTAGCGTAATGGTTAGTGCTGTTGCCTCGAAGGACCCAGGTTCCAGTTTATACATTTAGCATATTTTACCTTAAAATGTAAATTACAACTTTACTCTTGAATGTTGGAACCACTCTCCCAGCTTAGGTGTCAAAACACTGAACGTTCCTACAAGTATAAGACTCATTTACTTTATGAAACTGTATTTTAACCACAAGCTAGATCAGACATCTGCTTCTACAATATATTGATTATCAGTCAGTTGTATTATATACAGTATATTTACATTTACTACATCTCACAGTTGCAGTTATTTATGAGGCAAGTGAGGGAAAGCATGAGAAAAAATATAGGACCTTAAGGTCATGATTGTTCTTTACAGCTGCAAGAAAAAGTGTGTTAACCTTTTTTTTCCCCTGTTTTTACAGCAAACCAATAACTTGGTCATGAAATGTGATCTGATCGTTACCAAAGTTACAAATATCATTAAACAATCATCATTAATCATTAAACACCCAATCAAACACAGACAGTCCTGATATTTAATGCCTTTATTGTACACACCCATTAAACATACAAATACATGGTGGAAAATGTATGTGAAGTAGGCTTCTGAGGTCACTAAACTGAGGATTCAGGTGTTACCAAATCAAAGTCCAATCAATCAAACAAGAATGAAGGTGTGGTTTAGAACTACCTTGACTTATAAATATACAAAAACTGTGTCAACGTACTTTTCATAAACAGCCTCAGTTGAAGTGGGCCAAGCAATCTCAGAAGACCTGCAATCAAGGGTTGTTGATTTGCACATAGCTGGAAAGAACTTCAGATTGATCTCAAAGAGGTTAAATATTCATCAGTCCACAGTTAGACACATTGTCTATAAATGAAAATGACTTTGTACTGTGGCTACTCTCCATAGAAGTGGGCACCCGGCCAAGATTACTTACAAAACCGCAATGCAGAATGCTCCGTGAGGTGAGAAAGAACAGCAGAGTAACAGGCTTGAAGGATTCACTGGATCTGGTTAACATCTGTGTTCATACGTCAAACATACACAAAACATTGAACATGCATGATATCCATGGCAGGACACCACAGAGGAAGCCATTGCTGTCTAAAAAAGCATTGTAGCATGGCACACACCACAACACTTCTGAGAAAATGTGTTGTGGACAGATGAAATGGTACAACTGGCAAGTATCGATTATAACTGGAATTGTTTGAGGTGAACACCTAATTCTACGAATGACGTAAAAAGAGAACAATATACCAACAGGAAAACACTAGTTTCAGTTAGTAGCAATGTGGAGTGTCATGGTCAGGTTTTGGAAAACCTCTGATCACACCACATGTGCTAAGAATGTGGTTAAAGAAGTTTTTTTAAGAATGAATGGTCCAGGGTTCCTCCTGAACACTGTGCAGGTCTAAGCAAGAGCTACAGTTATGATTGCTTGAGGTTACTGCTGCCAGTGGTTAGTTCAAACAGTTGGAAAAAAAACGTCCTCACTTTACTGTGTATGTTTAATGGATATGTCCAATAAAGACACAAAATATTATGATTGTTGGTGTTTTATCAGCTTAGAAATATTGTATTCAGTTTATGCAGAAAGCCACAGAATTGAAATAGTTCACTTACTTGTTTGAAACTGTATGTAAAAATAGACTGTCGAAAGCGGAACTTGTGAGATCAGTCTGTTTCAGTATAATCTGATGATGCACAAAGCCTAATTTCTCAAAAATGCCATGGCCGTGAACCTCTTGGGAACACTTAGAAGAGTACTTCTGCTTCATTTTGCAGAAGATTGCAGCAACATTCAGGCTTATTGGCATCAGTATCATAGAAATTCATAGTAGGTCCTCAAATATGCAGTACGATCTTTAAAACAGAAAGTCGATACTGACTCTAACTCACTTGAGTTATATCTTAATATGTCACTTATGTAATAATGTTTTCAGGTTGTTTATTATAATGTAAATATTTTATGATTATTAGATAATACTACTATAACCTAGAATAAATTAAAGTGACACATGCTTGCACTCTTCACAAAATCATGAGTGACATTTAACTAATAATAACAATATCAGTAAAAATCTGAAAAATGACATTGTAAAAAAAAAATGTTTTAATGCATCTCAAAACGTATAGATTTATACAGCAGATACCAGTTCAGTCACCAGTCTCTGTAGTCATCCGCGTCAGCTGATTGATTTCACTTGATTTCATCTTGCTGAATGAAGCATAAAAATTTCTTGTCAATGAAAAGCAGAAATGATAACTTAAAATGAGGAAGGTAGTATGAACAGTCTGATTGGTTTCACCTAAACGGAAATGTACTTATGAAATACAATTTGCCCTTTCCGAAATGAAAATGAGAGTTCTCGTGTTTTATGTGCCTCATTCACAATTTTTTATTTTACAATACGGCTGTAAATCAAACTGATTTAACTAAAGTCACAGTGTCACACAGTTGCTGGGCAGCTCCACTGTGACATGACTGCATCATATCACTGTCTTTATGGGCTCCAACTTGCTGCCAAATGATGGAACAATGTAGTACAATACTTTGTAGAAAAGTCTTACAAAAAACATTGCAGTGCGCAGCGGCACAGCTATAGGATATATCAGTGATTAATCCTGAGTCATATTAACAACCTGACACTGAGGAGCGACAGGAGAGAGTGAAATAACAATAAGGCATCTGTCTAAAAAATCCACTTACATTGTCATTTTAAAAGCAACAGAACTTGCTTCATAGATGCAGCTGAATTCCTGATCTTTTTATGTTTTATAGTCACTCTTAACCAAGGTATAAACTATACTTGCTACAGTAGTAGTTCTCATGAGTGTTAATTCACTTTATGGTAATAATTTTCACACCAATGGAAGTACTTCTCAGGTAACTATAAACATAATGTCATTTTAGGCATTTGAATAAATGACAATTGTGCTTAATATTCATGCAAACACATCTTTATTGAAATCACCCTTCACAACTTCATTTTCTCTTCAATAAAATAAAAAAAATAAAGGCTGCCTGTCAATTTCAATTTTAAATACCAAACTAGAAGAAATTAAATTGGGCATTTCATTATCCAGGTAGTTTGATGTGACTTCAATGCAACTTTTCTTCAGCTAACTACATAATTACAGAACACATATACAGAACACTTTTTAAACCTTACCTGCAACCCAAGTCAATCACAGGATGGTTGTCCCTGCACAGGTTCCAATATCTGAGCTCCCGCTCGCCACAGCTTCTCTCTGGTTTTCACTCTGAGATTAACCATAAAAAATAACAAGTATATTGGATAAAGTACAGTAATCAAGGCCTGTTCTTGCAGGAAAATGAACTAGAACTTTTTGAAGTCAATTAAAAGAAAGTTGCGTTTTCATCAATATCATTTTGATATTAATGATTGGTAGATCATAGATTTACTCGTTTATTAGATACAATACTCCCATAAAGTACGACCACTTTAAAATTGGGCTTAAGGACAGTATATGAGTGAATGTACTTAGTTACTTTTCACCTCTGTTGAAACAGACCTAACTACAGCAACATTACCTAGCCAGCTCACAATATGTTAGGCTAACATTAGCACAAACATTAGACTCTCTTAAGGGTTTTAAACTGTCACATTATACAGGAACCGTTGTCCAAATTAACTCTGAGATCAAAATTTAAACTAAATAGCAACTCCTATCTTTGTCTATCTCTCTCTCTCTCTCTCTCTAGCTCTCTTTAGATAACTTGAACTTGTTGAATCTGCTTGTTTCCTGCCACTGACACTGTTGTGCTGACGCCCTCTGTCAGATATTTAGAAAAATGAAAACACACCACTTTATGTTTAACTACTGCATTTTCCTTAAAGCCAATAGACTGCAGTAAATGTTAAGTATATTCATTTTATAAGTATATCATAATATAGATTAGATATTTTGACAACTCCCTTTTTTTTTGGCACGCGTTCATCTTAGCTCTGCCTGAATGATGTAGGTGTTTTTGTGACCCAGTTTTGTTTACTTTTTAAACACAGCGATCATGCACTACATTGCTATGTTGGTTGCTCATGTAACTCTTACGTAACTGTATGAAATGTTTCTGCCGCCATTCTCTTCCTCTTCAGCATGGAAGAAAAGAGGTGACCACAAACCAAGTGGGTTTCAGTGGAACAGAACATTTACACAGTATATCAGTGAATGTGTTTCTGCGTATAACCTGAGATGTTTCTGCAAATGCCATGAGAGCAACAAAGGGGCATACATTTTATCTCATTGTAGACACTGTGGTTGCACATATGAACACAGACGCGTCAATAGACATTGGCCACAAAAACCTATCAGTAGAAGGCTTCTGTGTTAGAAAGCGAGTCTGAAAATATACTTGTAGGAATTCACCTTAACCTCTGCTGTTACATAAAGGGTTTTGCCTCTGTGTATGAGTCTGATTTTATGAGTTTTCCTGAATCTATTTTTAGCACCCATCTTAACAAAGAAACCTAATACATGTAGTTTATATGCACTAACTATCTGAACAAATGTCATTTCATGCTGCTTTGTCAACATGATGCTAACAAGTTATCTGAAAAACTGGTCTATAAATAAATAAATGTGCACCGATCCCTTTAAAACAAATCTAGTAAAGCAAATCTAGTAAAGCACTTCAACTGACTATCTACAGATAAAGATCAAGAGATGCATTGTGGTATCAGAAGTGGAACTATTCTTCCACATAATCATTTGAATTGTAAATGTGATTTCAAAATGTACGCTAAGACCACCTGCAGCGGAAAATATACTGACACCTTCAGACCACTGGAGATGAGTGGAGGGATGAAGACCACATTGGTGAGCTGTTGCCGTGAAAGGAAATGTGTACTCTTCTTTGCAGTTGTGTGCATATCTGTGGGTGCAGCATACTCAAGTTGCAAGCAGCATGAGTAAAGGTGTTTGCTGTGTCGGTGGGTTTAAAAAGGGACGTGCAGGGAACACTGCATATCATATCTGTTTTAGCCCGAGACACACAATGATAAGTCTTGCCTTTGTCTCGCTTTTCATTGTAACTATCATGGTGCCATCTGCTTCAACTCAAGGTAAAGGAAATAGAAACTATGTATGGATATGTACTGTCTTTGTTTTTGTACTGTTTAAAATATGTTGTTTATGAGTTTATGTGAGATTGTAGCAGTGATGCTCATAGTAATAATGGTGTCTTGTGTTTTTTTTTAAAGGTGGGATAGGAAACTGTTGTCTAAACGTTTCTAATACTCAAGTCAGAAGAGACCTTCTGAAGAGTTACTATGTGCAAAATTCATCAACATGCAGTCTACGCGTAGTGGTGTAAGTCAACAACAGTATTCAGTGTCTGATTGTGTGTATAGTTAGTTGTTAAGTGATTTGGGTTTTTTCTATACCAACCAAATTAAAACATAAAATACGTACAAACTGAGGTTAATTGTGGTTGATTCTGGAATTTGTATTTCAGAATTAGTCACAAATGTTACTCTTAGAATTTGAAAAGTCATAAATAATCTCCTCTTCAGAAATGTTTTCACATGTTGCTGACTATTTGATTTTTGTGCTGATGTTTTCAACAGTTTCACCACAGAGAGGGGCAACAGAATCTGCTCTGCCCCCCGTAAAATATGGACACAGACCAGCATGGCCTACTTAGATGGAAAGAATTGGTTTCGACAACATGCTATGAAACACCAGCATCCCCAATGACACAATATCCACCTTCACCCAAAATCCCAACACCATTGACTGAAAAGGCCACAGCTCTTTATCTGCTCCAACAAAACTCTTACCTCAAGTTAAATGTTGTATATTGTGTTGTAAATTGTCTAAAAGTCAATTATATGTTTATTAGATTATTTGTATGAATGTAAAAATATAAATAACTTGTTACTTTACTGTAAAACAATTTATAATAAATATTCATATTGAATATGAAGACAAACTGCAATCTGTATCTCTGTCTATAGTAGACGTTTACTCATCTCTTCTCTCATAGCTCTTTATTTGTTCCATCTTCCTAAAAATACCACAAAACAAAGACACTAAGTCCAGGGGTAGTGACTCTCTTGGTAGAGTGAAAGATGGTAAAGAATCTTGCATCCAAGAGCATCCCATAAATCCCATAGGATTGTAAGAAAAGGAGCCAAAATAATCCTAAAATATATAGGCTACTTTACTTTATTTGCTTGGCAGATGCTTTTATCCAAAGCGACTTACAGGGAGCTAGTGCTGAGTGTCTGGCTCAGGGACACACCTGGTGGGGGATGGGCTAAGAGTCAGGCTGGGATTCGAACTTGCAACCTTCATCCCAGTCTGACACTTAACCTATTGAGCTACCAGGCCACTAGTATATCAGGAAGATGTATTAATGAGTAAATAGCATTTTACTGTTGTACTACTTATACTGAGGGAATTAAATTTATAACAGTGTATTATAATCATGATAGTTGATTGGTTATTATTTGTTTTACATCTTTAATGTTATCAAAACCAGGAACTGAGTCCAGCTTTAAAGAGGGGAAGTGGGTTTTCCATCCACAAATCCCATACTGTCAGTGATGATATTATCTGCAGGTTTTTGCTGTAGGGGTGGACAGAACATCTGCAGCTCTTATATATTTATGTAATATAAAGCATGCATTGTATAGCATGTAGCATGCAAGTATTTTTAACTTGAAATGTTTATTACAGGCTGTTGATATGTTTTTTTGTTTGTTTATTGCCAGTGCAAACAGGTGATACAAAGTATATTGTGAGTGAGCATTTTTAAAGAACCCAGAGATAGAAATGTTATGATATATATATTTAGAACACACATTCAAGTCTCAACAGCTTTTATGTGTCATCACTGTCTGTGTGTCACACTTTGTCACACAGCACCCCCACCTTATCAAACAGACTGATATATGTTAAATAAAACGTTAACGCCTACGCAAACCTTTATTTAATCAAAAGCTGTAACCCCTCACAGAAACTCACTGGTGACTCAGAGTCTAGTCAGTTTAATAATTTTCAGTTATTCCAGTGGCCGTTATGTTCCACCGTTTTTCACCCTGATGCTGGGACATGGTGGGCTTCTGTCTGACCAGGTGGAAGGTTGGGGGCTTTCGGTTCGTGATCTTTCCATCATCTGATGGCGCTGACACAGTGATGTGTGATTTTTAGAAAAAAAAGGTATCAAACAAACCGTTGTTTACTATATGTAGGTTGATAGAGAAAGTATAGCACTGCCTTACTGTGCCTTAGCTGGGGGAGGTGTAAGGGGATGTGAGTGGAGAGTGTTTGAGGTTGATGCAACGCTTGCTTAAACCACAGTGTAATGGGTTTCCCCTAGTCATTGCCTATAGTAGAGTAAGCCCACTTGTGTCACTGACTGAGTTGACTTACTTACATTTAATCAAAGTAATTAAACATAATTGTCCATTTTATATTTATATAGTAAACTTTAGTGTGAACATAATGCGACTGCAACATAAATCAAAAGGTATAAAACTATGGATGTTGAGACTTTTGTTTTATCTGCTATGTGTCTGACTGTTTTTTTTGCAATGGTACACATGTCTTTACAGTTTCATCTTTATTGTACCAGGAGGTTTAAAGAGCAGTTTAAAATGATACAGTCGTGTATTGTCTTTTTGCAAAGAACTGTGGGCTCTACTTTACATGACTGCAGCCACAAGAGCCACAGCTTATTTTTTATATTCTATTTCTACACATGAGATATATAGTGTAGCAATATGCATATTAATTTGTTTTCTATGTACTTTATATGTATGTGGGTATGCGTGTGTGCATGTGTGTGTGAATATATGGTAGCATGATAACAGTGAAGATCCTTCCCATGCCTCAGTAACTGTGAGAGAGGAGCTGAAAGAAGCGGAGTGAGATTGCATTTTCCTCCAGATGGGTTAACCACAAAACATCTCACCTGTGTATCATACATGTTTCAGTGTTTCCTCAGATCAATTCTTGCCACCTCTACTGTACCTCAAAGGGTCTTACAATTTTCCCATGATTTTGATTGTCAAATAAATTGATGATGCAGAAATGTTTGCTAATATGAAAGAAAGTATACAAAAAGTTTATTTCTTAAGTACATATATTAAAGTACTGTTTAAGTATACTTCCCAAATATACTTCATATAGTAAGTATACTTATGACAGTGTACTTCTAGTATACCTAAAAGTATACGTTCTTGATTCTTCTTGGGACTAAAATAGCCCACTTTTTAGTTTCTGAAAGTACGTTCTTCTCACCTCACTGGGCTGTTGCACGACTGTGACAACAACCACAGAACCATAGTTGCAGAGAAATATGTGTCATAGTGTTAAAGAGTAATATGTTGTACTCTAATAAGTGATTGAGAGGGAAGGCCTATTGACTGCTTAATGACTAATAGTTATAGGTTTATAAAACAACAACTATTTTCTACCACACCTCTCTTCAAAAGACAAGACACCATGTTACACAACAATTTGTGACAAATTCTTAATTTATGAAACAGACTTTTATAAAATTTTAAAATTTAAACTGGTATAAGGCATGCTGATAACCTTTAAACAAACTCCTGATGTCGTGTTTTTTGGGCCCAGAACTTTAGGTTTAACAGTCCCTTCACTGGCTCTCACAAAGCCAATGATGTTTCAGATAAATTACAAAATCTTAAAAGGATATGCTCCCTAATATCTGTCTGATCTCGTTAGGCATTATCATATCACATTGGCATTTCCTCTGAGAACGCAAGGCTTCTGTATGACCCCAGAGTTAAAATGTCAGCTGGCTGCAGGACCTCTGCTGATAGAGCCGGTTTTATCTGGAGTAACCTCTCAGCTGACATCAAACCCTGTGTCCGGGCCTTCAAAGCCAAACTTTATACTCATCTTTACATCTCAACATTCACTTAGTGTCTTTTTCTTCGATTATTTCAAACTCTTTAGCTATCACCATCCTCATTCAACAGAGAGGCAGTTAATGGCTCTGCTCTGTTTAGATGCTTGATGTCCTTCCAAATCATATTTTTCATGTATTTATGCAAAAACATTTAATCCACTGACAGCTAAACTAAAAACATTGATTATCTCATTAATATGGCACCTGTCAAGGGGTGGGATATACTAAATAGTAAGTGAACAGTCAGTTCTTGAGGCTGATGCATTTGGGAAAAAAGTACAGACGTTTAAAGATCTAAGCAAATTTGATAAGAGCCAAATTGTGGTGATGGTCATAGGTGTCCAAGGATAACAAATGGGGATAGAAGGATACGCCGTCTGGTTTGATTCCACAGAAGAGCTGCTGCAGCAAAAATTGTAATGCTGACCATGATCAACAGCTGCCAAAACACACAGTGCATCACAGCTTGCTGTGTATGGGGCTACGCAGCTGCATACTGGTCAGAGTAGCCATGTGGACTGCTCTTTACTGCTAAAAGCACCTACAATAGGCACTTGAGCACTGGAACTGGACCATGGAGCATTGGAATACCAAAGGACACTTTCAGAGGTCTTGTGAACTCCATGCCTTGATAGATCAGAGCTGTTTTGGCAGCACAGGGGAACCTATGTAATATTAGGCATGTGGTATTAATGCTATGACTGATTGGTGTAGAATCTATAAAGTTGTCATCCTGTTTGTTCACATTATAATAATCCAACATGTGCTCTGTACATATGACATCTGTTGCATGTTTCTCAGTTATAAAACAGGAATCTTGTCTCAGTTGGTGTTATGCATTATACAGATTGCAAAACCCTTTGAGGTATATTCGTGTCATTGGCCAATGGCATTTTGGAGTGTGGATGTGTGTGTGTGGATGGTGAATTATTGCTGCTGTTTCTTCTTTATGTTCTTGTCTATAAATGTGCAGTATTTAGATTTCAAATTTCATTTACATGGGTCAATAAGGTGCATTGTGTTGTATCATAAATAAAATTTGACTACTATTTGACACATATTCACCCTTATTTTTGCTCGGTTTTGTTGTTTTTTGGTCACTAAAGAACCAGATACATCTGGCACTATGAACTAGGCAACAACTTAGTCTGTTTGTTGTTTGTATGATACCACAGCTTGTTTAGCAGAGTTTTTGTCCTGCACGATGTGCATGGAAACAGGTGTGGTCAAACTGAAACTTTATTAATAGTGGAAAAAAAATTCTTATAAATTAATGTTTCCTTACAAGTTGTAACCCGCAATTATATTTCACATACACCATGTGTGACATATTGGGTCATTTTATATATCTGATGTTGCACAGCTCTGAAAGGTATTGTCACACTGTGTTAACTTTCTTAGAAGAGAGGACAAAGTTCCACTAATACTCTGACGATTTAGGCGACCACAAACATGTTCTTGCACACATTTATACTAGATAAAGACTCCAGGATGTGGTAATTAGGGTGGTATGCTACCCCCCCCCCCCTCCCATTTTCAAATGAAGCCAGACTAACCTTCTCTAACAGAAAGGCAACAATACAGTGAAAAAAAAAAGAGAGTGAACTGCAATTTCCTGGTTTTATGCATAAACCTGTCATGAAATGTGACCTGATCTGAAGTCACAAATATAAATAAACAGAATATTCCTAAGGTGTTCTCTGCTGCTGTTACTTATTGTATAGATTGCAATGAAGACACAACAGCTCATGACAACAGGCTGCTGCGTGGCTCAGTAACAGTCATGTATCTTTCATGTCTTTATTGAACACACCCAATAAAAATACAAAGTGATGGAAAAAGTAAGTGGAACGTTTTTAAACTGAATGAACCACAAGTTCAACCAGTTTGGCAAACACGGCCTTGACATTCCACAATGCTACTGGGAAAAATATTTGTGGACTGATGAAACTAAGACTGAATTGTGCCACGAGCAAACACGAAAAGCATCATCCCAACAGTGAAAATCAGTGGAGGGATCATGATGATTTAGGATAGATTTTCTGCCTCAGGTCCTGGACAGTTTTCAGTGTGGAGGGGGAAATTAGTTCCTAAGTTTATCAAGGTGTCCAACTGGATGATGTCAGGGTGGCTGTTTGTAAGCTGAAGCTCAGAAGAAGCTGGATGATGCAGCAGGAAGAATGGTCCAGAATTCCTCCAGGACATTGTGCAGGTCTAATCCACAGCTACAGGAACCGTTTGTTTGAGGTTCTTGATGCCAAAAAATTTATAAAACATCATGATTGTTTATGTTTCATCAGCTTAGAAATATTGTGTTTGTTAATATTTGTGACTTGATAAAGGTCAGGTCACATTTCATGACCACTTTATGCAGAAAACTAGAGAATTCACTTACTTTTCTCTGCACACAAACATAACACATGTAAATTACTATATTAAACTCCAAATATACAAAATATGTTTTTTACTTTTGAATTAACATTTTCATTGCAGTCAGTCAGTGTTATTTCTAATTCTCTTCAGTCAATAGAAATAGCTGAACTGTGACTGTTCTTCTCTAATAACTACAGCTAGATCTCCAAACACTGTTTTACCATAACATTAAACCTAAAGTGTAAAAAACAAATAATGCATAATATCAATTTGCTATCTTGCTGTTTTGTCATGTTATGTTATGACTGAAAAAAGAAGCAAAGTTAACTTATGATGATGATGGTAGTAGTTACTACATGTATTTTGCAGGAGCTTGCAGGTAGTACAACTGCATTCATGTTTGCATATTCAAATAGACATAAGCATTGATTGTTGCTATTGTTAACAAATGTTGTATGCCCTTTTACAAGTTACCTGACTAACGGAGGAAGCTTTAATTAAACAAGCTAGATTTCTATAGGGTAGCTTTGCTGTTGTAAAGTTATTAGTAGCTCGCAAAGCAATGATTTAAAGTTTATCTGTAGATTTCTACTCGGTCTACTACACTCAGAAAGGATTCTGTGGTAGTTTGTGTGCGTCACAGTAAATGAGATGTGTGATATACGATATCCTGGCATAACTCAGATTTTCAATTTGATAATGTAGAATAAAAATAATAACAGTATGCATTATTTCCAAACATATCTGAAATGCTAATGACCTCTATTATTGCAAGAATCACTGAGTCCACTCATCCCTCACAGTTGGGTTCACACTGGACACATACAAAACAGGTTGCAATGGCCTTTTGGCACTGACTGATTGACAAAGAAATAATTTCAAACCATTTACACCCAGGTCCATGGTAACTTATTTATTTTATGCTATTTTAGGTACAGATCAATTGTCAGGACAAGTACTCATTAAAACCCAAATCAGCCATGTGAGTAGTTTCTGTAAAATGACCAAGTAATGATCAAATAAACTCATTACAATGTTCATTTCATATTATGTATATACTGTACAAAGTTTAAAGCAGTGGAACAGATCATCAAATAATCACTAGTATACTATCAGATCAGTTATATGTTATATGTGCTTGTTTGTTTCGTAGTTATTTTCTTTTTATATCTACTAGTTACACATAACAATTCTATGATGTTCATCTTGATTTGTTAACCTGTTGTCATTTGCACCGTGTGTAAACACAGTGAGCGCTACCACAGTGAGATTTCTTATTGTGTTCTTGACAGATGCTGATTTAAATTATATTCTAATTTGGTTTATAACAAGGACACATTATTTGCTCAGAAAGACTTTATTGACAACTTATACCATGAAAGGTGCATAAATATACAACATTTATGACAACATGAACTGACTAACATATATTTTTTAAATATATACTACATGATAAGCTGTTAACATAATGAATGGATGGATATGAGTTTGCGTATCATATCAACAAATTTAACATAGTCCAAATATAAAGAAATGTTTGCTGTGGTAACTGTGGTAAGTTTGATTTATGTTGTGATTCCTCAGAGACATTTTCCTTTTTCCTTCCTCTCTCTCCTGACCTTTTTCCCCTTTCGTCCCTTTTCACACCTGGTTCTTCTCTGTGGTGCGTTTTTTGATGTGGAGGACACAGCTGGTGTGATATCAGTTGTTGATCCCTCTTCATTGCTTCCCTTCATTTGCAGCGCTTGTTTCTCACTGTCCACCTTCGAAATGGCTCTTTTAGCCCAGTCACTGTTGGGATCGGAGCAAATTCTTTTTCCACATATGGTAAGAAACCTGCAATGGATCACAAGCGTTTAAATGCACTGTAACACAGTTTTAATGCATTTCTAATGCTTTAATGCAGATTCTTTAATTGGCATTTAGTGAACCCAGAAGCAGAGCATCTTGCAGACTGAGTCACAATGCACAGTTCTCACTCTTTTCAAAGGGACTACTGTATTTTTCAGGAGAAAGTACTTCCAATTGACAGGTTTGGTTCTAGGATTATCCAGAATGACAGATACACTTTATGAAAAGAAATGATGTGGTTGAATATTTCAAACCGTAGTACAATTAAAACTAAAAATGAAATTCTATTCATGCCTATTGTATTGTAATGGTGGCGGAAATCTCACAGAAGATACTGTATCTGAAATCCTGGACACATAAAGCCAAACCTGTCTGCATGACTAGAAACCAGTAGAGTGCAAATTGATACGTAGTTTAACACTGTACAGGACCACTTACACTATGGCTTTGACGGGACAGACTGGCACTGATTGTTTGGTGTAATTCACAATTTTGTTCAGTTCGACCCTGGTGGTGGACACCTTAGGACAACAGTCTGACACACGTCCATGGGCTAAACATGACACACAAGGAGAAGATTAAGTACCCTCAATTTTACCCTGACAAATACTAATACGATACACTCAATCAGTCGGTATAATACTGTTTTTCAGTACTCACTTGCATGGACCAAGTTCATCCATGAGATGAAACAAAGGAGACTGACTGTCACCAGGTTGATTCTCATATTGAAAATGACACCGTGGCTTTGTTCTTCAGAGGCTGAACGTAGTATCTCTCAACACAAGCGTTTACAATCTGAATCCCCCACAGAAAATATTCTTGCTGCTTTCCTGAGTAGTTAGATCCAGTCTTTCTCACACAATGGGCGTTGTGTATATTGATGTTCTCGCCGTCTTTCTGATCGTTCAAGTTTTAGTCTTCGCTCTTTTTAAACATAAGCCCTTCCGCATATCTCCTACATCACTAACCGGGGGGAAAGGAAAGAATGGGTTCACCTTTCACAAGTCAAAAGAGAGAGAGACCACACATCTGCCCACAAGCACAACTGTAGCATCACTCAAAAGTACAAACCATGAAACATAAACGTGTACACAGAAATACTCATCACTTTCCTTTACACTCACTCTTAAAGCCACAAATTGTTGTTATGAGACGTTTGATAGCTGAAAGCTGCACTGAGTTTGATCAAATGTTTGATTAAGGCTGGGAATTTTATTGACAAATCAGTTAAGAATAATTATTTGTCAACCATACTCGCTTCAAAGAATTTGACAGTCTTAGTCGTGCTTTGATTAACAGCCAGGCACCAATGATGATGTACCCACACAAGTTGTTGGAGTTATTTTTGCTTTTCCTGTAGACTGCATGGGTGTGTGGAGATGGTGTGACTGACATTTTCTCGACTGTTAGACTCAGTGTGTGCAACTAAGAAATTCCCCACTGAAATAAATTAATTTCTGTGATTTTCTTGCAGAGGCAAAGTAAATCTGCATTCGGCTCTACTTTGGTGAACTTTGGCTTGATTTGGGTCATTTATCACATATTGTAACATATTTACAGTTGTCATTGTTGGTAAATACATATCAAATGGCACTGCATGGATGTCAGAGATGTGTTAGAGGTAATTTAGATGGGTTTAACTATAAAATATGGTTCTCATAGGCTATATCTTGGTAGCTATACACTGTTTGTTGTTTCTATGTTGTAACTAAATTAACTTAATAAAACTAGTAACTTTAGTAACTAGTAACTAAATTTAAAAAAATTATCCATAACATGAATGAGCTACTTTTAATGCTGTTTATCTGATGTGACTATAGCATAGCAAGTATTACCATAATCTAGGAACGCTGGCAAGTGTTTTTCTTTTTTTTAGTTAGTTCAGAATTACCAGAGCTCTAATCAGCCAGACTTTTGTTAAAACCTAGTTTTAGTTTTAAACTGCACTAGAATTACAAATATGTCTAAAGGGGTAAAATGTTTCAGAACGGAGTAAATAATATCAAAAGGTACATAGAAGCATTAGAGCACCTATAGAAGAAGGAGACATGTGTGCAAGTGTCCACACAGCATTTACCCAATCATGAAGCCAGTCAAACTGACAATATAATAGAGTCAATCTATAGCTTAAAATTTGAAAGAAAGAGAATACGGATTAAGTGAGAAAACAAAAAGGAAAGAGCGAATTAGATCTACAGTATAAAGGAGGTGAAGCTGATGGTCTCTAAAAAGGCAGAGATCAACAGCAAGAAGGATCCGTTAAAATTCACTGAAGAAGTGGAGCACTGAAGAAAAACTGAGAGAAAGCTAGAGAAGAACTGACACCTTCAGTATATGTCTAGGCTCTTTGGTGTGCTTCAGCCACCACATCATTATACCAGCTCCACTGACAACAAAAATAAACCAGATTGGCTGCTGTTGGGATGGAAGGCAAATGTTAGCCTCATGCCGTTGACTCCCTCAGTCAACAACAGTAGATCTTGATCCCCCAACCCAACGATCCAATCATTAAAATCAGTGAAAACCTGGCTGGCGTATGCTTTACTGAGCACAAAATGCATACAAATACACAACAAGAACATAACAAAGGTATGATGGCACATATGAGACCATACACATATAATGACCTGCCTGCACTTGGCATTCATATGTGTACTGTCCACACTTAATATTTTGGGCTTATCATTATCATCCCTGTGGCAACTTGTTTGGAGGAGAAAAACTTTGCCGGACTATTCATTCCTCTCTTGTTCATTAGTTGTTGTTCTGGGTAGCAGCCGTGGCTATTGGTTGGCCGACCAGTGTAGCTGGTTGGAGTAAAGTAAGAGAGTGGAACATGGCGTCAGGGGACATCACGATAAATACCAAAACCCATACCTACCCTATATCAAACTCAAATAGGAATTAGAATAAATCAAAGACAATTGTCCAGCACCATATGTGGACTTGAGGGCATTCTTAACATGTGGACATATGGAAATACAGAGACACATATATTTCAAGGTTTCATTAAATGTGACTGTTTTTTTACAGAGTCCTGCTGTACCTTACCACCACAAACAGAGCATAGATGAGAAAAAAGAATAAGGAAACCAAACTCCTCTGCCCCAAACCACAACTTTTTGATCACAAGCACCTACTCATGCATGACTCACATGCCCTAAATCATGGTTTTGGTTTGTGTACTCCTCTGTTCCAGTCTGTTACACTAGAAATGTTTTTTATTAGAATCAGGCTGAGGTAGAGAAGAATTTCCTGATATGAAACACATCCATGGCTTGTGCACGGCTCAAAGCAAACACACACACCTACTGGCAAAGACAAAATGTGAGTGGCATATCGCAAATGAGACCAGTAATTAAAGAATGTTTCATCAGATGGATATATTTGGCTGTGTCTGCTGTCTCTGTTTAATAAAGAATCCTCACCAGACAGATCAAGGTTTAATTTTATCCTTTTTCCAACACTGAGGAATTTTATTAACTCATTTTCAAAGACAAAGATATGTGACTCTGTCATCGTTTTTGTAGAATTATAATGATCAGACAGTCTGATTAACTCACTCCCTCTCCTTTCTGTCTGTGTACATATAGGCTTCTGATAAGTTCATCTCAAGTAAGAAAAACAACCAGAAAACTTTTTTAAAGGCCAGATATGCTGTAACAAAGAGCTATGTGTCTGGCTTTCAGTCTGAAAGACGCTGGTGTCTCAGTGTGACAGCCTGAACAACTGTCTGGGGATAGACTGCTGTAAAGAGCAATGCACTTCAGGTCATTTTTAGAGCTACAAAAGTGTTAGGAAGAGCAGAGATGTTTTTGATATGTAACAGTGGAGCCATATACGCCGATCAATACACCGACCTTTCTCAGACTGATTGCATGATGTTCAGTTTTGCACCTGGCCAGCCCAGCATCAGCACCCACCAGAGGTCCATCAACCATCAACCACTGTTATTCTCTGTTCCAGCAGGCCAAGTATGTTTAGTTCTCCTCTTGTGCTTTTTATTTTACCTCAGGACTTTTATTGTGTTAGGTTCTCTTCATTTAATCTCCAGCCCTGCGTTCTCTTCACATATATTACATGCGCAAACTGAAAAGATATAAATGCCCAAATGAAACTAGTGAGAGATTGATCCTCAAGAAATGAGGGTCCCTGGCTTATTCCCATGGGTCTCCATAGATGGATTTTGTATATTTCTGTTCAATACCAGGGGATGAATAGAAATCCCACTTGGAGTTGAGAAATACCATTTACTTTCCAATTACTCTAATTCCATTTCAATTAACTATGTCATTCCCATTCATTTCCTGAAACCGGCGGGGTTTAAATGAAACTGACCTCCTGCCCCGGTATCAATCTCGCCGTTATTGACCCCACTGCACAAAGCTGCAATTGTGGATCAACCGTCCATTTACGGAGAGCGTCAATAATCGACAATAATCGGGCTATATTACCATAGACATTAGCATAGACATTGGTCTCGCGGCTCTGAGGTGATTTGAATGTCTGTGAGAGTGACTGACCCGCCCCGCGCCTCCGGTTCACGGTCCAGAGGACGCAGGAGCGCGTAAAGTCTAATCAATAAGCGCTTTAATTATAACGGCGCACGGTGCACAGTTCTTCACGGTTGAGAGGCGCGCAATGCCACAGCTGATCCAGCACGATCATTTCAGAAGGAGTGTGTTTTCACCGCCTCAGTAACCTGTCTCTTTTGGCAAATGCTATTATAGACAGTAAATTGTCCACTCTAGTTATATTTGGTGAAATGGGCCGATTAGTTGAGAGGTGGTGGCCACTCTCTATATTGTGTTACTTTTTTTGTGTTGTTCCTGTTCCGGTGAACAGTCCTACAGTAATGGTGTTGAAGTCACCTGTGTTGCAGTTTTATGTTGTTGCATTTGTTATGCCAGAACTTAATGGGAACTTGGAGCTGACAGTGTATTTACAGAAAAAGAAGTAGGAAGGAAGAAGACAGAAAAAGAAGACTAGATTAAGGATTGTCATCAACAGAGACTTCATAGAGCTGCTCTACTAAAATTGAATGGATCTTTATGTGTTTAGGCAGACATGGGGCTCACTGAGATTCAACAATGATAATCTCTTTTTTTATTATATTGAAGCATCACTGTATTTCTGTGAATGTCTGAGGCACTCAATAATCTATAGTCTTAAGATCTGCTTCATTTTCCTTCATACGGCTTCTGCACTAGATGGCGTAATTTCCCTGCAGAGAGTGAACAGGAAGCCTGAGCTTGACAGGCTGAGAGAGTCATCCAAATTGAGCCTAGTGGTCAAGAGTGGCAAAAAAAAGAACAACTACTGCAACCCCTGGGCTATTGCTGACATTCTTCTGCTTTTCAGAGCAATACAGTAGGTTGTAAGGCTAAAGAGATAAAATGTCAGCTAGCCTTGAATAATTTAGACTTCCCACATTCTAGACACCGCACTGTTTAAACAGAGGCCGTTAGTTTGACATTGTGCTTTAAGAAGTGTTAAAACCTGATGTGTGTCTTTTTGAGTGCAGGTGATGAATTCCCTGATTGATTTTTGTGTCTGGATGTCAGTCATTTGTCTCCCTTTGGTGGTGCTTGAGAAACATTATTAGGAGGATCAAAGAGCATGTGCCCCTTTTAGACCACCAAGCTCATTCATAACTCACTGCATCATGCCCCCATCTCTCTTCATCTCGCTCTTCATTTGTCTGCTTTGATCATACAGTGCATTCAGTCTGTAACTCACCGTCTAACGGGTATGAGCACAAGTCCCATGATTTCCCATTTCATCTCAGCCACGACCACTTTCTTTGTCTTTCTGCCAACATAGACCCCCAACCTTCTACACCCCTCTTTTCCCCCTGTGACACTCTCTGCCATTCTTTCCTGTGTTGGGTTAAGCAGGGTCATATTAAAGCCTTAATCCCCAAATGTGTGTGTTTGCATGTGTGTGTGTGCATGAGAAAGCATGGTTTCTCCTGCTTGAGATAGATTATTCTGAGTTCCTGACCTCTGGGTGCTGAAAGGGGCCCATGTTTGGAAACGCAGTCGCTTGTCTTTGTCTCTCATGCCCAGCGGGGGAGCTCAACCAGGGGCCTCTCTTGTCAGGTGAGGCCATGGACGCACTGGGCCTGCTCTGGGACTCGAGCTTCGTCTTCTGGTCCTTGCTATTTTAATAATAATATGCCATGAATAGGCAGACAGCTGGTTGGGCTGGCAAGCACTCACTGGATATGCACACTCAAACACACAGACCATAACGGGATGAGTTTAGCTTCCAAGCAAAAACATTGATCCTGAGTCGCCTCGCTGTGAGTCAATCTGGCCCCAATAGCCATTCAAGTGTATCTGCTTGATCTGATGTTTCCCGATAAGAGAGATTCCTCCCAAGCTGTGTGTACATGCGCGTGTGTGTAAAAGATATTGATTGTTGAGTGACGTGGCACTATAGATCCCAGCCAGCTGCTAAGAGTTTCAATGAGGCCTACAGCATCTCATTAAAACTCTGCGATAATGTGAAAGGAGTAAAAGAAAAGGACTCAGGTTTTCTTCTTAGGTGTGTATGTGTTGTGTGATTTCTATTACTGGTTGTGCTCTCTCCTGGCAACTAGCACTATATAACTGGACAATAAGAACATTCATCCATCTGCCTCTGGCAAACAAGCTCTGCTTTAATTGAGGACTATCAGATCCATCGCCCTGTATCTGATTAGGGTGCAATGATCTTCTAGAAACAGAGTCTCAACTCATTTAGCCAGTGATTAAAATACATAAAAGAAACTCAAGCTTCAAAATCTCCACTCAGTGCTTTCATAAGCATTGTTGGTGATGACAGGATCAGCATCGTGATCTAATTGCTTCAGACTTTCCCTAAAACATATCACAACACACCTTTTTTTAAACACTTAAGCACTAGACGAACACTGGAGGCATCACTGAAGTTATTACAATTTATCCTGAAAGAGATAAATATGTGTAAATATGTGTCCAGTCCATCCAATAGTTAGCAAGACATTTTACTAAAACTCACAATTGTCAGTCTTGTGGTGGCTCTATACGAAAGATCTGGCAATCATCAGTATACATCTTCTGGAGGCCCACGAAAGCCTCACAGTTGTTGAGGTACTGTAATTCAGTCTGAAAAAAGAGATGGGCTGACTGAACAACATTGCTGAAAACTTGATCTCTGATTAACCTGTGTTCTGTTCATGGAGTAAACTACCTCTAACGCCCAGTGGGTGGATTTTCTTTTTTGCGTTTTTAACCTTCATTAGAAGGTTACAGAACAGTAGCTGGCTTACGTTAAATAATTGAAAAGAGGCAGGGAGGACAAATATGTATTGAAAAGATCTCAAACTAGGGACAAAAGTCTTTTTTAATAAGAGAACCAACAGTAACCTCAGCTGTATGCAGGTCAGGTTCAAAAAGCCATAAATGATTTGCATGTAAGCACAGAAACCTTATGAAACTGTGCTTAAGATTTTAAATGGGTGGTTTAAATGAAATCTCTCAATTGATGCACCATGTCAGCACTGAAGAAGATCCACTTCACGTAACCACTACATAACTGTAGTAATTCTGGAGAAAATACTCAAGGCCACTACAGTACCACCATCACTGAGCTCTTGTGCTTCTGTTTCCATTCACCTTGACCATAAAGGGCATGTTTACATGTTTCTATTGAGGATCCTATACGCACATACTCAGAGACACACATACGTTCCAGATGGCAGAGGTGCTGTTGCTATGAGTAGTGTTACCACAGGTAATGCGATCACTGCGTAGACGGAGTGATGTATTTATAACATCCAGAGTGAGACAGAATGGAGGGAGGATGGGGAGAAGTGAAGTGGAGGGCAGGACAAACACGGCGTTAAAAAGGGGTGGAGGAATTGAATGCGGGAGTAGAAGAAGAGAGGTGAGACGATATAAAAGGAACAGAGGAATGTTTAAAGTACGAGGGAGGGATAATGAGAGAGAATGAAAAAGGATGACAAAGGATGAGAAGACAGAGAAAACGAAGGGATCTGTCTGTCAATCAGATTATAAACCAGTCATTTGACAGAGAACTGCTTTGACCTGAAACCTGGTGGATCACATTCGCTCCTACACACATACACACGTTCGCAGATGCACTCAGCAACGTTTCTACAAGGTTGCATTGAGATAAATGTGTCTCGCTCACATCCAGTCTGGTGTTAAGTGCACGTATTAGGCCATATCAGCATTCATGTATGTGCTTCTTGTGTGTCTCTGAGTGTAAGTAAGTGAATGAGTAATGAGTGAGTGATGGATGGAAGATAATGCACATTTTCCCTCTCTCACGAGGGCTCAAAGCGCTTAGACGTCTAGTCTGGCTCACACATAAACATTCACACATACAAAACTGTGTTTGATAAGACAGCTCCTCTCTTACTCATTGTACATGATACATAAATCTCTTCCTTTCTCCTATTCCTTTTTTATGTTTACCCTTCACTACATTTGCCTCCTTTTATATTTCTTATCTTGAACCTTTGATTTTCTTTTCTCTCGTTGTCTCTCACCCTTGCTGTCTGCTTCTTAGTAATGGAGCTAATTTGTTTAGCACACAAAGATTGTCCATCCATTAGCGCAGGTCTTTCCATGCCAAGAAGGATGGTGACAAATCGTGCCACGGTGACAAATCCGTGTTTGCTTTGTGTGCATCATTTTGGTTGTGAATGTGCAGGAAAGGTGAAAGAAGACTCCTTTAGATTTTATTAACAGTTATATTATATCTTTTTAACCTTGAATGAAATCGTTTCTGTTACTAGTTCTTTTGGTCTGTCAGACTCAATCCATACCTGGACTTTGCTTTACTGAATTAAGATGGCACAGCAGGAAATTTGGCAGCTTTTGAGCTCCAGGTAAATGCAATCATTTTTGTGCAGCCCGCTGCCTCTGCTACTTGCTGCCCTTAAGTAGTCAAACATGCACTTAATGCAGTTTGACTGAGAAATGAGTGTAGTTACTCCTCAGTGGAGAGAAAATGTGTGCCTAGCTTTTTACCTTAAACTTGTGCTCTGCTTCCTGCTCTTAAGACATACAGTATACTGTCTGAGCCCAGACCATAGTCAAGAGCAATAATACAGTTTACCGGTACTACATTATTGAAGTTATGTTTAACCTTTATTTCAGCATGCTCATCATCATTACGTAATTTACCATCATATTACTTGTTCATTGACTAAATACAATGTACTGTAACCTCAGAAAACACTTTTATACAAAACAGAGGATGATCAGAAACCTGGATATGGTCGCTGGAGCTTCATTCAGGGCCGATTGCAAAATATTGTTAGTCCAAATACCTCATCACAACCAGGATCTTCATGGACATGTAAATGTGTTTATTGTGACTTTAAGCCAGGATGCAATACCAGGACCCTGACACTGAAGCGGTTAACTGGAATTCAGTGTCAATTAATTAATATTCTCCTTGATCTTAGTCAGCCTATCAGTATAAGGCACTAAGCAAGCAGGAAATGATTGAGCTCTGATTTGAGCGTCTCTGCTTCTTCTCTCTGCCAACAGACTGTTAAATTCAAATGTCCTGTCACTGTCTGGGCAAATGCCAATTACTCATGATGACTCCATCCTTTATCCTTTATCCATTCATCCCTCTCATTTTAACTCCTTTTTATATGATGTGACATCCACTAAAGCAAATAACATAAATGTCCCATAGAGACATGATCCACATGCTGTACATGAATAATTTCTCACTGTGTCTGACTTCTTCTTCTGTTCACAGATGCTGTGCAAATTGTTGTTGACCTCACCTGCTTGGGTGAAGCTACATGTTTTCTCATCAGATGCTAATAGATCAGCTCTAAAAGAAATGTGATACAGGAAGACAAGGTCAGTTTTTATTGATTATTAAATCATTCCTCTGAGAAGGACACGATTGAGACGGTAAGACACGGACTGCTTTTTCCTAGCCGACTTACGGTAACTACGCTTGCTCTGGGCTCCGCTGTTGCTCGACAACATTCACTTTGCCTTGGAGTCAGCAGTTTGTCTATGGGTGTAGTGTATGTGTGGGCCTGTGCTTGTGTATTATATTTTAGACTTTTGCAACCAGAAGAAATCAGGCGCACTAACACCCCTGTGCAGCAGCCCAGATGAGAAGACACTTGGAACACTGTGCATGTCCTCCCCCCTTAGCTTTTCTGTCTGTCTGATTGTTTATTTGCCTTTCTGTCTGCATAGCTGGCATCAGTCTCAAGGAGATCTTCCTTCTCTTTCCCTCTCTCTTTTTGTGGGTTAAACTGGCAGAGACAGGCAGATTTCCCTGCCTGAATAGCAGTTTTTATCTTTCTCCCTCCTTCTGTCCTGCTGTCTCATCGTCTGTATATCTTCCTGGGTAAATTACTGTCTGGACTCTGCTACAGAGTTGTTGGGGGCTCCAGAGACCTGATGTTGAGACATTTTATGTGCATCTATGAACTTGCACATTTTGTAGTGGGTGCTCAGAGTAACGTCACACCTGATCGTGTCCTGAGCTATATGTTATACTGTACCACAAAATCACAAAACCCTATGTGTAAGGATATTGGTTGGGTTAGTGCAGATGGGCAGCTCTGGAGACTACGCGTTGGGGGATGTCGAAGGGGCTCTCATCCTGCGTATGCAACCGAGACAGAGAGACAGACGGGGGCAGGGAGGGCTTTGTGCACCAGCCCTTTCCCACACTCCCTTTCACCTTTTGTTGTATGGCAGCACCAGACACCTCTGACATGACGAATCGTTCTGCCTGCTTAACTGAGACGATGGCAGTCAGGAAGTAAAAATTGAGTAAGAGGAATGATGTGTGTATATATACTGTACAGGTATGTGTGTGTGTGTGTGCGTGTGTGTGTGTGTGTGTGTGTGTGCGTGTGTGTGTGTGTGTGTGTGTGTGTGTGTGTGTGTGTGTGTGTTTATGCACCCTTTAATCTTCCTGCCTAAAACTGCCTCCACTTCTCATCCACTGTCCTGCAATTCTCTGCTCATCTGTCACCAGACTGGAGCAGAGAAGTTGAAGTTCCAATGCTTCAAACTCTAGATGGGTGGATCCTAGAGCGGATGAAGCAGAAACAGATACACACACGCTCAAATACACACTAATACCTCTGCCCAAATGCCAACACCAAGCTGTTGCCTATAAAGCGTTCAGGCTGTCACAATAGAGACATTACCACATGAGTGAGTGGCTTTGAATAGGGTTAAGGGTATGTGTGTATACAGAGTGTGGTGGCTACGGGGGGAGTTCTCGGCAAGGCAGACAACCCTGTCATCACCTCTGCCCCTTTTCAAACAAGTGATCGCTGCCAATGGCTCGTGCATGAAACACACACACCTGCCTGTGCTGCCTGTTGCACTTTTCTTAGAAGAGGAGCATTGACTATATATGTAATATGTGTGTGTTTGTAAGAAAATAAAACGGAAAAACAGTCTGGCTGTTTAGTCAACTAAGACAGCAAAGTGAATAGCTGACCCAGCCGGGCCAAGTAAGGTGAAGGGTGAGAATCTAGAGGTCGAAAGATAGAAAATAGATCAGTACTTCCTTGTGGGAAATTCTGTAAAATGTGGTCAAGAGGATGGTGCGAAACCACAGTGGCAGCTGCAGATAGAGTTCCGTATATAAGGACATAAAAGAAATGCATGACATATTTCCATTGTTTGATGCAGGCTACTGTAACTCAGCTCTGTCTGTAGATTGTCACTGCATGTGTTTGTGTGCATATGCAGCCTTGAAATGTCATTATGCAAAAGCATTGCTTTACACTGGTGAGATCACTCTTCCACAAAACATGCAGGAAGTATGTGTTTGTCTGCATGCATGTGTGTGTAGGGAGGGGAGAGTGACAAGGTTTCAAGGGGCCGTGTCACACTGTCACTGCCGGAATGCATGACAGCAAGGTTTTTGTGGCTCTACGCATGAATGCAACATCATGGCAGCACAAGAGAAAGGAGGAGACGAAAGGAAAAGATGGAACAGATGAGTGGAAGGAGGAGAAGAAAAAAGACTAGTATTTTTTCTTCTCCCACACTTGGTGAAGAAATTAGGTCATCCAAGTAAAGCCATTGCAGGGAACAAATCATCATCATAATTGGACCTTTAACAAATCTGTGGAGGTGGCTGCTTCAGACACACAGGAAAAAACACAAAAGTTGACACACACTTGTATAGCTACACACATTTAGCTACACACGTGTAGCTATAGAAGGGGGTAAAACAGAATTTCAGCATGAATCAGGTTACGTTTGACAGCTTTATAGCTCTTTCAGGAGCTTCGCTTGGGACAGAAGCGTGATAGAAGAACGTTACTCGTGGTAAATATAATTGTGGTCATGATCCGTACATAAATCATAGTGTGGTTACTTCACATTAGCCTGGTGGCTACAGGGGAAAAAATCCCAGTGCATTATGTGACATATGGGATCTCTTTACCATTCTTTCTGCACGGCTAGGCATTCACAGAAACAGAAATGCTGATTTATATATGGCGATATCTTTAATTTCACTCACAGCCACACAATAAAAAAAATATAGAAATTAAAGGAACAATTGCACATTTGGGGGAATGCTTAGTTACTTTCTTGCAAAGGGATTAATGAGAAGATTGACACCACACACTTTCACCAGCGTCGTGTCTGTACCACTATCACCAGCAGCCATTTGCTTAGCTTAGCATAAACACAGGAAGAAGTGGAACAAGGAAAAACATTTTGTTAGCTTGGTCGTTCTGATGATTTTATCTACAGTGCAATGGCTCAAAATCTAAAAGGAAAACGTGTTTTTAAATAACTTTGAAAATGATGACTGAAAGGAATAAATTAAATACACATATTATCAAATTCCATTAAATCATCATATGTGTATTTATGAACTACTCCTGGTTTCTCAGTGGAGTTATGGGACGTTTTGTGTTGACCTCGACCTACAGGTGGTAACACTGGTAAAACTGCTATTCTGTGTATGAACACAAACACATATGAGCAGTTAAGCAAGAGCGGTAACATGCTCCCCTTAAAGGCATCTTCGTCCATCAGGGGCGGAGGTTTCACCGCATGAGCTCTGTCAGTGGCTTGTGTTAAAGAAGTGGAAGATTGAAAGGTTGACCTTGCACCCTCTCTGCTCTTCCTTGCACATTTCGTATGACAGACTGCACACATTATTTATTCATGTTTAAAGACAGTCTGCTCACATACCAACACAAACACAGTACACTCTCACATTCCTGACGTCCAAACTGCAGTCAAATGCATGTAATAGCCTATAGGCTGAATAAATCTCCATAAAATGTTTGATTGGAATATCTTGTGCATGTCAGAATTGTCTACTGCTGGTGGCATCTGCAGGAACCATATCAACAGCTGGGCAGAGACAGAGAGGGATGAGCTGGAGCTTACACTAATCCAGTAATTGCCATGTGCCCATGTCACTTATCAAAATAATTGACAGTATTTTCTACAGTGAGATGGTAGTGTTTATCCCGGTGTTACCAAGACTATCTGTAAGTAATGGGATGGCTTCATCATGATTTGTTCCACCTATGAGAACATATGGTTCTGGGCGAAACCCCAAAACAACAAAACTCATTTTCTATAGTTAAATCTTATCTGTATATCCAAAGAAAATTAGATGTCATATAACTTGTTACAAATATATCTCAGCAAGACAGTAGATCGAAATTTTCTCTGTGTTATCAGTTACCTTTAAATGAATGGGCTTTACAGACTTGGAGTGGATAGAATTAAAATCCTCTAATCCCTGCTGTGACATTTATAGGCTGTTTTCAAATTTGAAGTCTTCAGTTTAGGATGGCCTTGGACAACACATTCGACATTTTGACGATGTCATTGAAGCCCTGACAACTGAAAGCATCTTTTAGAAGATTTGTTAAAGGAGTTGTATTTTAGAACTCAGCATCAGGCTAAATCACTGTACAGATGGATATTTTTGCAGTGTAACTGTGAGGAGTCTCCAAAGGCCGTTAGACCACCCCAGAGACAGGGCTGATTGACAGAACTTGGCTGACTGTGGACCCTCCTTCCCCAATCGTCTCCACCTCTCTCTCTCCTCTCCTGTCCTCTCCCCTTCTCTCTCTCCTCAATCGCAAGGCTGCGCTCACCGACTCGACACCGTCAACAGGGATGCAGCGAGGGCGCAGCGCAGCCTGAAAATGGCACCACCACGCGTCCTGTGGATCTATCCATCCCTTTTCCTTCATACCGTCCTGCTTCTTTTTCACGCGTTGTCACCGTGCCGAGCTTTACGGAATTACCCGGAGAATGAAGGTGAGTGTCCTGGCGGGTTGTGTGAACATTAAATCGAGTGAGGTACAGCACTTGGTTGCGCGCTGTCTTGGCGAACGGGGAGCCTCAATCCCGCGGCTCCACTTGCCGGGGAGAGATCGGAGCGAAGCGGCAGAGACTCCTGTTAAGTGCTCGGCTTGGTTATGAATCATGCAAAAAGAAGAGAGAGAGAGAGAGAGAGAGAGAGAGGGCGAACATGTTTGTCACGTTTTTTCTTTTTTGAGCATATTGGCATTAAATTTGTATGACATATACACACAGGCAGCGCTTCCACGCTGAGGCTAGAGAAGCCTGATGTAGACATTTCACTTTGTGACATTGTGAAAAAAGCTACTTCACATTTGATTTATCATTAAAGTAGCCTAACTTATAATGATTATGGCAAAACATCATTGGCATCTTTGTCAAAATCCCTCTTAATTATAGATATCCACATTATAACACACTGATAAATGTTTTTTTTTTCTTTTGCTGTGGACTACAGCCCACTGTCTCAGTCCGCAAATGAGGAGCAGCAATTACATTAAATTTGTCACACGCTGCTGCTGAGCCTCTCTCAGTTATTGTATTAACATCGATGCTCGGCCCGAAATTAGCCAATGCATTTACTCCCTAACTACTCCTGACTGCTTAGTGGACTGAAACATGGGATCTGGTTTGTTTAAAGGATTGGTTGGATTTGAACCAAATATAGAAAAAAACATAACAGTGCCTACAAGTTATATTAGAAAATTATTGATGTTTTTTATGAAGCGCTTGGTATATGAAGGATATTGGAACCAAACTGTAAGAGTCTGTGTTGTTTTGCTTGCTGGCTGTCACAGTCTGACTGGAGATGATGCAGCTGTGACTTGATCATCGTTCTATGAATCATTTCATTCAGTGTTCCCCAAAGCTCCAGTCACTCATGTTGTGCAGCTCCAACAAAGCTCTCTGTCCCTTTTATGAGCTACAAGATTTGCCTTTCATTGATGTTTTCTCTCACTCACTCACTCACTCACTCACTCACTCACTCACTCACTCGCAAACACAAGCTCCAACTCTTAAAATACAAAAATAAATTAAACACTCAAATGATTCTCATCGAACTCACACATTTAGACAGGCCACACTAATGTTAGACAGAACCTCCTGTTTCTGGCTCACTTAACAATATATAAGCTGTGTGTATGTACAGCACATTGCGCTGAATGTATGTCACAACCCCGAGGAGTTTCACAGAGGACGGCGGCTCTGGAGGATAGGATAGGCAACAAGAGAGGGATGAGAGAGTGGAACAGAAAGAGACAATGCATGTGGCAGAGACGCTAACATACTGCTGAAATATTAATTCAAATGAGCATGAATGATGAAACCAACTGGAAGCCGAAGGAAACTCCTGTTGATTTAGATAAATGCACACGGACATCAGCATCGCTGTGCATGTATGCCTTTGTGTGGATCATGTCCAGTTTGACAGTTTTTGAGGTGACAGGTCAAAAGGGTTTTTTATTAGTAATACACACTTCAACAAATCTGCCAGGCAGTGTGTGTGTGTGTGTGTGTTTAAGGCTGAATGCGACTCACTTGGTCTTTCATTCTCTGGTCAATTCTCTGTCCTGCTGTTTCAAACTATTGGCCTAATTGGCATCTTTAAGCCCTGTGGCCCACTTGTGTGTATGTGTGTGTGCGGAGGTTGTGTGCACGTGCCCCAACGGGACAGAAATTCAATGGAGCCGTTTTTGTCAGCCGCTCTGTGCTTTGCTTTTACCTTTCGGCCTGCCAGTTTGCCTGCTGTGACTACACGCTTAGCTGAGAGATTGCTCTTCTTTGTGCCAGTGTGTGTGTTTGTGTGTGTGTGTGTATACCTTGTGTTTGTCTATGAGTGTGCATATTCTCCACCCACGCATCTTGGTAGTCATGTTATTCCAGGAAATCCTCCCTCTGAGTCTGTCTAGTAGCAGAAGCAAGGCTGTCATAAAAGGAGAGATACAGCTCTCAAGGCTCAATTAAGAACACAGTCCCTTTGATAGAGCTGATGGTGTTAGCAGGAAAGTAGTGTTAAGATGTCAACAAGCTTAGTTTACTACCACAGCTATTGATCTGCTCCAAAATTGTTGGCATTTACAAGAAACACATTTGTGAGGGTGGACCGGCAGAACACAGAGCTTCAGCAGAAATTATAGAATTGCTCGAAATTGCTTCTAACTGCAGATTGCGTGGGAAACATGATATGAAGTGGAAATTGGTAATTCATAAGTTGTTGTCATGAAGAGCATCATCCGAAGGTCTTTAACAGTAAAGGAAGGGAAAGGAATGAATGAGTGTTAGTGCACCAACAGAGGGAGCCCAACACACTCTGTGTCTGAACCCCGGGGGCATAGTGGTGTAACAGCTGGGTGAAAGCGCACAGGTCTCCCCCTGTTTTCTTTTTTTTTCTGCTGATCTCATCCTTTCTTTTCCCTATTTCTGTTTCCACTTTAACACAATTGAAGAGCATATATCTTCTCTTTTGTTGTTGTTCCTTTGCTTCTACTCCCCCCTGTTTTTTTACTGCAGCTTTCCTGTGCAGAAACATGCTGAGGAAAGGAGCACTCCTATTTTTGAGTCTTTTCGGTGACTCTAAATATACCTCCTCAATCCTAGAAAACACAGACGCATGATTGCAGGCTTAAGCTCCCTTTCACTGCAACTGGATGTTGATTACAGAACTGTATACAAAGAGGCAAATGAATGATTTGATGATGAACGATTTTAAATGCTGCATGCAGTTAGTGTGCAAATGGATACACAACTGAATTAATAAGGAGGAGAGAGAGGAAAGACAACAAAACATAGGAAAAATGTGACTCTGCTTTATATTATATTCCTGCCATTTACTGTAATCTTTAAATCTTGTTCTTGGAACTACACATGAAGCTATTCATTGGATTGGCCTTTGGGTGCCAGGGGGAAATTGCTGTATTGCTTTGTAAGGTTAACATGAGGGTGAGCAGTTAGTGCAGAGGCAAGCATATGTAAAGCATGCCCTCTACTTACACACACACATCATATGATTCACACAAGATCCTGACTGTGGTATAATGTTGGGTCAAAGGTCTCCTCTGGCTTAATTGCTTTAATCTATAATGGTTTCTTGTAGTTATCGGCAGAGCCATAGCTTACAAAGCGCGTGTGTGATTGCTCTGCTCCCATGTAGCAACCGTGACCTTGGACAGAAGAGGATATAGATCTCCGCTCTCATCAGAGAGCAGCAGAGAGAGACAGCAAGTGCCAGGACCCTCTTGTTTTTCTTTTTTACCTCCTCCACTCCAATCCATCTCTAATCCTCTTCTATTATATCTGCACTTCTCCACTTTCTATCAACCTCGCTCCTGGCCTCCACCTCTCTCTGTCCTTACTTGTTTTCCCTTTTGCCTTATTTCAGGCGTGATTCTACTAGGATCAGACCTTTAGGGGTACTAAGTGAGAAGGTGACATGCATACAATTCCCCCATTCAGTCTGTTTAACTCAGTTCAATCAGTCACAGTGTTACTTTCAGAAGCAGATTTATTAGTTGTTTAGTGGTTTGTTGTAAAAGAATAATAGTGGTAGAGATTTAATGACTGCAAATTTAAAAACAGTACATCTGTTTTACTGTGATCAAGAGCAGTCGGTTTATTTAGCTACTCTGTGTTGACCACATCAGATCTGATATCATCCACTTCAACTGTTTAACTGTATGACTAGAAAGACGCCAATAAATCTGTGATCTGTGAGAGAACTTACTGTAATGTTGAACCAGGCATCAGTGAATTATTAATCAATTAGAGGTGATTGAGCACACCTAAAGAGGGCTTAAAATCGCCAGTCTCTTATTCATCACACCGGTTCTTTCTCTGCAGTAGCTGTGTAACAGTTGGACAAGAGAACTGAGTCCTTTATGTTTTCTGGAATGAGGTGGAGTTCTTACTTAACACAGGCATATAAGCGAACATGGATGTATGTGCACATATACACACCCACACCCGCTCATCCTGACCTAATGTGTGGCTAGGGGGCAGTTTGGTGGTCTTGGTCTAGAGAATAGTGTCACATATTCCCAGTGCTGGCTGATAGATGGGGTTATAAATATAGCTTAGTGACAGAGAATGATTCTGCTGTGAGGGCATCACCTCAAGGATTCACTGTGGATGGGTTAGTGTGCGTGAGCACAAAAGGACAGAGGGAAAAATTCTGAATAAAAGATTAAAAAATAAATTCACAAGAGACTGTGAGACAAAGCAAAAGCAATACAGAATACATAAATGTGCACAGAACACCAAAACTTGGCTGCAGCAGAAGCTGAGCTGCGTCAAAAAAAGCAACGTCTGTTAAGGTGAAATGGAAACAGACTTGGCGAACTAGTCGTGACATGCACGAAGCATGTGACTTTAACATCCACTGAGGAAAGCTGTTTTGGTCTGCTGCTAATTGTTGAGTGTTGATGAGGTTGTAACATTCATCAAACTAATAAATGTTGTTTATCTCAATAAACCATCTATTTCTGTTTGTATTGAGTAATGGTAGTGGATGGAAACATGCATTAGTTCTCATTTTCTTAAGCAGATTTTTGCAAAAAATCAGCAATTATGCAAAATGTGGTTAACATTGCATAATTGCATTAACTGACTTGGTTAAAATTGGCACCACATTTGGATGAAAACCACTGCACACAGACAACACATCACATGTTCATTAGCGAGCTCTAGTTAGCTGCTGCCTAGCTGTTTACCCCAGTTTCTACCATTAGTGTGAACGTGCTTGTGTGTAAAGCACCAAGAAGTGAACCTGAACAGTTTAAGCCTGAACTATTCCCAGTAGATGCTGAGTTCATTAATGTCAAAGGAAGTCTTCCCATAGTGTGTGATGTGTGATGGCTGTAGTGAATTCTGGGTGTAAATGGGTTCTGCCTGCTTCACCACATCTGTTGACCCATTGCTTTAACTGAACAAGCCCTTAGCTGCTGGTTCAATCACTGAGCACTGAGCCTTTACCACTATCTGTTTGTCACCATAATACACACAAACAAAATTCTTTTCCTTCTTTATTTCTCACTGTCACTACTTATCCATACACACCAACTGCCCCTGCCCCCCCCCTCCCCCGGTCACAGCCTTTAATGTAACAAAATCGTTTTTTATTGTTTCCATAGCACCACACATCTCTCACCTTTTCTGTTTATGTTGGCATCGAGTTATGACTGTGAAAAGCTGTGTTATTCAGCGACACACACACATTTGTGTCGATATGCTGTAGTAGACTTGCTAACCAGCTCCAGTCTTTTCCCTGTTAATGAACAGCTGTAAAGGTGTTATGCAAGGAAAACCACTCAAAACATGGAAGCTTTCATTTAATTTAACATCTTCTGTATGTTTGCACATGTGAAGTGGTAGCCGGTCCGTTTGTTGAGAATTAGAGAAAAAACGACCTGTGTTTTCTACACATTAGTCTCCAGACACAAGGAGTGTTTGTGCTATTGAAATATGCATATTAGCAAAACCATGAGTGGTTTGTCAGACAAAATGAACGGCAACAATGGTGTTTTGTTGTCATAATTCCTCCAGGAATGTTGCTCCTGCACATCCCCCCTCCTTATTCTTTTTAGCTTCAGTCAGTTTTATGCTCGTTGTGTCACTCAGTTACTTGGTGTAATCAGTGCAAATTTGTTTAAGTGTTATTTGGTGGAGGTAGCAGGGAAGATGGACATGCTGCTACACAGACAATTACTGCAGGTAGGCTGTTCTGATACGCACTGAAGTGTGTGTGTTTTATGTGTGTGTGTATATATGTGTGTATACCAGGAGTAGCAGCCTGTCTAAGCACACTTTTATCTGACATGTGATTTCCTATCTGTCTCCACTGCTGTGGCTCACTCCTGAGATTCCAGGCCTATTTACCCTCCTGTGACCAACCACTGTGTGACAGCCGCTTGTGTGGGAGAGCAAGTCTTAAGAGGAATGTTTTAAGAACTAACAGAGCACAAAAAAAGGTCAAGAAGAAGCCCCAACAGAGAAATGCACGCACTTGAAGAGAAAAAGACACTTCTGCAGAATTAGCTGTCCTGTGTCTTGTTAAGGACAAGGAGCTTTATCTAACACCTCACATTCACTCTTTTCACTCTGCACTAGCTATTTTAATTCACTTCTTTAAATGAATGATGGGATGCGTCACAGTTTGAGAGTGTGTGGAGGTGCATGTACGGAGGCGTATGTTTCTGGGGTTTGTACTGCAAGTTGTTTCTGGATTCTCAAGGTCTGGTTTAAACGTGTCTGCGTGTATGTTTGTCAGTGTGCGTCATTATGGTTGTGTGTGCATTTGTTGCTCTTTGCCCCTGATGAGTTGTTGGCATACTGATGGAAAAAGCTTATTAAAAAAAACAAGCGTCTGGATCTGACTGGATGTCACTGTTCAAAACTGCAATCATTCAACCAGCAAGCGCAGACAAACCCATACGTGCACACACATACACACACACACACACACACGCATGCACATACACGCACACAACCTCCAGAGTGTTTTCAAGTGACAAACTAGGGCAGTGCTCTTGTCATAGTCTGTCAAAATGGCATCTTTTCTGTTCTACTAGCACTGCCAGTGTATTTGAAATGGCAGAGAAGGCTAATGTACCTTCTTTACAGTGGACTGGGGGGGCAAAAATGCAAGCTCAACGAGCTTCATACATCATACTTCAATATTTTTATATTTTCCTAAACATTTTAAGCTTTTTGTTGCAAACCATCTAACTTTCCACAGCTTTTTTTAAGGCTTTGTAAAATAGGGTTTTCAATAAACCATGCTCCTTCCTTTTAAAAATCCTTTCACTAAAGCAACTGCATAGAAAAAGAGGATCTCAACAAAATCACATTTCCCCCTATTTGTTACTGCAGAATATACTTATATCTTGTTGCTATTGTTCTGACTTACTTTCATCTAAAATTGAGACTGACTTATTCATGTAAAACCAACCTCACAATTTAGACATACATTGTCAGGTTGATGCTGTTGATAGGTGATGTATCTTTTTGTTTGTCTTATTTAATATGTCTGCAGAAGTTTGCTTGAGCAGGCATCAGCTTTTTACCAGTTATATGAGAGAAGATTGCGTAAAAATAGATCATAAAAACAGGTCTTGCTACTGCTCTCTACTAATTAAGCAACATGAAGTTCATCACAGTTGTTTAACTTATTTGTTCTAAATGACATAAGGTAACTAAGATGTCCCCATTTATTTCACAGATGGAGAAAGTTCTGTAAAACATATTTCAAAGCTCTACATGATTGCTTCCAATTCTGTTTCTTCTTTTTTTTGACTCATTAACATTCCTCCCACCTTTTGTTATTCCTGTCCCAAATTAGTCACCAGTTGAGGATTTACCCCACTTTTGACAGCCTGAATGTTGCTGCATTTATTTCTCTTCTGTATTCTGGCTACTGCAATATGCACAGGTGACCAGTTGATTGGTCATTGTTAATCACATATATATAATTTTTTGACAATATATGACTCTAGTTGCTGATACACAAGGCCACACACAGAGGTTGAAAGCCTCAGTGTTGTGTTTACATGCCGTATTAGCTCAATTTGCATAAATGAGGGTGACAAAACCTCTTAATACAATGCACTCCACCACACTACAACCTCAATAATAAACATACAGTAAAATGGTCACGTTTTTGCACAGTTTCAACATAAACTGTGAAATTATAACTTTTTAAAAGTAAAACTCATGGCAGAGCTGCTGCATTGGATCACATTAGACAGTTGTACCTAATAAAGTGACCAGTGTTTCTTTGTATTGTAAAAGAATTGAAAGCAAAGCTGCTGAAAATAGAATAGAAAAACATATATATGTACAGTTAACAGACAGTTAACCCACAATTTCAATAAAATGGCACGAGCAGGACAAGCGAGCACATGGAGAGAGAAGACGAGAAGAAAAAAGACGGACTGAGAGCCTCTGGTGGTTTGTGGATGAGTGGAGGGAGGACTGATGAAAAGACTGTGAGATTAAGTGTAGCCAGTTTGTTCCTTAAGTTCATAGCTCAACTCTTCCCACTCCTTCATCCTGCTCGCCATCGGCCCGTTTGTTGCCCTGACAACACTCTTGCTCGTTGAACTGCACTCTCAGTGGAGTGGAAGCAGGGGAAGTGTGAGTGGTGGTACTTATACTGATGCTATTCCCATTCTTATAGCCTTTTTATTTGGTATTTATTAAGCATCTATAACTTCCTTGTGTTTGAATGTACTGTATGCTTATGCTTTAAATGCTGCTTTCTTGTGAAGAGTTTCTTTTAATTTGATATTTAACTGTAATGGAGATGGTTAGCTTATAGCTTAGAATAAAGATGGGAAAACATAGGAAAGCTAGCCTGGATTTATCCAAAGTACTAATATATTAAAATGTAACCTTGAAGTTATATGTTCTTCGATTAATTCATTAATAAAAAAATGCCATGCAGCATGCAGTAAAATTTAGATTTTGGAAATATCAGTCACCTATTACTATTAGATTAATTTTGTATTTAAAAAGAAAGATCAGCATCTCATTTGCATTTTCTCAGATTTCTCTTAACTTTATATTACCAGGAGCTTATCAGTAAAAAAATCACTTTTTGATGCAAGAAACAAAACTTTTGATTGTGTGTGGAAATAAAAACCTAGTGAAAAGTCAGTAAGATTTAAACACCGTTGGCCGCATATGTGCAGGATCAGCATATTAAATGTAGTCTCAATATAATATTTTTCTGTTCTGAGCAGAAAAGAAGATCTTAGGAACTCATTATGTAGTCACATATTGTAGCCTATATTAAGTCTGTGTGGTGGTCGTATTGTGTAGTCCTTTTTCTTTGTGGTACTGGCACCATCTTAAGGTGTGTGTCAATTTTGTGTGAGTGCCAGTGTGTGTAAGTATCCTGGTGCCTTTGTGCACCAGTCTGGCTGTTGGCAGCGCTGTTTGATTCTTGGCAGGTGGATCACAGCTTCTTGCAGCCCAGCTGAAGCAGTGGATACCGACCAGAGAGATTGTGGGAGAGAGACTTAAACAGACAGAGAAGGAGAGAGAAAAAGAAAGGAAGACAGACAGAGACAGACACCCCAGGGGGAGGAAACGAGAGTGGGAAGAAAAATAGACACAGAAGGAGATGGAGAGACAAAGCGATGAAAAAGCTATATTTTCTCTACACGTTTCTTAACTCAGTTGTGGTTTCAGCATTGTACTGGATCTGTAGATAAAATTCTAATGTAGAAATTCACACCCTGCACCCCCTCTTTCTCCTCACATTTCACTCTGAGAATGTAAACCTCGCAGACTGGCGCTGAAAATCAATAAGACACCATGTCTCTCTGTAACCAAACAACTCACACTGTAATCAGGTCACATGTGCACATGGATGGATCTGTGCATTTATGTCTTCTGAGATGAAAGCTTGTGAAATATTAGATACTACATGTTAGTGTGAATCTATGAGTGAATTTGCTTGTGTGGAAGTGTTTTTTTATAATAGAAAGGCTGTGGAAAGTCACGTGTAGTTGTATCCATTGTTGTCACTTACTGTAGCTATCAAATCTGGAAGGTGATCCACTGTAACTGGCTTGAAGATACTGTGTGTGAGTGTGTGAACTTTTTGTGTGAGTAAGATTTGATCAAACATGAGCCTGAGTGATGAGCTTGGTGTTTTTATTCCCGGGCAAAGCAGGCCTAGCCCAAGCTTAGATTTCACCCATACACATTTTACCCAGTTCCTCCGGAGAAACATAAGAGGGTGCGAGCGTTTAAAGATGGATAGACTAATAGATAAGTGTGGGGCTTTGTCTTCGATTAGGAATAAAAGCTACATATCTTGTATAATTTCACACAAACACACACACACAGATAGCCTATATGCATACTGGCTGTGTCAGCAGACAGGAAGTTACAGCTTATACATAGTTGATGAGTCCAGTTATTGATTACATGTGATAAGTGGTATTGACAGGTGGTGTGAGGAGATGAGAAAAAGTGTTGATGTGTAGGTTTAAGTATTGTGTTTTTTCCCAGTGGGCTGCAAAATAGCTTTAAAATATGTAAAGGTCTCAGTAACACATTTGCTTACTACTTTAAGGCATAATGAAGGACTCCAGACACGAAGAAGTGTCTGAACTTAACGGTTGGCCTGAAATTTCCTATTACCTCTAGAGATAGTTTTTGGCTTCAGTTACTCAGGTTTTGAGAAATCCCTCCTTTGGCATTTCTGCTCCCACAAATTATTAATATGGGATGCAACAATAGTAGCTTAACATTTTTCCCTTTTCCTATGATGGTTATAGTAGATAAAGATTGATGCCACTCATGTTGTTGTCCAAATGGAGTTGGAGTTACAATCAAGAGCCTAGTCAGTGAGTCAGAGGGAAAACTGTATAGAGTGTATAGCCCTACAACAATTTCTCACTTTTATGGAACAAACAAATATTCCGTGTTGGTTGGTGATATTTATTGATGGATGTGAGCAGAGCAACAGTTACAGGTGCATTGCAGAGGTGGTTATAGTCGTCACCGCATATGTAATAGTGTCAGTTCTATGCTCTCACAAAACTTTCAAATCCAAACTAACAAAAACTTACAAATTTGACCAAGACAGACTTTTATTTAATTTTATTGGAAACAACTTCCTGATGGGTTTAATATGGTAACCGAACTAAATGTGTTTACGTGCACAGTACAAAAAGAGTGTAGTGCCCATTTAAAACTTTAGCCAGAGCAAAACATCAGCAATACATTTTCATATCTAACTATCGGGCTGTTGCTAATACCTTTCAAATCCCACTATGTAGGCAGAGAAAAGAAGAAAAGGTACAGAAAATGGAGAACACACACACGCGAATGGTCAGTGCTAATGTTTGTAGTTATCTTACAGCTAACGTCTGTACAGTTTGTACATTATATATTTGCAGGAAAAAACAGACAGTTCAAATTAACACGAATAACATGCTAATTACACATTCACACCACAGGATAGTTCACAGCACACACTATCAGTGGGCACATTTTCTTCGGGGGAAAAATAAGTTCCTATGAAAAATTCAGTGAAAACGAGAGTAACCAGGACAATATTATTAACAGAATTATTTAAAACCAGTATTGGAAAATGAGAAAATATGTCTTTTATGGAAAACTGTAAAGATTGGTTACTTGGTTATATGCTTTTGTGGAACATGAAAATGTTTTTAAGTCACTGAGTCACAGAGCATCACTGGCATAATTGACTCTATATGACAATTTTTCTAAATCCCACAAACCTTATTTATAGGTACAATAGATTTGATCTCTGAGTAGAAATGTGTGTTTCTGTGACTCTCTGTTGAGCCCTGAAATCACATATTATTATGCTATTATGTATTTTTTTCTGTATGCCACTCAAATACTCATAAACTGAGGATAGCAGTCTAAATGGTCTTTAGTCTCACTGAATACACACATAGGCTGCAGGCTTCCTGTGACCTTTTGCTGCTCAGCACCTCTCCTCCACTGTTTCTGTCTCATCCTTCTCATTTAATCTAGCTCTCATCTCGGCTCTGCTGTGCTGCCTCTTTGTCTGCTTCATTATACCATGCGCACTATTTTCTCTGTAGCTGTTTTCTCTCACTCACACACACACAGACACTGCTCTGTGTGAGCGTGGGCAAATACATGTGCTCTTACTCGCGCGTACGCACACACTGGTACAGCATGACATGCCTCCCCGCTGTCACGGTGTGCTGAGCTGGGGAGAACGGCTGGGATTCAGTCAGGGCTGATGAACAGCATGAGTGCGAGAGGAAGAGAAAGAAACATAGGGAAAACGGAGGCTGGAGCAATTTTGCAGTCCCTTTGTTATACCTACAAGCAGTATAGATACACAGAGGGGCTTGTAAACAGGCACTTCCAACCTCTTTCAATTGAGTGATTAGTCTCATTTGCATTCAGGAGGGCAAACTCTTCTTTCTTTTTACTTTGGAATAGTTTTTCCAGGTCACTGCTTTTACCTTATAAAAATGGGAGTGAATATGGAAGCTGCTTTAAAGTGATGCAGTCTGCTTAAACTGTGTCAGGTCAGTGCCTTATGCTCAGATCTATTAATCTATGGATTAAAAGTAAGGATTAAAAAAAGGATAACCTGGGAGAGCCACAATGTGTGTGACAGATAGAGAGAAGAAAGAGAGAAGCAGCAGTCTCTGCAGATGGATACTTATTAAATATTGATGGTCAGCAGTGTTGAAGGCTTGATTAGGATCTGACCGAGCCAAACTTCAACAAGAACACACACTAACAAGTGACACACACACACACACACACACACACACACACACACACACAGGTGCAGGACCTTGCTCCAGAATTCGAGCAGGTTTTCATTATGCCTCCCGCTGGTCATCTTGCCACCTTCTTGTCCTCACTTTTCATTCTCGCCTTCCTGCATCCTCCCTTCACTTCCTCCTGTCACACAGAGATCACACACAGATAACAACATGTGCAATTCCAGTTTTATTCTACTGTTGTGCTTTGTCCTCAGTAACATTCTCCTATTAAAGTGATTTAGCAACAACATAAAAAAGAGTATTAAAGTTGTCATATTACACCTTTTCTAGGCTTGAATGTTGTTGGCGTGAAAACGTCAGCAGTGAAATCCATTGTAACCACTTGAATGCAACTTGACCACAGTCTCTTTTCTACTTAAAGAACACAAACTTTAATGTCATTTTTCAAAACAATAGCCAATGGCGGTTTACATTTTGGCTGTATGACTTCAATAACTAAAATGTAAATGTAACTGTAAAATATACTCTTGTCTTGGTATTTTGATGGCCTTTTAATGACTGACTTTGTGTCCCTGTGAATCATAACAGCTGTAGCACAACCACAGTCATTTTAAAGTTGAAATGATAGGTTTACCACTACTTGTGATCCCACTGCTGTTGTACAATACAACAAAAGACACTTTTGTATATAACACGAAAACATGTTGAAGTTTTTATGTAAAAGGTTGCAATATGGTGTTAGGTGATGAATACAAGACAGTGATTTCTCCACAGTATATATCAAATAACCTTGCCTCTAAAGAAAAAAAGCCTGAGAAATGAATGAATGATTTAGTTCATTAATAGCTACATTATTTTTATATATATGTTAACCTATTGTTCTCTCTCTATTCTTGCAGTTACCTTGCTGGACTCCATGTCAGCCTTAGCTGACCTAGGCTGGGAGGCTTACCCTAATGAGGGAGTGAGTATTTGCTGTAAAACACACACACACACACACACACACAAAATCCTCTATTTATGCCAGAGCTGGCACCAAAAGTATGGCTGTGTGACATGCTTTATTTTCAGGGAACAGTCAGGAACTTAGCAGCGCCACTGGAGTGTGTGTTTTAGAGAGCATTGGGTTCTTGAGCATTCCTTGCTAAATCGGGAGTCTGCAGGGGGAATTTACAAATTATTTCCGCTGTGCTGAAAATGCTGTGGCACTGGAGCCTCCATTTTTTACGGGTTGCGATTTTAGGGATGGGTTTGAGGGGTAAATATTCTTATGTAACAGGACATGGTGTGTACATGTTAGTGTTATCTGCATTTGTGTACCTAATGTGTGTATGTGCATGGATTGCATAACTAGCCTTTTGCAGGTGTAGGGAATAAAGGAGTCTGGAGTGCAGCCGCCATGAATCAGAAAATGAAAACAGAGGGATGAGAGGAGAGGAAGAGTGTGAGAGTGTAGAGAGGATGAGTGACGTAGTGCATTCAAGAACGCAAAAGGAGCCGGTTCTGTATGAATTCAACAGGAGCTGTTGAATGGATGAATTCTATTTCCCTTAGAGTTTCACTTCCTCTCCACTGTTCTGCATCAGTGTGTTAAATTGCAGGATGCCACACGCAGTTTCATGGTAGTGCCCAGCAGAGAGGCTGCCAAAGTGAGCAGAGCTAAGCAAGGTTGTTTTCTCAAGCAATCAAGGGTATCAAGTTCACTTAATTGAAATGCTATAATTGTGTTACCATAATGTGGATGTTTATATATGTTGTTTTTTTCATCAATGCCCTTACAGGAGAAGAGAATGCGTTCCATGTGTGACTAGGCCAGGAGGTTCAATCTAATTTTGAAAACCAGATTACACAAGTTACTTTTATTCAAAATATGGTTCAGTTTGAGGTGGCTTACTCATGGCCCGGAAAAGCACATGTGTTGTTAGTTTACCCTCAAAGAAATGTTGTTGGCTAGAAAGTGAAATATCTCTTTTGAACTGTCAACACAGTGGGGCTCTGGCTTCTCCTCCTTGAGTGTGTACAGAAACTGAGGGGAAACTGGTTCTTCAGGCCTCCACACAACTCATCTTAAAAAATAATTAAATAAATACTACAAATGTGTTTGTAGCTTGTTTGAGTTTCTTTACTTTGGGGTGAAGCACATTCTTATCAGATGCTTCATCCGACCAAGAAAAACATTAAAGTATTTTTCTTTATGGTTGTTCTCATCTTGTCTTGTGGTACATGATGCAGATGTTATCTTCCATCTAGATGAACACTTAAAATAAGCAGTTTCTACTGTTACCTGCGACTTTGACATAAAATAAAAACTTTTTTTTAAACAGGCACAAAGAAAAACTAACTAGTAACATGTAACAAACAGTAAAAGATAAACTGAAAGGAATGACAGGAGAGTCTTTATATTCACTATCAGAGACTGTGACATGGTGAAAGGCTTGTGTCGCACATTGATGTTTCCTAAAAGCTCAAGACCAGCGTTAGGGTTTCATTTGAAATGGAGGGACTATATCAATCAAACAAGTTTACAAATGGATTTTCTGAGAAAAATGGTCTGTGCAATGTCATATTGGTGTTTCATTTATATCTGTTGTTTGTAATATCATCTTCTAAACACCTTCCTTGGTCTGACATACAGTGCTGTTGAAAAGCATTTGTATTCATAGTTTTTTGTCCAGATCATCTGTTCAAACCTGCCTGGTCCTATGTGAAAAGGTAATTGCTCACAAAGACTAATAACTGATTGTGCCACCCTTGGCAGCAACAAGTGCAGTCAAGCCTTTGCGATATTTGGCTATTTTGGCAAAAAAAGTTTTTTCCATCACTGTGGAGGAATTCTGGATCAATGTCCAGCTGTATAATAAGTTTTAGGTCACAAACTGATGGCTGGACATTCTCCTTCAGGATCTTCTTGTAGAGTGCAGTATTCATGGTTCCATTATTTATGGGAAGTCCTCCAGGTCCTGAAGCTGCAAAGCAGCCCCAGACCATCACTCTACCACCACCATGTTTGACTGTTGGTATGATATTCTTTTTATGAAACGCTGTTAGTTTTATGCCAGATATAACAGGACGAACACCTTCCTACTTTTGTCTCACCAGTACACAGAATATGTGCCCAAATGTCTTGGGGACAATCAAGTTTTTTTTTTTGCATGTTGGCAAATGTGAGGGGAGCCTTTATATGCTTTTTGGTCAGCAGTGGCTTTCGCTTTGGAACTCTCCCAAAGAAGCTATTTCTACCCAGTCTCTTTCTTATTGTTGAATCATGAACACTGACCTTAACCTTAAAGTGAGGCCTGAAGTTTTTTAGATGTTGTTCCGGGTTCTTATGTGACCTCTTGGATGAGTCACTACACTCTTGGAATATTTTTTGTAGGCCAGTCACTCCTGGGAAGGTTCACCACTGTTCCAAGTTTACGTCTCGCACCATGGTTCTCTGTTAACCCAAAGCCTTAGAAATGGTTTTGCAACCCTTTCCAGATTGATACATGTCAGTTGCTTTGTTTCTTATCTGTTCTTGAATTTCTTTAGATCACAATATAAGGTGTTGCTTTTTGAGGTCTTTTAGTGTGCTTCACTTTGTCAGACAGCTTTTATTTAAGTGATTTATTGATTCAACAGATCTGAGAGTAATTAGGCCTTGGTGTAGCACTTTTTCACATAGTTCCAGCTTTGAAGTTTTGAACAGCTTTTTCACAAAAAAAATCATCATTTAAAAACTGCATTTTGTATTTACTTGGGTTTTCTTTGTGTAATATAAAATGTTTGTTAATCTGAATCATTTAAGTGTCAGAAATATGGAAAAAAAATTGTGAAGGGGCAAATGCTTTTTTACAGCTCTGTACCTTCTGGGCTAAACAAATTCTTAATCTGTGTTTATATGGAGCAGTGCCAGAGTAATTGCAGGAGGCTTTTATTGTGAAAGAGCTATATACAAAGTTAGGAGAGTTTTGCTAGTGCTGCTATTTTTCAGGTCTATGCAGCAAGATACAAACACATTTATGCTATTTGTTTAGCGGATTGGTTTTGAAAATTGCAGGGAGAAAAAAAGACGAGCTTGCCCCAAGTACACCAATCTGTATTCAAACAGTACAAAACAGATTAATTTATAAAACACTAATACATTTATCTCTGATTGTGCAATAGAGCAATCCAGTACATTCCTAGTCAAATCTAACCTGGTGGCACACATTAGAAAACAACTGAAAAGGCTGCCAGTTCTGTTGGCAATAGTGTTGTTTGTTTATTATAATTATACATATGTCTCAGATTTAATGTGGTGATGATGTCTTTGAACGCTACATGAATCTAAGGTAAAGAAGAAAAGGGATTGCCAAGGCTGTGAGAAGGTCCCATGTTTCATATCAAGAGGATTATCTAGTTGACCTTTAAATTTTTAAAACTGGGGATTGTTCTGAGTGAGAGGCTATTCCCACCAATTGAAGACGAATGTCTACCTGAATTAGTCCAAAGCCCCACTTGACCCTCACAGGTCAAACTTAATCTGAGTCGGATGTGCCTGAGACTGAGCAGAGCGACCCACTTCTGTCTCCGGACAAGGGTGTTCCTTGTGAGGGACACAAAACAGATACATTGTAATGATGTTGGAAAATGGGAGGCCCCCGCAACAGTTCAACTCCCCCACAGGTTCCTCTGCCCTCACTCCTCCTCCCATTCTCTTTCCTCATCTTCCATCACTGTTTTTCTCTCGCCGCTCATTTTCTACCCCCCTCGCTATGCCAGAGCTTGTTTGGAGTTTGGAGGCCAATTATGTCGTCGTAGGTGTAGCCATCAGATGATTGCAGAAGGAGGGATATTATGTTAAGCTGGTGAATGGTTGAACTTAAACCCCAATCTGACGTCCCTGCTTCACTTCAAAGCAATCAAGCATCCTCTGCGCTGACTGGCTAAGGTGACTGAGGTGACTGAGGGTTCAGGGAGGAGGGTTTCATCCTGATTCTTAATTAGTGTTCAGGCTGCACCAACATAGGCAACAGTTTTCCTTCTGAGTGTGTGTTTAGAGAATCAGAAAGGGAGCTTAAACTCTTCAGCCTATCCAAACATTTTCCCAGTTGTGCTTCTGGTAGAATTTCCCTCAAGCGGCTGGTGTATCATTAGCAAATACTGAGTCGAGCAGGTTGTTTTCATGCTCATAAACACACCTGTGCCTTACACTAGGCAAAAGTGGCAATGAACAGATTCGCCAACTAGGGAAATAAGTCACTCACCAGGAAGTGGCAGTAATCCAGCTACTCCAAACTGTGCCTACAAAAAAATAAACAAAGACATCATAAAGCCCTCTTTATCCCTCAATGACTATTCCCATAAATGCTTTAATCACCACTCCCCAGGGATTTAGATTTGTGTGTGTATGTGGGTGTGTGCGACTGTCCTGTGATGTCCGACTGGCCTCAGCTCTGCACAGATGGGTCTATTTAGCTGCCAGACACGGCTGTAATTTACCAACATTCATTCCTCTCACTTTTTCTCTCTTTCTTGCTCTGTTTCATGTTTTGTTCTTTTAATTAAATCGAGTGTGTTTGATCACAATGACTCACAGTTGTTTGGTGCGCATACAGTAATGTTAAGACTCCAGGTGCACATCATTTATACCCTGTATAATCTCCTAACTCTGAACTCACTGTCAGGGGCATTTGTGTCTGTGACTACAGCAGTTTAAATAATCCTTTGCCTCCTCTTCTTCCTTCTTCTCTCATTGCTTCTTTCCATTTCTCCAGTTGAAGCAGAGTTGGGTCAGGATCAAGGGAGAGAGCTGGTTTTGTTAGAACTCCAATTCATACACAGTAGGCATTTCAGCTGAGGCCGTGGAGATTAAAAGCATCTGAGTGTGCGAGAGAGCTGGGGAGCGTGTGCAAGTCTATGTGCAAATGTGTGTTTTTTTTATGTGGATCTGTTTTAGTGTTCAGGACTTAGAGGTGAAACACGTCAAGCTTTTGCTGGGTTGTTGGGCCGTCAGATTGGATTAACCTCAAGAATCCAACCTTAACTTCGACTTTTTTCCCTTTGTCTTCTCTCTTTTCCTTGCTTTTGTTTCTTTTTTTTGCCTTTCATTTCACGTTTGATTTGAATTTTAGGAAACTTTAGTGATGACAGGTAGGTACTTCTGTGAATTGTGGTCTATCTGTACATGTATACAGGTGGGTATCACATGTGAGTGTGTGCATACAGTATGCGTTCATACTATACAGCTTTGTTTTTAAGATGATGACAGGAGCTCAGAACAAAGATGGTGGTCCTCACATCCCTCACCACTAACTAGGACTGAACTAGTTTGTGTGTGTGCGGGTTTTGGTGTGTGTGCATCTAAAAAAATCCAGTTAGCTTCCCCTTGAATGGGTCAGATATCTTTAGACGCTCAAACCACATTGGTTTATTTTCCTTTTCTTTAAGGAATAGAAGTGTGTGTGTGTGTATTAATGGTATGTGTATGTGTGCATGTGTAGATAGAAATGTTTTCCTGCTCATGCGAGAAGTGTTCTCGATTACTGCCTTAGTCAGAAGTGGAAACAGATGGTAGCAGATGACGGGAGACAAAGTAGCTCCGTCCTACCTACTCCCTCTCACTGTTTCTCTCTCTCACACACACACACTGCTACCTCTTAAGCGCTAAATCACGCATTCACTTTAGAAAAACATGCTCACTCTATGCACACATACGGCATAGACAAAGACAGTCCTTCAGTCGTTTTGACACACATCATCAGTCATTTTCACCTGGACATGAAAACAGAACATGTAGTCCTAGTGTTGGTCTGTACTAAACCACAGTTGACTGATCTTGGGCCCAGTTTCCCATAAGCAATTTTTTTAAATTGCCTTTGTCCGTAGACTTGTGATGAAACAGGATGAGGATGTGCTGTTGTCAAGCCGGCCCTGAGCTACTGAATGTCACTCTATCTTGGTTGCACATCCACTTGGTCTTTTTATTTAAAATTTCTTCTTATTTATCATATCTTATTTATCCATCAACACAAGTACTTCCAGCAGCCTTCAGCTCCTCTCTTTTCTTTTCTTCTCTTCCTCAAACCTCTCATACATATCTTTCACTCTTTGCTTCACACGTTTTTCTTTTGTCTCATTTCCTTTCCTCCTTCTTTCTGCATTTAGCAAGTTCTTCCTTTCTTAACCTCTTTCACCGTTCTCCACTCATTTATTCCATCTTCCTTTATGCTTTCTAGCTTTTTCCTTCTCTTCATCCCACTTCTTTCTCTAACACCACATCGAAAAAAACGGCATCTCATAAATATTCTAAATACAGTATATACAGTAAACATTAGTTCCCAAAGCTTGGGAATAGACACAGGTAACTGCTTAGAGTGAGGATGAGGTCAGATTTAGCATCATAAAATAAGACTGGTCAGGGTTAGGTTCAGTTTAAAGAAAAAAAAAGTGTATTTATGGAAAAAGACTTCTATTTCCAAGAGTTGGGATCTAACACTAGGCATAAGCATACATCTTTCTCACCTAATAGGCCCACTTTCCTTTCTCTCTCCACCTCTCATCTACAGTGGGAGGAGATCAGTGTGATGGATGAGAGGAACACTCCGATGAGGACCTACCAGGTGTGCAATGTCATGGAGGCCAACCAAAACAACTGGTTGAGGACGCGACACATCAGCCGAGAAGGAGCACAGCGTGTCTACATTGAGATCAAGTTCACCCTGAGGGACTGTAACAGCCTGCCTGGGGTTCCTGGTACCTGCAAAGAGGTCTGCGTCACTTAACACATACACACACACACACATGCAAGCACATGGCCAACGTGGTGGCAGATAACAAATGTTGTTGTGTTTAAGCCCTCCTGTCGCATTTATGCTGCTTGTTCGTTCACTCACAAACATTTTAGCTCTGTGGGTCCTGTTGTGTAGCTTTCTGCTATCTGAATTCCCTTGGACTGAAGCAAAAAGACATCTTTTTTTTTGGAGATCAATAGCACAGGAGTAAGTTACGTACCACACATGGTGGAGGCAGAAATGGTTTGCAGTCTGGGGTTTGTCTCAGTTGTCTGTGATAAATCACTTCAAAGCTACAGAATACCCTAGCATTGCTCTCAGCATTTTGGATAACACTGAGTTAACTATAATTTATTTTATATTCTTTCACTTCTCGAATGTGTAACTTTGCAGATATATATTCTATTTGGCAGGAAAACAGTAAATTAATTAAAAACACATTCGGACATTAACAAATTGGAATAAAGAAAGTGTAGTTTTTTTTCTTTGTACTGCAATTATTGCTTTGTATATAATCAGTGCTTAAAACGTAATACTACATTAAGCTACAAAGCAGCACAATGGCGTTTTAAATGACTTTTTATTATTTTATTTAGTAGTCTTTTACATTCAGTACACATTCAACACAAATACACATGCACAGACATACACACAAAAGCACACTTTTGGCATAAGAAAATAGCAGCAGACTTTAAGCCTTCTATGTATAATATACATAGAATAATAGAAACAATAGAATATATACAGTATATATATATATATATATATATATATATATATATATATATATATATTTTTTTTTTTTTACTGTTCCTTATTCTGTCGTATCAACCTGATATCACTGCTTCTCATTTATTCACTTCCTTCTGCTTTTTCTGAGCCCCAGACCATTTTCACTCTCATTACATCTCCAGAATGAGTAGTAGACATACAATGAGACAGTAAAGAGCTGCACTTTCATGAAACTGCAGACAGTGTTGCAGACTGGCCATTGAGACAGATGGATTGAGACTTGAAGGGAAGTAGAGAGAATAGCCAGAGAGCTATGGGAGCCTTGTTAAACTTCACATTGGATGGACTTGCTCTCTCTCACTTTTTTCTGTCTAGATTTGCTGTGTGCTATTCTGATAAATCAGATTTCTGGAGTTTGAGAGGTGATGGAGGCTGTGTTTGTTTTACAGACATTCAACATGTACTACTATGAGTCCAACAATGCCAACCTGTGGTTCATCAAGGAAAGCCAGTATGTCAAGATTGATACTATTGCTGCAGATGAGAGTTTTACACAGGTATGGAGACACAAACACGTGTACAACATAACACACATTAGTACTTACATGCACCGTGTAGACAAATAGATACTGCATGTAAAATGTCCTTTGCCCACAGGTGGATGTTGGTGACCGCGTCATGAAGCTTAACACGGAGGTGCGCGACATCAGCAATCTAAGTAAAAAAGGTTTCTACCTGGCCTTCCAAGACCTGGGCGCCTGTATTGCTCTGGTCTCAGTCAGGGTCTTCTATAAGAAGTGTCCCCTCACTGTGCTGAACTTGGCTCAGTTCCCCGACACCATAACAGGAGGAGACACAGCACTGGTGGAGGTCCATGGTCTGTGTGTGAATGCCTCCGAGGAGTTTGAGCCTCCCAAAATGTACTGCAGTGCAGACGGAGGTTGGCTGGTTCCCATTGGGAGATGTGTGTGCAAACCGGGCTTCGAGGAGAACAAGGACATCTGCCAACGTGAGTCTGGTGGCGGTCCTGAGGCCATGAATTTTTGAGTGTGGGAATGTGTGTGTGTGTGTGTGAGAGACATAGAGAGAAAGAGAAAGAGAGAGAGACAGTATTAACAGGTCTTATAATGGTTGGCCTTCTGTGATGAAAGAAACCTGAGTGCTACTTGTAAACACACTGAATCTTATAAACAAAAGAGAACATTCATATCGATTCTGCTTTCTACACTGTGAATATATGATGTGTAAATATGTGTGTTTGCATCAGCGCAGGCCTGTGTGTCTTTCTGAAGCGTGTGTGCAAAGACACTTCAGCACTCTGAATTCTGCTGTGAAACTGAGAATGGAATAACAATGACTTTTCAAATTTCAGTTACTGATGCACCTTCGTTGTGCCAGTGTGTGTGTGTGTCATCACTCCAAGTGACTTTTATATAGCTCCCAACACTGCAAGGACAGTTCTTGCAGAGGAAAGGGTACGAGTTGCTTTGAGGCATCTCCTCATTTTTTTTTGAGTGTGTGTGCATGTCAGAGCTGAATATCTCATTTTCCCCGCTGAGTCGAGGGGAGCTGTATGGGCGTGTGTGAGAAAGTGCTTGTTGTGTGTTGGTGTTGTAGGAAGAGAGGAAGAGGTATGCCTTAGGAAGCAGATTATTGAGTCGTAAAACTCCACAGATGGTGTGTGCAGTCCGTGTGTGTACACTGTGTGTGCATGCATCTGAGTGAGCAAGCTGTATTAGACTCACGCCGTCACCTGTCCCCACAGGCTCACTTCCTCCCTGAAACAGAAAATGGAATCATAGATATTCATCACTGCAAACTTGGAATCGTGCACATAATGCAATTTCAGTTGTTTTGGAGAAGCAGCAGCCAAGGGGCCCAGAAAACTTGGCAGTTGGGCCTTAGAGACAAGTGAATAAGAACAAGCTGTACTCTGCAGTTTGTAGACTTATCATGTGCACAGATTGTGGCAGAACTCTGGCTGCATCTCAATCATGAAACCCCGGCTGGTGAACTACAGTCGGTCATGCAAAATGATATGTGTGGATATTTGACAGGTGACCTCACTGGCAGGTTTTAAACACACCTACAGTGTGTGGGTCTATATAGCATATAAATATACTAATACTTTATTTAAAGTCAGTCTCGCACAGTAAACCAGCTGACCTGTGATCCGCATGACCTCACCAGTTTACTCCCTGAGCCTTATCACTCTGGAGAGATGTAAGTATATTTAACAAGCTGGTTTTAACTCAGTAACAGTGTGTACGTGTGTATGTGAAAGTGTGTCGTAGCCATGTGTTGAAGTAATGATAGAGTCTTATTGACAGTCTGAGGTCAGAGGCCAGGAAATATATATGTCTCCTGTCTAATAAGTTATGGTCACGAAGCAGGATGTGGTGTGCAGGGAAAACAGGTGTCCAAGGTCTGTGATGTAGGAAGGAAACTGTTTCAGTTCGTTACAATGGAGATTTTCTAGTGCAGCAATTTTTCTGGAGACAATCAAAAAACATTGAATAGATTTTAATTCCTTAGTGACAAATTGTGTCTTCTCTGCAGGGTTGTCTGCACCACCTACTCAGTTTTAGGAAAAACATTTTTGTGGGATGTTGGGAAGGATTTGAATAGCAAGCAAATTTCCTCTTCATAAAGCAGAGGAATTTGCTGTCCCACGTATGTCAGCCAAACATATCTCATATTAGTTTGTTGCCTGTGAAATAATGCCAATTTAGTTAGAATTACTCCTGTGCCTCTGCTATTTTGCTTGCACGTGTCTGTATTCTGACACTCTTCTCTTGTCAAAATTTCACTTAGCCAACTAATATAACTGCATCTGCAATCTGCCTGCTTTTAACAAAGACATGAGAGGACACAGAGATGTACAACAACAACCCAGCACGTTGTGCTTTAATGTGTCCCTGAGAGAACAAGGGCCAGGCTTTTAAAGAGTCCTCTCAGCACTCGGCATCAGCTCCAAAAAAAAAAAAGGTTCCTGCTCTGACGCAGTCTGAGGGTCTTCCATAGGGAAAACACGCTCCACTAATGCATTTAAATCACCCTCTCTAGTTTGCAGTCACACAGAGATGAAGGGGTGAGGTGGGGCAGAGAGCTTGGGAGGGACTGGCGGGCCATTTGTAATTATTTTCACTGTGCAGGTGAACGAGCCTTTTAATGGACACCTTGAATTCTCTTTCACTTGTACTTTTTGTGCGTGCCTTCTTCTTTTTACCATTTAGCTGCTTTGTGACTCGGTGTTTTCTTCTTCTAATGTTCTGTGTGAATCTTCTCACAGTCTTTTGGCCTCTCTTGCCTCCTCTTTTGTCTCTGTGTCACTTTCCTTCTGACTCCCATTCTTTCTCTCTCCCTCTCTGTCCCTCTCTCTCTCCGCGTCCCTGTCTCTGTCTCTCGTTGTGAGGTGCTAATGGAATCATTACTAGCCTTTCTGCGTTAGACAAACACCAGACACCTCCAATTACAGCTTTTTTCCTCAGTCTCTCCCCTCATCTCTGCTATTTTCTAACCTTGCTCTGGTGTCTGCTTCTATAATGGGACTGTTTTCCACCTCTTTTCCTCTACAAGCCACCATTTTGCTCCTCAGTCATCTCTTCTGATATTGTCTTTCTTTTTCACTTATTTTTCTTTCTGTCTCCAGCCTCTTCCTTGCAGCCCTCGTCTCCTCTGTCTTCTCTTGTTAAACATTTATAGATCAGGGGTTCATCTTTCTCTTTTTCTATTTTCCTATCTCTGTTTGCCTTATATTCCCTGAAATGAGGTGGAAAGTGTGTGAAATGTATGTACCATCTATGTTTATATGTTGTTAATTTTGGACAGTTTTTATGACTGAAGAGGTTGTTCAAACAGAGACTACAAACAAAGGCGATTACTGGGTAATGGATAAAGCTACAGTCTATAATATAAGCTGTCAACATATCTCGCCATCTCTCTGCCGCACTCTGTCCCAAGGCAGTTGATTTCAACTAAAAATGCAAATCTTTAAAAACAGATCACAACTATATAGTTTGTTTTTTTATAATTTATGGGAGGCCTTATTTAACAGGGTCTGTAATTTCCAAGGACATCTTGAAAGAAACAGTGTAATTTTGTACTAATTATAGGGACTACAGATACAGTTCTATTGTCTTGAGTTCATTCTCGGCTGTTGATTAACATCAGTAGTAAAGTGAATATAGTGAAAAAGAACAAGCTGTGTCAGGCTTTGGCTACACACACAATACATGTCAGTATGGCCACTTCATTGTTTATTTGGCCTTTTCGTTTGATTTAAGTATTACTGTATTACTAAATAGCCTATAACATTTGTGTTCTTTCTTTTGTATGCACCTTATTTTATTCATCTTTGTTTCGCTGTGTACTGAGACATGCATCTAAACACTGCTGCCGCTCCGATGGCCGTGACTCTGCTGCTCGATCACATTCGGTCACATTCATCCGCTTTGTCACCACTGGAGTTGCATAATCTCTCTCTTTCACTCACTCTTATTCAGACACATACTCTCTCTTTGCCACTCTGTCACATACATTTAGACACTCATGTCACTTCTCCTCCTCCATCTCTCTATACCCCATGCAGAGGCCACTGTTTGTGCAGTCATCCTCTTCCTTGCAGCGTGTGAACCTCCTCTGCCTTGTTCACTCTCTTGCTTTCTTTTCTCTCTGCGTCTTTGTCTCTTGTGCATTCTGTTTCTGTTCTTCCGCTCTGTTTCTGTCTGCCACTGTTTCCTCTACCCCCTCCCTTTCCACCTCCTACCGCCTTGCCCTATCCTGCTGTCTCCCTGTCTCACAGCTGGTAGGGAATGTAGTGAATTCTCCTCCCAATCCTTGCCAGCTTTAAGCCCTAGGGGTGCATGCTGAAGGGCAGGAGTGTGCATGTGTGTGTGTGTGTTCTGTCCTTCTCTGTGTGTCTGACAGCACCAATTACTGCCTCAGATGCCAGAGAGATGGAGGAGACAGAGTGGAGAAGGACAGATACCTGTCACCTCAACAGAAGTTCTGCTGCTCTGATCGCTTCTCTCTCTTTCTCAGCAGGCAAAAGTAATATAGGTCAGCCGTGACACGTCTGTCCGTCAGCTATAGCTTTCTAATGGTCTCCTTCTTCCCTTCTCGCTCATTTGTCTGTTTGATGCTGCTAGTATGAACTTAGTTTACAAGAAGAACTTTTCAAAGTCACATCATCCTCCTAGTGGTGGTGATTCCACTTGGCTCTCCTGCTGTTCTTTTCACTTCTCAAATTGGGCCAAAACCAAAGTGTGAATCACTGTGCAATCGGGTGTGATTTGTCGTGTCAACTATGTGCTCTCTTGGAATGCTGTGGCTGCAGAAACAATGGGTTTCAACTCAGTTTTTCTTGAAATAATATTTAAAAGAACTATAGATAGCCTTATGTACTCTTCCTGAGTGAGATAAGACTAAAGACATCAAAATCATGTCTCTGTGCTAAAGGAATAGTTTAATATTTTGGAAAATTCACTTATATATTTTCTTGCAGAAAGATACAGTAGATGAGAAGATCGACATAGTGATGTCAATCTTCTTGACTGTACAAGAGCATGAATGTTTAGCTTAGCACAGAAATTGGAATTGAGAAACAGAACAGAAACAGCCTGATTGTATCCAAAAAAAAAGATAATCCACATACCAAAAAACTCTCTATGTTACATTTTGCAGTCTGTGCACAAATTGAAGTGAAAACAACCCACAGTGTTGGGGAGTTTATGTCCTTATTTCTTAGCTAGAAAAAGTCCCAAGTTGCCATGTTTGGTACCAGTGTTTCTGTCCAGGTGTCAAACCCTAAATCTGTGCACACCAACTGTATCTAACAGTTTCCAACAAGACGCAGAAGAACTGGGTGGGTGGATGGATGAACTGCAAATTTTCATAAATACCTCCTATAATAAACCATTCCTTTAAGGCATAATAATGTGGCCCTTTAGCCAGGAAAAACTTCACAGCCCCATACAAGTTACCAGATCTTGCAAATTAATGATGAGCTGGAAGCTGAAAGTTTTTAACTTTGGCATAACATAAGGCTTAGAACAAAGATGGGTAGGGTTAAGCAATCGTTTTGATTAATTTAGGGTTAGGAAAAGACACTGATCAACAATTTATTCAAAAATGTAGACTACTTTGCATATTGTCATTAGTCTAAATGACAAGCGTTCAGATTTACAGAGAAAGACTTTGTTTCTTCTCTGCTTTCTCTCTCTCTCTTGAACTAGCATTCCGTACAGATAAGTGCAAGTTAAATGATTTGTGTGCTGTAAGATCTACTCTGATGTATATATTGAAAGACGGTCTATGGCCATGCGTAATAAACTCCGTACAAAGACATACACACAATTTATATCTCATAAGAGGATTGCAGCCTGTGTTCATAATGAAAAGCTTGAGCATGGAACAGATGTAGGAAAAGGCTAATCTTCACACCTGTGAAAGAGATTGAGCTAATTTGCTGTGTGTGTGTGTGTGTGTGTGTGTGTGTGTGTGTGTGTGTGTGTGTGTGTGTGTGTGTGTGTGTGTGTGTG
>JAUYWH010000009.1:8175451-8195509 GCA_034779795.1 Ctenopoma multispine | reverse complement strand
TGTGTGTGTGTGTGTGTGTGTGTGTGTGTGTGTGTGTGTGTGTGTGTGTGTGTGTGTGTGTGTGTGTGTGCGTGTAGTTTTGCGAGTTGAAAGCTCAGTAGGGAACCTGCCTTTCTTTATTGCCTCTCCAACACAGAGCACAGTCTCTGCCAGTGTGTGTGTGTGTGTGTGTGTGTGTGTGTGTGTGTGTTCATGGGAATGTCCATGCGATGTGGACAGTAGAGGCAGTGGGTAAAGTGATTTCTATGTTGATCACATACAGAGCGTGAAGGTCAAGTGCTCCCTCCTGCATGTAGTATGTTCACACACACACATACCCACACAGTTCTCTCATATCTTTGCGCTTCTCTTGGTGGCAGCTCGGGGAGCTTGAGAGCATGAAGGTGTGGGTGGGAAGGGAGTGAGCAACTAACAGAGAGATATAGACAGCAGGAGATGTTTTGTGTGTATGAAACCCATGGAATGTGTGTGCTGCAGACATTAGGACATTAAGCTGTTGAAGTGTCAGGCAGCAGGGTGATATTACAAGCCAAATGTTCTTAAAGGACAAATGAATACACAGCAAGTGAAGGCCAGTCATCTGTTCATCTATCTGTAAGTGCGAATGTGTGTCTTTCTGCTGCTCCGCCTGTCTGAATTCACGTTTCATTTTTTTGGATAATGACAGCCACCTTTTCCTTCCTTTCTCCTTTATTAACCTTTATCTCCTTTCTCTCACATGTTCCTCCTAAACTCAATCCATTTTCCCTCTCCCTCTTTCTCATTTCCTCTCTTTTGTGTTTGTATAAATGACACACAAAATCACAAAGGCTTAGGCGCTCTGGCTATATCCTCTACACACCATAGTCCCCATCTACATACCCACACAGCACTGACCCAGATAACGTCTGTTCACACAGAGCCTCCCAGCACAGCTCCTCTCTCGCCGGAGCAGATCACTCACAAGACATAAGCTGAGTTGCCAAAAGCTGCCTTAGCATCAAAATGGTGTTTGCAGTGCTGACGTGTTAGCCACAATGAAACCTGGAGATATCAAGGTGGGAGACATTGTATAACTCAACCGAGTCTGGTGCAGTAGGTTGAGCTGTGTGAACAAACCCTCAGAGGAAAAAAGGAAAAGCAGGCCAAGGACTCAGAAGAAACTGTTAACGCATGTTTCAACTCCTCACGTCCTTATATAGCACTATTCCCTACAGAGCGAGTGGAGAGAAGTGGAGAGAGGTGGAGAGCCGACTGTGTCTCCTTTGGGTACAGTTGCCATTAATTGGCTATGTTTCTTATGCTGTTAAGTTTCAGTTAGGATAAACGTGTGCACTCATGGGTAGGTTCATCATTTTCACATTTCTATGTTTAATTTACTCTATTTAAGATCTAAAGGTTTCAAGAAAGGTGAGTGTGTGTGGAGGAGAGAACAGAGGAGGCGTGCAGGCAGCCAGCGTGTCTGCTGAACAGGAAACACAGGAACAGGATGGCAGCCATTGACCCTTCCCCTTATCCCCCCCCCCCTCTTTCTAGTTTATGGATAGCTTCCAGATGTACGATCAGTCTGTTAGACTGATTAGGCATTGCACAGGCATTACTGCTCAGCTCCAAACACAATGTACAGATGTATCCACGGTCAAAGTCTAATTTGTTGCTGCTATCATTTGCAGTACAGCTGCACCATTATTCTACAGCCAAGAGGAACCATTCAGAAAATTCAAATAGACTTTTCAGCTCCAGTGTTGACCAGAACAAACAGTGGTTACACAGAACCTGATGAGAGATGTGACAGACTAGGTTTCATTTTTAAACAGGGCTGTTTACACCAGCTGCTGCTGTATTGCAGGTATAAATGGAACATTTCTACAGATGCTGCAGGCTTAAACTGACATTTTGTATCAGAAGTGAAACGTGCACCTGCAGGCTGCACATGTTTACTGATAATAATTTGATTTGGTTTTCCTTTCCCTGCAAACATATACACTAAACAGAGTTTTAGTTATTTTAAATGAGGCTGGTAATTAATAAAGCACAAGTAAGAGCATGTGTCATAATGTGAATCTCAGACACTAAGTGTAACTGTGTTCATGGTTACTTGTCACAAAGCTGCATCCACCGCTATGATTAAAGGGCATCATTGAGGTCTGTGAGTGTCATTACCTTTCAGGACATCTTCATAAGCAGATCTGCTCATAGATCTAATAGTAATGTCAATATTTATTTGACGAATGAAAAGCTCTTGCGGTACTGAACTGTGCAGATTTTATTACAGAGAGACACAAAAGGGACACACAGATGCAATTCTCCCAAGAGGGGCACTCTTTTGTATGTCACACTCTTGACTTACTGCACGGCACTGAATGAACTCCAGGGTGTCATGGAAGTGTGTAAGAGGTATTAATATCTATCTGTCTATGGATTACTTAATTTCTAATGAGGTAGTGCTGCATCTATCAGGAGAAAGACATAAATACATATGTTGATTTACAGGGATATATTCTCAGCAGTGTGAACACACCCGTAAAACAAAGTCAACAGGATTGTTTGTAATCTTAAATTTTTTCAATCTTACAATTTTACATGACCACGGACGAGCCAGCAACTCAGGCGTTGTTTTTGCAGGCTTCGCATTTGGTGACTATGGCAGTGGTGACTATGAAGCAATCTTCTTCAGTGCTGCCTACCCACAGATTAAAGACACCTGCACAGATGTACCGCCCACTTGACAGGTACATCTGTGCGAGTGTGTGAAAGTGTGTGTGTGTGTGACTGACACAGAGAAAAAGGCACGGGGCTCTCCTTTCCTTCTCCGCCTGAGAGAATGAATTATTGAGAGTGATGAACTGAATATAACGTGGGTGAGGAAAGGCAGTGCACAGCTCCTCCAACACACACTCCGGCGGTCACGGGGCCGGCCGATGTGGGCACGTTTACTGATGTCGTATGAGTCTAAGTGCATCTGGGGAGACAAGATGTGTGTGTTAGTGTGTTAAAGCTCTGTGGGTTGGGTTTTATGGAAGATGCTAAATTTCGGTGTGCGAACAGAGAGAAAATGTGCGTGGTTATAGTGAAAGCTGAAATCTTTGTATGTAGACTCAAGCTTTGTGTGCGTGTTTGTGTTGTGCTTTAATGTGCATAGGTGTGTCTGACTATGTTCAAAAGGAAACAGCAAATCTTTGTGTTTCACTGGCCTTTTATCTTGATAGAAAAACAGACAAGCAGAAGAATAACTTATTCAGACTGTGACGCAAACTCCCAACACACTCCTTCATAGACCTGACATGTCCTGACAGGGACTCTTCTGTCCCCTGCCCATGACCCCTTTCACACAGAAACACACAAGCACCTGGTATCTATTTAATCTGTTTTTACACTGCAGGATAATCACCCCAGCTCAAAATTAGTGTACCATCAGCTTGGGTTACCGCTAGAAAACTGTGTGTCTGTGTAGATGTGTGTTTGCTCTAATTGTCCCGAAATTGAGCTTGCTCTCTACCCTGTGATTTTTGAGGGGTGTGTGTGTGTGTGTGTGTGTGTGTGTGTGTGTGTGTGTGTCTGTGTGTGTGTGTGTGTCAGGGAGAGAGTAAATATTTGTGCAGGAGCTCTGGAGAAGGTCAGGGTCAACGTATGACAGACAGCCCACTGGGAAATAAGGCACAAATACAAAGGGAGACTCTCACTCTCTCTCTCACACACACACACAGACACACACGCACACACACACACACACACATATAAAGAGAATCACGTAGAGGTGGTCAGAAAATGCACAAGAAAGACAGAGAGGCAGAAAAATAGAAAAAGAAAGGAAGGATCATATAGAGATTGGCAGAGAAAAACAAAGACAGAGAAAGACCAAGAAAGGACAGATATGGACAGAATGAGGAAGAGGGAGAGATCCATCCCATAGTTCCCCTTGGCCGCTCTCAGTAATTGGCTGGTATCCAGAAGACAGAGAGTAGATCAGAAAGCAGCTGGAGTGTACTCATGTGCTTCATGTACTGGACATCCCAAACTATTCATATAAAGACCGACCGTGTGTGTGTGCAGGTCAGAGAAGTCACAAGATGCCATAAATGAAGTAAAGGTCTGTGCTGAGGCGTCAATCATGGAGGCCTATGTCTTCCATGTGGGCATGGCTCATATCTCACGTCTGCTCTACAAGCATGTGATCCTGTCTTCTCTGACAGAAGTCTCTTGCAGGCAGTCATAATAATTGCTGCTATACGGACGAAGTTGAATTGGGATAAAAACGTGTCGATGCTGCAAACTAGTTCTACTCATACTGGTCTGTTTTGTTAGATTCAAAAGCTACCAGGCTTATGTTTCTAGCAGCTGATCATTTCCAGACACACCACACACAAATACAAAATAGTATAATTACTAAAGCCTAGTTATTAAAATTCTTTTGATTAATTCTGACATGTGTCCAAATCAAAAAACACCTACTCGTGTAAGTCCACACATACTGTATCACCAGATCTGACATGAGCCTACATTTGAAAATAACTGTATTCACTGATAATAAGTCTGGCAGAGTGTTTCAACACCTGTTATATGGTTGGAATATTTTTTCTCCATGACAGACAACAAGATACTGTCTGTACACATTTTAATTACATATTTTGAGCATGTGATATTTGTTAATTAACTGTAATTCATTTTTCAGACACCAGTATGTTCCTAAAGCTTTCTTACCAAATAAAAATGCTTTTTCATGACCCAGAAGTGCAGTTCTGGTGGGGAAATACTAAACCACTGGCTAAAGTAAATCACAGGAACCTACAGATATTGGAATCCCAGTATGCTGGTAGGAAAATAATATAAGTGCCAGTGCTCTGACCAAGTGAACACAAAGTTATCTGAAGCACTGAGGATCATATTTACTACTTGTTGAATACTGCATGGAAAATCTGTGCCTCTGCAATGTAATTTCCGTTTGTGATGGTTCGGCCAGTAATAATGTATGCATTGCATTGCATTAAACTCGATCTGATTTGACTTGAGAGTTGGATTAAACTGAACCAGCAATTACAGTCTCTAATGAGCATTTCCTGTTCCAAGAGGAAAGGTATTTAATAGTTGTTGAAATTAATTGATTTCTGCATCTTTTTGCATATTTTTAGCAACCTTCTGTAAATATACAGATACTATTAATACAGCAATATATTTTAAATGTTAGAATAGCACATCAGAGTAAAATATGTAACAGACATAGGTCGGAGGTTTTTACTAAATATATTTTGTATTCTCAAATGTGGTGTCTGAGGGGAGAACTGATATGATTTTCTGGATTGCTGTCAGTAACTATCGGTCAGATCTTTCAATAAGAGGTCAGATGGTTTTGGCATCTCTAATCCATGGGTTACAATAAAACTTTTACAATACTTCTGAAGTGGTGATGAAGGCGCTTAGAGAGAACAACCACACACAAAACAAAAAAGGGATCAGAATTTTGTAATGCAGTGCAAATTTGCATACAGAGAAAACAATTTGAGATAATTAAAGTTCGACATTATGAAGATAATTTGTCAGATCAGAAAGAAAGAAAGAAAAAGAAATAGGGGTTGCTCAGTAATTGTATGTGTATGTCCGTGTGTGTGTGGCGTGGAATAAAAGTAATGCTGAATATTATGGCGTTAAAGGTTGTTCTTAACTCTGATTAGAGATTAGGGGTTAGTATCTGATGCTGACATCTCTATTCTACACAAACCCTCTCATTACTACACACACACACACACACAGACTCAAGACTCAACACACAAGTACCTTGCTCAGCTCTCTATAACCAGAACCTCATAATGCACACGATAACACACTAACACGTATTACTTTCACTAATCCACAAGGGATTGTACACAAACACATACACAGTTGTGTAGCTTTCAAAAGAGACACTTTACTTAGCTAACACACCACCACACAGTGAGTCCTTTCTATGTTTATGTTTCTTCACATATACAGTACATTATTTTTTAACTTGTTCTCTAAGTTTTTTTGGCATGAGACATGTCAATTCAAGTGGCAGCATGTTTCACCAGAATGTACACATGAACACAAACACACACACACACACACATACGGATGCGACCCTGGTGGCCGTAAAGGACGTCAGATTCAATCTTGTCAGATTTCTCTACTGACGCTTGATGTATCAATTTTTAAGTAGCTGGCCTCAGCTAATGCCTGGATAGCTTACACACACACACACACACACACACACACACAGGCTGCTCTGTGCTCCAGGAGCTGTGGCACTCGAGGGGTACTAGAAGGGTTCCATCTTGAAAGCCTGTTGCCATGGTGACCATTATGGAGCTCATCTCCCGTGGGCCAGCAAGCTTTACACAACTTCCCTCTCAAAAGAACACACACATGCATACTCACAAACACTCACCATACCCCCCACCCATCCACAAACACACACACACACAGTGTTTTCTTATCTTTCTGCCCTTTATGGTAAAGCCGGCGGGGAGCCAGTGTTTGACTTAAACCAAGTCTGACAGAAAGCAAGAGAACAGAACAATTAACAATTTAACTAGCAGGAAGATTTGAAAGAAAAGTGGAGTAAAAGAGTATTTGTTTCAGAAAAGTGCAGCTGATGTGATTTTGCACATGCATCGAGCTACTTTGTGAATGTAACGGGGGGGGGACCGTGGTTCAGTTGGTAGGGTCGTTTAGGAATCTCAGGGCTGGTGGTTCGATTCCTGCTTCCCCCCATTGCTGGCCACATGTAAAAGTGTCTCTGGACAAGACACTGAATCCTGAACCCATGTGTTTTAAGGGGGAAGCCTGAAAGAAGTATCAGTTCTTATTATCATTATAGTGTAGTGTGGAGATGTTGGTTGTGAGATACTTTTGCTTCCGCATTTACATCTGTACAGGCATCTGAACATATTTACTGAACTATTCCATCAGAGCGTGTGTCATTCATACAAGCAACTCCTAGCACATTCATGCAACATAAGCAGCACTGCGCCATTGTTCAGTAAGATGTGGAACTTACTATGACTGTGAGGGAGCTCCATACTTACTCATGACCCATCAACAGTGTATTTTAATTAACTGTACAAGGCATGTGTGTAAAAGTCCCCTGCGCATGTCTGTGTAGTGTATATGTGTGTAAGAAACTTTGTAGTAGTTCCAGTGCCGCCTTCTTTGTGATGCCTTGTTCTAACGGACCACATTAACTTCATGCTATAGAATTAATTCAGACTGCTTTATGTCAGTGTTGAAGAAAACCAGGCTTTTGTTTTGTTGGCCAAATAAAACAATCTCATAAATAATCTTAGTGAGATTTCTAATTTATGAACATTTTATACCTGATAAAAGAAATTGAGCAGTTGCAGTACTAAAATAAGTAGAATAGTATAGAAATGTGACACAGAACAGAATCAGCTTCTGCTTTTCCCAGAGGAGATGATTGGGCCGTTTCCCTCTCAATCAGTGCGTGGTGACTGAGGGCGTGTCTTGAGTATAGCAGTACTATATCATATCTAAGAGCTATCGATTGCCATAAATATAAGGAGTCTCTCTGGTGGCCTGATGAATATTTAATAAGACACAGGATCTGAGGCCACTCTTTGTCTTTAGAAGAAACACATGCACACCTCTCAACAATACACACACTCTATATACAGCATTGCTAGTTTGAAGATTATGCAAATTTGGAGTTAGCTTGTAGTTCAACAACATAGTTTCTGTGACTAAACTTCTGCTCTCCTGTGTGTCTTTGTGCGTGAGTGCACAGTATGTATATGTGAGCACTGTCTAACTGCCTCAGCTTTCTTGTCCTTTTTTCATATCTATGGTAAATCATTAATCATAAGGGAGCCAAGTCAAGTAACACATTTCCCATGGGGCGTATACTGGGAGCAGCTCGAGGAAAAAAAAGTGAAGAAAAGTGGGGGAGAAAGAGGGAAAAGGGAAACTTTGAGAGAGAAAGAAAGACTGGAGTGAGAATGAGATGGTAAAGTAGAGGAGAAAACAGCAGATCAGGAGAAGGAAGCTCCACTGGATGCAGACAAGCCGCCATTCTTGCACAAAGTTTTTGAGCAGGCAGTTGTTCAGGCGCCAGGCCTGGCATGGGGCACCCTGTCTCTCCTCTAGCACCACGGTCCTTTGTGCCTCTGTGGCTGGCTAACGCCCGGATCCAGGACTCTCCGGATGAAACGTCCCTGGAGAAAAGCTGCTTTTCCACCCTGCTCCTACAACTCAGCCAACAGACACTCTCTCTCTCTCTCTCTCTCTCTCTCTCTCTCTCTCTCTCTCTCTCTCTCTCTCTCTCACACACACACACAGTCACAGTAGCACAGCGCATAGGCACCCATTACCTCAGAACCTGACAGGAAGGAGGAACGAGAGCATAAACCCTTTGAGAATTATCTTGCTTTTCTTTCTTTCTTTCCTTCATTTACTTCTTTCTTTCCCTCTCTTTTAAACCTACACACACACACACACACATTTTCCAGTGTTCTTTCAGGTCTTTTGGGGATTGTGCTAGTGGACTTTGCTCCCCTATGATGAATGATTTGCCTAAAAATACAGTCTGTATGCGAGAGAGCACAGCGTCCAGGTGGAAGAACTTACCTCCACAGTGAGAAATCACACTACTTTTGGGCCACTTTCCATTCCTCTATTCGCGGTTAACCACTGCACTGGAAATATGTGTGTGTGTCACTTGTGTGTGTGTGTGTTGGTGTGAGAATTTACAGCCTTTCTGGAACAAGTGATGTGTAGCTTGATTAAATCCGTGACCTTCACTACCAGCAGAAGCAATCAGCAAGTGAACACACACATTCACGTACAAACACACATGTCACATACTTACCGCCTTCTTGCACATATGCACTTGGCACACGAACATGCAATCAGCACCTGGCGGATTGTGTCGCATCATTGATTTAACCTATTCACAAACACATGCATAGACACACACACACACACACGTATGGTATCTACTAAATTGCATTTGAGACACCCTTATTTTCCTTACATGGGAGTTTGTACACCGTAATACTATTTACCACTACAGCAGAAAAGAGTGAGGATGGGAATACCAGGCCTATGAATGTATAAATAAATATATGTGTAATCTATATTCAGATTACCAAAGGGAAAGTCAGGAATTCCATTTTATTGCCTAGGATGCAAAAGGAAAATCACTCAAGTCCCCAATCTATTTCAACATGCTGCTGTTGTTGAGCAGTAGCACAGTTTTCCCTCCCGAGTTTTATGACTCCACATAATGACTAATGTGCTACCGCTGTAACAGCCATAGCAAGAGTCATATTATGTTATTGGTACTATTGCTGTGACTGCGACTGTGTATTTTCGTTCCCTCAGTTGCCTGAATATCTAATGCTTATATAACAGGAATGACAGTTGATCTGCTGTTACACCGTGTTATTGTACTGTACGACCCTGCGGTTATACGGGTTTTCAGCCTGATGTAAAACAATCTCACGTAGACCTAATGTCACAATGTATTAAATCAGACTTTGTTTTCTTGTTGTTTGCCATGACTGTTGCACGGCACATCTTATGACCTATCAGCATCAGTAGTAAGTGGTAGTAGAATAAGTCATCATGTCATTTTATGTTTTTTGTATATTTTGTTCATACTTTGAGTCTCTGTTCTCACATGTACACTCCTTTTTTTGTTCACAGACTCAAAGGATATATCTAGTTTGTTACAACCTTGGTGTTATTTTTGTAGTCTTCATTTCTACTGATTACAGTAACAGACAGATTGTTTACATGGCAATAATAAAAATAATAAAGAATAAACCGACTTTAATAATATAATATTAACTATGTTTGGCAGTTTGTACAACGATGTCACCATTTGCTTACGGGGTTGTTCTGGGGTTGTTTAAATCCTGGCTAATCCTTGGACTGCATGTATTTGTTGCCTTGTGAGCTCCAAGAGCTTAGCAATTATTTTGTCAAGTGCAATGTTACATACTATACATTGGAACCAAAGGAAATTATTATAACTATGTTGGAATAAGCCATAATTATCTTTTAGAAGCATTCCTGGAGATGTTTGTAATATAAAGAACAAATTTACTGTTATGCATTTATCACAGATCATGGTTACCATGCATAAAAACACAAACAGCCTTAGAGTTGTGACCCCTTAGTGCATTTGTAGCAGCTTACTCACTATAGCAAAACATTTTACTGAAAGCTAGAGAAGGAGTAGCCAGGTTAGAGTGTTTGTTGTTGCACTGATGAATCTTCTAACTCTGACTTTATCTGTGTCCTGTGATCCAGCATGTAGACCTGGTACCTACAAAGCTTCAGCCACGGATGCCTACTGCACCAAATGTCCTCCTCATAGCTCATCTCCACACGAACAAGCCATCGAGTGTGTTTGTGAAAAGGGCTACTACCGAGCAGAAAGCGACCCACGCTCAATGGCCTGCACACGTAAGTGATGAAAACACTGGCAAAAACTCAAACACACGCACATTTTATTAGCTACAAACAGATGCATAAGGATGCAGTACCATGCTGCACACATAGGTAAGTAATAGCATGTGGATATTGACACTTTATGTTATAACATGGCTTTAAAATGTACAATGATTTGATTACATTTCATCTTATTAGTTTGCCATATATTACTGTATGGATTTACATTACATGGTTTTGATTTATTGATGTAGAATCCATCCATGCATTTCCCTCTTCTACGTCTGTTACTAGTTTACACCACACAGTTACTTACATATAATACAAACACATTTATGGCTGTGCGTTGTATGGTTAAGGTTCACAAATATCTCAGATGACAACACTGATATAGGTGAAAGTGAGGTAGAAAACTGATGATGTTTCTGCCTCTCGCACACACACACACACACACACAGCCAGGGTTGGCCGTTATGAACAGAGACAGAGGAGAATAGAAAGTATGACGAAGGAACATTGAGCGAAGGAGAAGGACATAAAGAGATCGAATGAGATAGATGGAGGGATGTGGGGATAGGAGGGATGGTGACATGGTAGGAGTGAGAGCCTGAACTAGAAAATGACGGAGAAAAATACACACACACACACACACACAAGCATGCACACAAGTACGTACACACACAAGCATGCACACACATACCCAAACCCATTATCAGGTTATGGAAGATTACACTCATTAATCGTTGTAACAGGTGAGATGTGACAGGTGTTATCAGCTGGAAATGAGTAACGGTTTGTTCAAATTTGTATGGCCACATGCACACACTCAGGCACACACAGACTCACCTGACTGGTGAAAAACACAAAGGAGGGTTCAAACTGGGGAATAGAAAAACAAGTCATGGAGAGAGGTGAAGAATGACATTGATGACACAGACAAAGAAAAAATCAGCAAGGAAAAAAAAGGACTATTATAGGCATATTATATGAATAATCATGATGGGCATTTAAGTGTGACCTAGAGATGTGGGGGGATGGAGAAAAGAAAAAGAGTTAGCAGAATCAGTGCACACACCCTATCAGCAGATTTATGACCGACAGCCTCAATTATCCCCAGCATGGCCTCCAACCTACACGCCCAACTTTCCCTCATCCCTCCTGTACTTCAGAGGGGATTGCCATTGGAAAAGCTAATCAGGAAAGTCCCAGGCTCTGCTGGTGGCCCCCTGGGGCTCACTACTCACCCCGGACCTGATGAGAGGTCAGGCTGAGTAGGCAACTACTGCCATTCCATGTGGTTGATACCTGCACCATGCTGTGCTGTGAGCAACTCTAGTCAGTTTCTAGAAGAATGATTCCCAATCATTAAAGATGGGATGGCAAAAGTTACATATTATTACATCTGAAAAAGTACAGAAAAGGACTTATATGTAGACTTAATTTAGCTGCTTGATACATTTCCACAAGTGTAAAAACCTATCTCATAACCTGGTGCGCAGTGTTGTGTTTTCTGTCAAGCCTCCAAACTCATGGATCTATAATTTAAAATGGATTTCCTGGATCATATTTCTAGAGAAGAAGCAACATGCTCCAATAATGCAGCCCATTGCGTTTTTTTAATGCACGGCTGTTTTCAGTCTAAGGACCCACTAAAAGCATTTTGCTGCTTTGATGGTGAAAAGTTTTGATGTGAAGCAAAATCAGGAATTGTTCATTGGCTTTAAAAAGCAACAGAGTTAATTATAAATCAGATAAAGCAACAAACTATGCACCATATAGTATACTGTACAGTATTAAAATGCAAGTTAGGCATCCACTGCCTAACTTGATCATTTTTGTGGCTCTAAACAGAACTTAAATATTCACCTAAAAATATACATTTGTATGCATAAAAATGAATGGATACAAAACACTGTTCATATTTAAAATTCTCTGGCATTGTTCATTGTGAATATGCAGAATACAATAAATTCCTGCATTTATTTTTAAGGCTTAACATGTAGTGATGACCAACTATTCACATGAAAGAAACCAAGTAAAACCTGACCCATCTAAAAGTAAAACGCTTTTATATAACAATATCATTCACATACATTCATTCTGGAGATTTGAATTTATGCATGAACTTTAACACAGTTCTTCTAAAGGTATAATAAAGAGCATTTGTGTGTCACTGTGTCTCTCCTTCCTCGAGAATGATTACTGACACACTTTCTGGACTCTGGCTCTGTGTTGCATTAATCATTTCAGACGAAGTTCAGAGTAATATTAACTGCTCTAAATCATAAAATGCACCTGACTCATGAGAAAATTACTCCAGGCACTTTCTATAGATCATTGTATGCTGGCTATTCATTGTCTGCTGTGCAGTCCCACAGAATATCAGTTAACTTTACAGTTAAAAACCTCCCTGCAGTTGACCATAGACTATTTAACATGATGTGAATTCTCTTTAAAGATGTATTTAAACTGTGGAAGTGTAATATATTCTCATACGGTCACATTTACAATCAGACAGGCTCTTTTATTCACTGTCCATTCCAAAGTTATTCATTAATCCAGCACTAAGTGTCAACCCTCTGGCTGGACTCAGTAATTCATTTTTTATTTAATCAATGTGATTTCTGTTCTCAATAGAAACCGCTAATGAATTGGTAATGAACATGAAGACAATGCATGTTTAAAGAATGTTTTTTCCTATTTATAATATATAACATTTATACAGAAACAATTCTGCCTCTTTCTTCCCTAAGGTCCTCCATCTGCTCCAGAGAACCCCATCACCACCGTGAACGAGACCTGCGTCACTTTGGAGTGGTCACCACCCAGAGACACAGGAGGCCGAGGAGACATCACCTACAGTCTCCACTGCAGGAAGTGCTCTGGCGATGGCAGGAAGTGTATACCGTGTGGTAGCAGCATCCATTTTGTTCCTAGACAGTTTGGTCTCTTGTCGGCCACCGTGTTGGTCACTGATCTGCAGCCAGACTCCAACTATAGCTTCACCATTGAGAGCCAGAATGGAGTGTCAGACTTAAGTCCAACACCCAGAGGATTAGTAATAATCAATGTCACCACATCACAGACAGGTGAGAACGTATATGCATATTAGAGGTAATATCACACCTATAAAAGAAATACTGAAATTGAATGAATGAAAAACTGTGAGGACACTATTTGTTTAGACATATGACCCTTTCATGGTATCATACACTGCTATACTGTTATACACGGCAGGGCACATATCCATCCATCCATCCAAATGTCTGATAAAAAACTTAATTATCAGAATAGGGTTAGTGTATAGTGTATACATTTTCCAAACTGTCTACTAATTGCAGCATGCTCACAAATACACTAGTACCAGACAACTACTTCTTACTACTTTCTACAACTACTTCCCCAAAGGGATCAAAAAAGTATGTTTTTTTCTCACTGCTGTGCTGCAGCACTGATGTCGCAAAATGACACCTCTGCACCTCTGTCTGTGCATATATTTGTGTGGGACGCTGTGAAAGAGAGGCGCGAATGACAGGGTGGTGATGACTAATAGGCCTCGTACTGCGCCTGTATGTATAATAAGAGGAGGCTCAAAGGTGAAAGGGGCGTAGGAAGTTGTTAACCTCATTAAGATTTCCACATGTCACACGTGCTGCTGTCAACCGCTGTATGTCACACACATTTATGCATAGACGGGCACAAGCAAACACACAGTTTGCGCCCACACAAGCACATGGACAAGTGTGAGGAGGTTGGGTGGGAAGTTGCCATTGTGGGCTTTGCACATTAATACCTCAAGCATATCACACACCGTACACATGCGTGTCACACACACACACATCGTAGAATGCTGTAATCACACATGTAGAAGACACCTTGCAAGCTTTCTCATTAACAAAATCACATGAAGCACACTTCACATCTGTGTCTTCTCGTTATAGCACAGTAGGTACTCATCTGAAATATCGCTTACATCTTCACATCGTACGGAACGTAATGCTCTGCTTTTTGTTGCTCATGAAATCTTCTCTCTTTTTTTCTTTTCCCCACAGTGAGTGTAGTGTTGAAGGAGAGGCGGAGCAAAGACAGTGTGACTTTGGCCTGGCAGGGTCCAGAGAGACCCAACGGAGAGATAGTGGAGTATGAGGTCATCTACTATGAGAAGGTGAGAGAGAGAGACAGAAACACTCTCTTTTTTTAAAGGGGCATCCCACTAATCTGACAAATGATGATACATTTTCATTCAGAGTTAACAGAACACTGGATTACAAAAACAAGCATGGGATATAAGAGATGTGGGTGTTTACCACACAGGAGGGGGAAAGGGGGAAAAAAATCTATAAGTTTATATTATGAGAAGATCTAGGATCTAGGGTCAGTCTAAATTAAATGGAGTAGTTTTTCACATTATAAGGATTCTTTTTGGAGGGAGGAAGATGAGAAGATAGACACTACCCCTGTGTCTGTGCAGTAAATATGGAGCTACAGCAGGTTTGCCTACCTTAGCATAAAGACTGGAAATAGTTGAACAGTTGGCAGACTGGCTCCGTCAAACAGAAACAAAATCTGCACACAAAATCTTACTAATTAACATGTTGTATCTCAGTTTTTTAATCAAGCTTTGCTGGTTTGCAAACCTGGACCTGTGTAGGAGTATGTGTCTGTTTCCAGTCTTTATGCTAAGCTAAACTAAATGGCTGCTGAGATGTACTAATCTTTTTTATCAAATTCTTGCCAAGACAGTGATGAACTGTTCCTTAAAGTATACCAAATCACCAGAGTACCAGTTAAACATTTTTAACACAACATGTTTAAAGTTATTTTGTCTCCTCTTGTTCTCTTAATCTACACGTTTCCTAGGCTCGTAGGATATGGGTTTGTAGCCTTAGGGCCTGTCTGTAACGACTTCTTCATCACAAACATCTTGCTCTCTTTTCTTCAGTCTCTATCTCGCTGTCTTTGTTGCCTTATCCCTCATGTCTCCCCTACTGCTCCCACCAAGCCAATTAAGCACACATCTGTGAAACAAACCTCATAAAACACGGTCAAGGTGATGAAATTAAGCCTCTGTGTATGTATGTGTGTGTGTGTGTGTGTGTGTGTGTGTGTGTGTGTGTGTGTGTGTGCGTTGGCAGGCATTAGCAGTAAAATAGTGTTAATCCGTGTTGTAGAGTGTCTTCCATTAGGTAGAGTATCAGCCTCTCTGCAGGGAATCAGCTTACTGACAGACACACTTATTCTTTATTCATCCTCCTACACACACATTTCCAAGTCCACACACGCTCTCACTTACAAGGTAGTCAAGGAACGAAGCGTAGCAGCACTTGAGAAACCACATATTGCCCCCAAGTGTGGTGAGGATAAGTTGTGGGACTTGACAGATGCTCATGGATAAATGCGACCAAACGGTCCAGTGGTGAACAAATGAAAACTCAGTGAGGTGTATATGGCCCCCGGACACATTTAAATTCAACAATTTGAGGTTTCTATTATTTTAAGACTTTCGTATTGTCTCTTGCAATACCACAGTTCATTGCTCTTTATATAACTCTTTAAAGTATGTCCTTTTTTATCCACAAGCGTTTTCTTGTACTTAATATAATCGACAAAACTTTAGAAAGTATTTAATTCTCTTCTTCTCTTCCTCATTACTCTGCTGCAGAACCAGCGGGAGCAGAACTACACTGTTTTAAAGACTCGTTCCAACATGATGACAGTGGATGGGCTGAAGCCAGGAACCACCTATGTGTTCAGGGTCAGGGCTCGAACCGACGGGGGCTATGGGAGCTACGGTGGAGAGATTGAACTGGAAACAAGCCATGAAGGTAAAGGAATGAATAATAAATATTTGTTTACATCTGATGAATATTCATTTCAATAGCAGACAGTGGTTGCATTCAAAGAAGCATGAAGCATGAAGACTAACTGTAGAGGAATAATATATAAAGTGTAGTTAGAGCTTGATCCATCCCACTTTCAGTTTAAAACAATGCACTGAAACATTTCCCATCACACGACTTCTTCTGTTCTGTTGTCAGACAGTGAAACCTCCTCAGTCCCACAGGTTGCAATAGACGTATATGAACCAGTGACATGAAAGTATCCTACAATACTTATAATGTTAAAAGGAGACAGCTCAATTTCACAAACATAAAAAAACCCAGCAAACTTTACTTTAAAATTGTAAGGTCTTGATTCACACTGAGAACTGGAGCAAAATCTAAAGCATGAAAGAAGTTTGCACTAAGGCAGAAATCATAATAGCACCCATCAAAAGACAGAGAATGAAAGCATCTGATATACTTGGATATTCTGTAGCCATCTGCTGAATTAGTTAAACTTGACTGGACACATTACTAACTGAATGAAATGTACACTGGTTTTGTTCTCCCATCCTGCAGCTGTACCTCGTACAGTGGGATTTGTTTTCCTTTTCGTGCTTAAAAGGAGACTGATCTCTTACATTTAGAAATGTAATCCATACTTAGACTTCGGAAAAAGGAGAAAAGGAGACACCAGAGAAAAATCTATGTCAATTCGATCCAGGCCTCACAAACAGCTCAAGGCATACTATGCTGTATCTCTGTCATCATGTTTTATCTGTTGTTTGTTCTTTTCTCCTTTATTTGCTGTCATCTGCTTTCATTAACACTTCATTATGTGATCCAGGATGTTCTGCTTTAGAAGATCTGTACTGTGCTCATCAAAGTTAGCACTTATTCTTAGAGAAGCAGGTAAAAATGATAAATAAATGATTTAATGTGTAGTACTATACAGCTTTATAGATTATGTAGCATACAACAGGCACAGCTCAACAGACTAATTATTTAATAATCAATAAAGGTCATTCAAACCTGGGCTTCTATTCAAAGTCAAGTGCGGTGCTCTGAAATACAGATGTGCCAGATTCAGCTCACATCAATGTTATCAAATCAGATCACATTTATTGATTGTTAAAGAAGGGTGTGGATGTGTTCGCTAGAAGATGTAATAGGAGATCAACGCTTATCTGTGCTGCCTAGGGGCATTAGTTTGCCTCTAAAACACACACATACACACACACACACACACACACTCATCTATACAATACACTGTAAATATACACACAGACACACGTGTGTGTTCATGCTCAGCTAAGCCAGATAAATTGGGTATTTGTTTTGAGTAATGGCTCCACTGGTATGGCGTAAAAATCGATGCATCTTTGCAGAAAGTTCTCAGCAGCAGCCTTGTTATGTGCAGCGTTAACATATCCATTTGGACAGCGTGGCCGAACGAGAATGGTTTTCACGTCCACTATCATACCCTCATTGGCAAAGCAGAGAGATTGGAGAGCTTTTCATCAAGGACCTTACTTACTATTCCAGCCACCTCCCTTGCTCTCTTTTTCCCTCTCCTTCAACCTCTGTCTTTTATCTCCTTTTCTTTTGCCATCATATTTCATTCTCTCTCTCTCTCTTTCCTCTGCCACACTCACCATCTCTCATGCTGTCTATTTAACTCCCATCATCCTTTAGTCTTTTCATCCTTCTCTTCCCTCTTGCAGTAAACTTCCTCAGCTTCATTTCATCTTCCTTTCTTCCTTATTGCTTGAATAATGTTTGTTTTTTTTCTCACTGTCTCCTATGTAGATGTTTTGGCTATTGGGGACCCTAACCAGTCCACCATCCTGGCTGTGTCCATCGCTGGGGGAATTGTTCTCCTCATCTTCTTGGTGACTTGCTTCGTTGTCAGCGGACGGTAAGTTAAAAAACGTTGAGATGCAAGTCCTGTTGTATGTGACCAGGATAAGATCAGGTGGAGAACACAGTGCAGCAAAGATCACCAATGTGTGGCAGGCAGCCAGAAAGGGTCAGGAACTTTGAAACAACTGGCCTTAGAAGGATGTTTGTGAATTATGTATTTAACACATGCAACTCAGAAGAAGGGATGAGCAGTTATCGTCCTTTGGGCCATAACCCCAAATACTTCCAAGACCTTGGTCATATCACAAGGATATGTCTGGCAATAATCTATATTTTCCTTACTATCCTCAAATCTTATGTATCTTATTACATTGTTTCATAGACCACCATTGTTTTCCAAAAATGATTAAAAACAGATAAGAGAGCCACATGGTTACTGTTGGCAGAAATGCTCCCGTACAGTTCAACTCTGCACATGAAAATGGCCTCTTTTTTTTCTCAAACTAAAAGTACATGTTCTGTAGATTTATCTCTTTAGTGGCAGCAGCCAACAGACAGAATAACACATTGTTGGTTTTGGTCTTTTCATGATATTGGCTTACGGCAACAATAACATAGAAGACAGACTTTTTTGGCTTATTCTCTCTTACATCTGTCACAAGGTCATGTTATTCTGGTTACAGCTAGAACCTCACCAAGTGAACACTGTTGTCAACAAAAGACACTCAAGTTCAAACTGAACAAACCATGACTTCACCGAGCAATGTCTAAGGTTCCACGGTATTGCCAGAAAGTTTAGATCTTCATTCTCTACTTAGGAAAACGAAAGTTCATGTAGGCACAAAGCAAATCTGTTAATTATGCACATTGCGTGATTGTGTGCATATGCATATATGTACAGACACATACACGCAAGAGCAGGATCTCCCACTTGATCTCTCTTTATATCTCTCTGTCTCTGCGTAAGGGATTTTGTTTAGATGTGCCAAAGCTGAGCCTCCAAATTTGACATTTATACTGGTGCCAAAGCCCCACTAAGGTCTGTGTTGTTCTGTATGTGAAGAGCATGAGCTCTCTATGATCACTCTCTTTGAAGGTTAGGCTGCTGTTAATGCACTCTCAAAGATGGCCGAAGAGGAGAAGGACATGAGAGGGAGAAAGGAAAATAAAAGAATGCCGATTGGTAAAAGGCAAGAAGATGAAAGGATCAGAGTTAGGAGAGAGCTCCTTGGACAAAGAAGAAAGTGACGACAGCAGGAGAGGAGAGGAGAGGAAAGGAGAGGAGAGGAGAGGAGAGGAGAGGAGAGGAGAGGAGAGGAGAGGAGAGGAGAGGAGAGGAGAGGAGAGGAGAGAAAGGGATGACAGGCACCTGTGATTTACCATGCCCATAACTAAATGTTTATCCTCCATGAGCTCTGACTAGATTAGACACATGTTAAGAACCACACACACCTATCCGCATGCACACAAACACGCACACACTAATGTACACAGTAAAAACATTAGTATTGATTCAGGTGATTGCTTATCAGGCTGAGTGCTCTATTCAGTATTGACTAGGAGGGATGTAATCAGTGGAGACACACACACAGCAAATGAACAGGAACACATCAACATTTTTTTAATCAGAGGGGAATTATGAGGTTGTGCTTATAAGAAGCAAAACAACCTGTTAAACATAGTGCGCTATGAACACACGATGACACAAACACACAGTCAACTAATCAGGTTTCACAGGTTGGGGAGGCGTTAACTAGGTTTTACAGTGGGGTCGATGCACTGCCATCAATTTCAGGTCTCTCTCTACGTTCCTATCTATTTTTCTTCCATTTAGAGGAGGGGATGCTCGGGAGGAAGTAGCGTTGATTACGGCTTTCTATTAAACAACATCTGTCAAAGTGTGTGTGTGTGTGTGTGTGTGTGTGTGTGTGTGTGTGTGTGTGTGTGTGTGTGTGTGTGTGTGTGTGTG
>JAUYWH010000009.1:8142253-8159753 GCA_034779795.1 Ctenopoma multispine | reverse complement strand
CTTTCAGGAGGCCGTTGAGAAGCGCTCGTGAATGTTTGGCAGAGAGGAGCTCCACGTCGAGCTGGAGAGGCTCCGTCCTGTCAGCGTGTGTGTGTGTGTGTGTGTGTGTGGATGGCTTGTGATGAAGTTGCTACAAGAAGTGAAAAGGATTCATTGTGCTGTCGAGTGTCTGTGTGTGTATTTGAGGCAGCGCCTGAAAAAAACAGAGAAAGCTAATATACAGCTCCTGGGTGCCTGTGGCTGGTTTTATGGTTACCTCTGTTATCTTTCAGAGTTGTAGGGATAATTCTTTATGGCAGGTGACCAGATGATGGCTAGTGATAGTGTGAGTGTCAGCACGTGCCAGGCTCACATGCTCCTCTAACCCGAGACAACAGAGTGAATGTGTTTCATCGTGTTTCTCACTTGACCATATCTAACACTGAGGGGCTGAAGGTAATATTCTTTTTCACTGGTAACATACATGGACTCACGAACGCACACAGACACACACAGCAGCATACAAACACACACTCAAACACATAATTGGTTTCCAGAGGTAGTTCTTTATAACAGTTTTCCATTTTATGCCTGTCTACTTCACGACTACACACAGACACACTCAGAATAACTTGCGTATTCACAGGTACGATGATCCCAGGCACAATTAGTAACCCTGAATCTGACCCCAAGGCTATGAAAAGTCACACGGCCACTCAGCGAGGATATATCTTATTAACTCTTAACTCTATCTACTGTTGTGAGACAAATGACACACATAAGCACACAGACTGCATGTTCTCCCCTGATCAGAGCTGAAATCAGGTGCCGTCTCTCCTCGCTCGCTCTGCCCTGAAACCAGCTTTGTCTCTCTCTCTCTCTCACACACGCACACGCACACGCACACGAGAGATACAGAGCAGTGCACTACACACAGCTCAGGTCCTGCGTGGAGATAAATGTGACCAGCAGTCCTCACCCCCAGCAGGAGAAAATCCAATTCTCTTTCACTTTTATCCCTGAGACTAATGTTACTGTCAAAGACGACACCACCACCAGAGACCAGGCGACTCTGTTTGTGTGTGTTCCTGTGTGTGTGTATTTTTCATGCAGTGAGATAGTGAATTCATTTAAGGTGATGTATTGCTGTCTTTACCTGCAATCTCACTCTAGGCCTCAGTGGTGTTGTTCCTGTTCTTCTATGACAAGCTTTTGACCTCCCCCCCCTCCACTCTCTCCCTCCTTTCTTCCAGTACCTCTCCTTCCCTCCTTACACCCTTATTTCCTATCTTCTCTGTTCCATCCTTTGTTTCGCTTTATCTTAAAACTATTTTAAGATAAATAAGATAAGATAATTTATTTAAAGAAAGAAAGAAAGCCTCTCTTTAAATGCATGTCTTGCTTTGTGAAAAGCAGCTTTATAAGGACAATTTGAATGAGCTCTTCTCTTGCAAGGGAAAGCAAAATGAGATTTATGTTTAGCAAATTTCTATTTCTCTTTCATATTTATGTTCTTTAAAAAAAACGTAGTATTCTATAAGAAGCCTTCTGCCTCTACTTTCTCTCCCGTTTTCTCTTCCTTTTCTTTCCTTCATCTCTCCCCCGAGTTTTTTCCCGGCATCTCTGAGGTCTGATTGTGAAAATGTGACCTATTCATCAACACAGCTGACACAGTCTATGTGTTTACAAGCCACAAACACACCCAACATCATTTGTAAGCGTACATTGCGTGTTAGTTTGTGATTGGCAAAGCTCGGCAGTCGGGGGTGGTATCTAGGGAGAACCCCGTAAAACAGGGACAACTGCTGTTTTTTGATGTGAGAATGTGTGTGCATGTGATTGCAGGTACTTTGGTAATAATTTGTAAGCCCCACCAGATGTCATGCAGGGGACCATCGAGCGTGGGCCCTGTCAGTCAACCACGCCTTCATCACGTGCACGTGCACACAAACACACACTCATGCAGGTGCAGGTGCGTAGCGATCAGACCACAACCCCCATCCCCTTGAGGCTGATTAGTATTCATGAGATCTCAGGAGGCCCCTTTATACACACACATCACACACACACATATTCTGGTGGATTGGTCCATTCTAATTATCTCCTGGCGTTTATTGAGAGGGCTGATTAGAAGCTGTCAGTGTGACTGATGACGACATGCCATGTTATCCCCCAGAGAGACAGAGAGAAGGCCTGACCACAGCTGCAGACTTCACTACTCCTCTGTCACCATCTCTTTATAGTTTTCGTCTTTCTTTCTTGTAATCCTGGCTCACTAACAACTATCTTGTCATGTGTCTTTGTAGGTAAGCCTGTGATGATCATTACAGAGTTCATGGAAAACGGATCTCTGGATACTTTCCTCAAGGTGAGTCATGGTTCAGCTGGAAGGAATTCGACTCTCACATCTGCCCCAAGTCTTCAAGGGCCACAAGTCTTATGAAAAATGATGTCCGAGCTGTGAAGTGTTTGAAATTGTAGAGTCCATTCCTCCAAATCGCTGTACTTGAGGGTAAATTCTTTTAAAAATATATATAAAGGCGCCTGACTGAAAACGTCTCTCATCTCTCAAAGTTGGAAAATTTAATCTATAAAAATTTTATTGAGTCCTCTAAGGACTGTCAAGTTAACACATATGCTTTGAAATAAACATTTTTCAGCTGATACATCTTAAACCGATAGACACTGAACTGTTTCTTTTGTCAGTATGAAGAGAAAAGTGCTTGAGAACAGAAACTTTCAGACAGATGTATGGCCTCTCCACATTTTCATCACATGATATTACTTACTGGGTCTATAAAATGCACTTAGTGTCTATATTCCAGAGCAGAAACAAGACAAGACTGCTGACAAATAGGCAATAAAACAAAGAAAACATATTGCTTTATAGGCATTATTTGCTCTGTCAGTGGATACAAAAATGACCCAGCTAATTTCAAATACAATTTAATACCACAAAGGTCAAACTGTATGGCTTTTAACCTGGTACTGAGAAATCATGAGTGAACAGGAAATGGTTCCTGTAATCAGGTTTTAGTTTTTTTGAAAGAATGCTATTAGTAGAGTAAATAATGAAACAGAATTTAAATTTATGCCAGAGTATTACAAAGGTAAGTCCTGAAAAGCAGATTTTACTCAAGGTCATTGCTGAACCTCCTATCAGATTTAAAAATCAAAGCAGCCTGTGGAGGTATTACTTTTTTGTTTAATCGGCATTATGACAAGAATTAAAAGAGAATCAATGCTTTTATGGAATTAGTTCTTCCAGCTATGTCCTGAAACCTATCACAAAAATAGTATTTTCTCAAATTTGACAGAAGGTTTGGAAGTGTATCTTCATTCTTATACACAAAATAATGCAGGTGCAAAAAGTATCAATGTGAATTTTAACAAATTCAAAACATGTATCGTAACTGTTTAGGTTTAGATTTTTCTGAGGAGTCCTGAACTGGGGTTTGCACACACCTAGATTGTTGCAGCATAATGTGCTTTACATTGAAAATCCCCCTGATTCATATTCAGAGTTGTTTGTCAGCCAGTAAAATCACTGCAGAGCTCCAAAGCCATTAAGCCTGTGATGATAGACCCGTCGTTAAATTGACACCAATCCCATCAGCAACACTGAAGCAAAATTAAATGAAATCTGACAGTGAAAAAAAAAAGCGAAGCATAATGTCCTGGAACACGTAGACACAAAATCACATAATAACACACATTCACAGATAACATGCATGTTGTGTATTATAATATGTATTGTACTTAGGATCATAAAAAGTGTCTACCATGACTCAATATGATTATGAAATTATGTTTATGGGTTTTACAGCTCATCCGTGCTTCTAGCATCCATATGTGTCTTTAATTATGCTTTATTAAGCAGCACTCCCTAAGAAATAACAAAACCACGGTTCTGTCAACCACGGTTCTTCCTCTCGTAGTCTCCCTGTCACTTTACCCTGTCCATTTTTTAAAGTTATAAGCCAAAATTTGCCAAAAAAAATCTTCCACCTTTCTCATCTGTCTCCTTCATCTCCTTGTTTAAAACCGGTGCGCTGCATTTGTCTCCTTTCTCCTTCCCTGCTCTGCCCACCCTTCCTCCTCCTTCCTGGCAAGGCACTGTGGTGGGCAGATTGATAGAGGAAGTCTGTAGGTTTGTTAGACAGTCCAATCAATCAGCATCTCACAAAACCACAGGCTAATTAACTTACTCCACAGCTGCCGAGGGAAAGAGAAAGAGAAAGAACAGTAGAGGATGGGTGGGGGTGGGGGGTGCACAGATGCAGAAAGATGACGGAAGATAGATAGATGGACACTGAATCAAAGTAATACAGAGTTCTCTCTCTGCGACAGAGAGTAAGGAGAGACAGAAATGGATGGAAAGAACAAAGAGATGGAGGGAAGGAGAGATGATATAAAGGAGAGAGGGTGACTGATAACATGGATGGCTTTTTAACGGGGACCATTGGCCCAGGGCTAAAATAATTGGCAGAGGAAGGTGAGCTGGACCGCCATCGATCAACAGGCTCTGCTCTTTGCCAAAGACTGCTCAAATCTGAAATCCAGTGAGCTCTGTTTGGGCACACGGTCGGTGTTAGAGGGGAAAGTTTTGTCTGCTCTGTCAGATCCAATCCTCTGCAAGTAGGATTTTTATGTGATCCTCCATTGATCCCTGGAAGCAGAAATTCATCTTGTGCTTGCCGCCCCCCAGAGGGAGGTCAAAGCGCAGGGTTAGCAGGGGCTGGAAGGGATTCAGAGGCTTGTTCAGGGACACATCAGAAGCATGGATTGCTGCCAGTGAAGGCTGCTTGAATTCTGGATTGAACCTTCACTTCAAGCTGAGGTTGTTGAAGGACCCAGCACTAATCATTATGCCACCCCACCTGCAGCTTAATGTCAGCATTTACAGAGTGCGCTGTATATTAATTCATCTTTCTCCTTGTCTGTCCCTCCAGAAACATGACGGCCAGTTCACGGTGATCCAGCTGGTCGGCATGCTGCGTGGCATCGCCTCAGGTATGAAGTACCTGTCAGACATGAGCTACATTCACAGAGACCTGGCAGCTCGAAACATCTTGGTCAACAGCAACCTAGTGTGTAAGGTGTCTGACTTTGGCCTGAGTCGAGTTCTTGAGGACGACCCAGAGGCTGCCTACACTACAAGGGTAAGACATATTGTCACAGGCTGTGACTGTCATAATAATAAAGAGACAATAATAATTGTAGTGCATTCACTGATCTGATGACCTCTACACTGTTGTTTTTGATAAAAACACACAGTGTGCAGTAAATTAATTTTCAAATCAACAGAATCACTCCAAAGGGGCAAAAACAGCCAGAAACCAGTTTTAGTAAACAGTATCTGCAGCTGACGCAAAACACTGTCACACTAAAGAGGTTTCAATAGAGAGACACTACCAAGCCCGGCTGTAGAATGATCCACAATCAATTAACAATAACCTTGAGTAGAAAAGAGTAGCTGTGTGTGTGTTTTTTTCTTTATTGTCACAGTTGACACTCACTGTTTCACCTAAATATTATTATAAGGCGTATGAAGTGGCATTCAGTTTACCAGAATCTGAGCCAGACAGCTATTATCATTTTACACCTACAGCTGTAACTCTGTCATCAAATTAAGTTTTTACATTAGTTTACAGTAATTTACATTTATTTATGTGTGAAATGAAGCCTAACCAGCAGATCCACTTGATAGTAGCTAGTATAGTGCCTCCCCTGATGGCTACTGCCTATGGGCATCAACACAGGACACTTTGAGTTACTAATGTATAAAAAGTGTGTTGGTAATAACTGGACAAAGGTGTAATGCTCTTTCAGTTTGTTACAGAGTGCAGTCACTTTTGTCTTACAGTTTTGCGTGAGGCCACTGAATGCATACACACATCCCCTTCTTTTGTGTGTTTTGGCTTATATACAGTATAGTCGAATCAAAGAAGTCTATGGTAACATCACCATCCTCTCAGAGAGCTAGGCAAGAAGGAAGAAACTCAAACGTCAGTGAGTTGAACCACTGTGGAGTAACTCATCTAAAATGCCCACAAGGAGATGGCATTATTCATATTCATAGGAAGTGTTGGGGATGTTATTTTTAATATGGCATTAGCATTGCCCTGGGAGGAGTGTATCAGCCGTTGACTGCTCTATTGCAATCATATTCACACTCGCGCTGATGTCAGGAGACCTAGATGGAGAGCTGCAGGCATGGAGGGGAGAAGAGAAAGGGAGAGGCTGAGGCAGACAAGGGGAAGAGACAGAGAGGAGTGGATATCAAATAAGACGGAAATCTAGGGAGGCTGCGAGAGAGAGAATAGGGAAAGAGGGGGAAGGATCCAGTGAGAGCAGTTAAAAGAGAGGATGGGGTAGGGGTGGACAGGGGGTGGTGGAAACAAAAGTACAGTGCCGACTGACTTGCCAGCTTTGTCTTTTATTTGACTTTGACCAAGCTGAGATGGGGGATGTTAGGTGGAGCAGAGGCAGCCGCAGCATGTTAAAAAGCTGAACTGAGCCCTATAGAGGAACGGTGTGTGAGTGTGTGTATAAATGACAGAGAGCGAAAGAGAGAGAGGGGACTGCCTACTGTGTCTATACAGTACGGAGGCCTTTAGATCTGTGCATCAACAACAAAGGCTTAGAGCAGCTTGGAGGAAGAAAAGGACAGCAGAGAAAAGTCCTAACAAAATAAAGTCCAGTTAACTACAGTACAAGAATGAACACTGAGGCACTTTTGTTGTCAGCGTATTAGAGAGGAGTGCTTTTTGCTCAAGTTAGTGCATTAGCTTACTTGCTATCTGTTCTTGATGGGAGCACTGCACCAGGCTTCTCTGCAGGTACAATCTCGTAATTAATTTAGTTGGTCCTACTCTTGATTTATTATAGCGCTTAGCCAGAAATGTACCAGTAAAACAGATTTTAAATATTTACACTATTGAAGTCAGAGTAAAACATCAAGTTCAGGATGATATACAGTGTGCCAAGAATGTGTTGCTGACTTTGTTGTGAACCTCTCCAGGGAGGGAAGATCCCCATCAGATGGACAGCTCCAGAGGCTATAGCCTACAGGAAATTTACCTCAGCCAGTGATGTGTGGAGTTATGGTATCGTCATGTGGGAGGTGATTTCATATGGAGAGAGACCCTACTGGGAGATGTCCAATCAGGATGTGAGTCACAAACACAAAAACACTCAGCTACAGTTTTACCTACTATATCATAGCACCTAAAAGACTAAAGATATATTTTATTTAATCTTGAGCTCAAATATTAACAATGAAAACATTTTTCCTGGACATTTATATTTGCTTTTCATGTACTGTTCACACAACATGATACCTGCCTCTCTCCCTGTAGGTGATCAAAGCAATAGATGAGGGCTACCGTCTTCCTGCTCCGATGGACTGTCCTGTGGTGTTGCACCAGCTCATGTTGGACTGCTGGGAGAAGGGACGCAGTGACAGGCCAAAGTTTGGACAGATTGTCACAATCCTGGACAAGCTCATCAGAAACCCAGCCAGCCTCAGAGAGCTGGCCAACAGCTCAGTATGGTCAGTGGAAGCCTTAAATACATCTAGGAATTAACACTTTCACTAACACTTACTAGTGTTAGTAGTTTTTTTTATTTTATACCAACACTTATTGTATTTGGCAGTCAAAAGGTTTAAACGTAATGTAGATTTGTGGGTTAACGCAGACTCCCTCTCCAGCTGTATTGCATACACACAGAGAACATCATTATTTTTACATCTATATTTCAGACTTCAGGCACTTAGCTGATGTTCAACACCAGAGCAGCATATGGGATGTGCAACAGAAGCTGTTTCAGTCCATTTCAGAGCAGACAGAAAAAAGAAAACAGAAATCCCAGCACAACGGAAAATACAATAGAAGGTTGAACGTACTACTAACAAGAGAACACATGCAGCATTGTACATAAATGCATATTGTGTACAGGTGCAGATGCAATTAGTCCTGTTTATTTAAAGAATTTACTAAGGGTTTCAAAAAATGTGCACTTGTGTTAGGGGACAACAAGGGACTCGACCAGTAATTACACATAACCATTAGTGGACAACTTCTCAAATTATTATGAATACCCTGAAAATAGTTAGATTTAATAAGAAGGACAAGAACAAAAGGTTGAACTCAGCACAAGTTAGAAACTGAGTGTGCTTTGTATCTTAGCAGGGAGGACCCACCCACCCCAGACTTCAGTGTGAGCACAGTGGATGAGTGGTTGGAGGCTATCAAGATGAGCCAGTATAAGGAGAACTTTTCCAGTGCTGGATATGTCAGCTTGGACTCAGTCCTCTACATCAGTGTCAGGTACAGACAGCTGGTGTCTCATCCCTTTTAAATGAAACACTTAAAAAAATCAAGATTATCAGTAAGAGATATAACATTCTACTTGAGTATCATTTGAAATCAAAGGAAGGGACTCACACAAGTAGCTTGGGCATGAAACCTCTGGTTTGACATTTGAATCCAAATAAAGAATATGTATCTAAACCTTTTATTTATTTAATGGCATTTTTCCTGTCTCTTAATGTCTTCTTCTAGTGAATTGGCTAAGATGGGTGTGAATCTGGCTGGCCACCAAAAGAAGATTTTATCCAGCGTGCAGAGCCTGCAGACCCAGGGGACGCACGTCCAAGTATAACAGTTTCCACATAAATACACAGTGAGACAGAGCTAAAATGGATGCTCCTGTGAAGTTTCCCCAATGAAATGGAGTTGTAATGGATACTCTGTGCTCGGGCCTCCATTGATTTTGAGACACACAAAAATGGAGACAACATGGATGCTTGACTCCTTCACCTTCTTGCAGTTTCACCATTCTTCCTACCCTCGACAGGAACACAGAGTCCCAACGACACAACCACCTGAGAGACACGCACTCAACAGCAAGGCCACGCTTAGAGCATCCTGGATCATTTTCACATCATATCAGCTCAACAAAAGAAGAAAAAAAAAGACAAATGAGATGACAAAAAGCAAACTAATTAGTTTGTAATTATTACCACTGTCTGTGAGCTGTACAGTTGGTCTTTACTTTTTACTGTCATTTTGTTTGCTTTGAGTTTTCACCTTGAAGAATTTAAAAAGGGTCAGATGAAATGTATATGTGTAGATATATGTTTATATGGGCTGTGTGTCCCACAACTGTAGAGATGGACCTAACATTTGTATTGGTGGTGAGGTTTATATCGTTCAACCTTAATAGGAGTTATTACATAGTATGTGTATGGCCCCTTTCATTGCTCTCTGTATACAGAAAGTCTGTGAAGGACATGAATGTGTGGGGTGAGGGGAAAAAACTGGACCTTTAGAGATAGAGAGGGATGTAGATTTTGCTAGTTAATGTAGGATGGAAAATTTATTCCTTTAAATTGTGTATTTGACCAGGACAAGGGCTTCCCTAGTGACTGCTTTCAGACACACTTCCATAGCAACTACACCCAGTGCACCTTTGCTTGTCTGCTTGCACTTATGATGTAACAGAGTGCCAAGTAACAGTAGAAACTGTTTAAGGTTTAGCACAGATACATTTTTACTCTTCCATACCTGTCTATTCCAAACAACATTGTCTATTCAGCTACAGTGTTATTATGCGATCAGATACGATCATGATGTTGTTGGGAATATCTCAGCCTAAGCGTTGGCCTTCCCATGTTTCAGGTGTGTTATAGTGTTTTGTGTAGAGGAAAAAGGTGACTCAGAGGTCATGATAGAGTTGACACAGTTAAATAACTTGTTATACAGTGTTGTGCCATGTACAGTACCCTTGAAATGTTCATCTGGGATCACACCATCATTCCTACTATACCCTTTCCTTTCATCAGTTCCCATGGCTGGATGGTTACACAAGGCCAGCCACAATAACTGCAGTGTTTTGTTGAGACAGTCTGCCTGATGAGAAGGAGCGGTGAAAGCACTGACCCTTTTTTCAGAAAGATGAAAAAGATGCAGGGTTGAGTTTCAACTGTGCCACCAAGAGAGGTTACATTTTACCTAAAGATTATTTATGTGTCACTTTCCTGTTATCAGTCATGCCAACCTATTTCAAGCGTTCCTAGTTTCAAATCAACGGCCATAAGGTAAATTTACAAAACACTGTTTACAGCAAAAAGCAAAAACATTGGTTTGTTCTTGTCAGAAGGAAACTGCTTATCAGACACATTAATGGCAAGATTAAACACAATGGGGCCCTCTTTGTGTGCACTGCATTAATAGCATTAAACCTGCTTTTAGTGTATTCCCAAACCTGATTCTAATATATGTGGTACTCTATAGGATCAACAGTGTCATAAAGTACAATATATATGATTGTATTATAGTGTAAAATATGTACAGTGTTGATTTCCAATGTTAGAATGTTTGTAATGATAATGATGATAACCGCTATGTACTTTTGTTGTGAAAAAGAGATTTCTGAAGTACTTGTTCAGGGGCGGGCCATACGGGAGAAAAGTGAAGGGAGATGATTCAATGGTCTGATCAAAGGAATGTAGCATGGTGCAAAGCTTCGGCTTTGATTGACAGGTGACTGCAGTTTTTACCATAGTGTTAGAGTGAGTAGAATGGACACTTAGCTTAATTTGCAAACCCACATTAAATAGTAATTATATGCACTTTATAAGCCTGTGTCCACATACAACAACACTTGAGGAAGGAAGGGGCGGAGGGCGGTTGAGAAAAGGGAAATCCTCAGATCCAATTTCGATCCACTGACATCACAAACTGTGATTGTTAAATCTATCCCTATAGGCACAGCAGACCTGTCAGGTTTTGCATTTCTTCATGCGCCGAAGTGGTGTGCATGGAGATGTAATAAGATCATCGCAAAAACACAAAAGCAAAAGTGTGAGGAATGGATTAAACAATGCGTCTATATGCGCGAGCATAAGCTACAACTGTTAGCATGTCCAGTTAAATCTACAGTATGTATCTTTTAGAATTAAAATCTTTTTTAGAAGAAATATGCTTCAAAACATCTGGACTTGTGGAAACTTGTGGAGAGGTGCTGTCAGAAACTAATTGACAAGGTACATTTTTATTTATTGTAATGTCGTAAGACTAATCTCTGGGCAGAGCTTGGCAGCACTAGCAAGCTACAGCTGGTAACATCTGCTGTCATTTCAGCCGACAAAAGAAGCTGAATTCATTAATATAATTTCTCCACATGAAATTACAATTACACAGGAAGTTTTGAAAATTTGAAATAATTTCTGTAGTAAATCCACCACCGTTATCAGTGTAAATGCATATGTGCTGGGCTAGAATGAAAAATTTGACAGGCCTAGCAGCAGTAACTAAGCAAGGAGAGGGGCTTAGTGACTTGTCAGTTGGGGTGGGACCAGACAGGTCTTAAATTGTTCATTCTACTCATGCTAACTCTATGATTTTACTCTAGCGGACGACCCTTGACCGCTGGCCTTTTAGATGCCTTATTTACTGAGCTGTTGTTCTTTTCGGTTGCCCTACAGAGGCAATATTAGAAGTAAAGTGTATGTACAGGTAGTATTTATCTTTGTTCTTAAGATGACCTCACATCAACACCATGGTTTTTATAACATCCCAGAAATCCAATGCAACAGCACCTTCACTATGATTTTTCGAAGCAGAAGAAAGACTTAAACATATTATAATAATCTTAAACCTGATGACCTGAAAAAAGCTGAAGGAGAAACTTACAGTATTTTTCTTATTTATTTTAAGTCCCTGATAAAAACTAAATGTAAATTATGGATATGATTGGTTTACAATTTATATTCAGATACATCATTGTTTTTATGGGCAAAACTCCTCATGCAATTTCAAGGTTAGAGCAAGGTTACATATCACAGTGGTCACGGTGTCCTCCCTTTTAACATGCTTGTTCAGCACTCCCACTTTACAGAAATCAGACCCACATTTTGGTTTCAAGCCTCAAATCCCAGACTTATGTCACTTTTGACCAATATCAGCTTTGTGAGTTGGTTTGCTTGATCACAAATAGAGTGTTTGTCCTCCATTTCCCACCAGGTCTGTAAATGTCCAGGAGTAATTCTCATTTCAGACTTCCTTTCTGTCTTTTTCTCTCCTCTCTCCTCTCTCTCTCTCTCTCTCTCTCTCTCTCTCTCTCTCTCTCGCTCTCTCTCTCTCTTTCTTTCTTTGGCCACCGTAAAATGCTCATTTGTCCCATGCCAGTTTCCTCCGCGTTGCTTGTTGTAAAGGCTGTAGACATTCTAATGTCTTTCATGTTGCTGTAATAAATATGCTAATATTTCTAATTTCTCACCTGAAGCCTGAAGTGTATTTTTCTTTCGGCATACACATGGTCTGTGTTAATGTCTTCTATTCTCAGGCACATACCAAAGTTCACTTGCGACTTACACAAATACGAAGGTCTAAATCTCCTTTAAAAAGCCCCTTCACATCAAACCATTATGAAGCCCTTATTTAATTAATTTGTGCTATGTGATTTAGCCTGAAGGTCCAACCCGTTTAGCAGAAAATCAGTGCATGGCTGCATGACTGGGAAACTCCATGGTCCCAAGCTCTAACGGTGATAGTGGTGATGAAAATCCCATCATAATTCAGCATTCTTGAATGGAAAAATATGTTCCTCCTGCAACCGCATCTTCATTATCAGTGTGTGTGGTGTGTATGTCCCTTACTGAGAGATTATTCTGTCTCAAGGGAGGAGGGAGGTCAGTGACTCCTGGCCTTGAGTAACCCCTTAATGCACTGGCCCACTTGCTGTCACTCTATGTTACTGCTATTACACCTCATTTAGCCCATCATATTAGGCTCCATATTCCCATATCATTTGCTCCCCTGGTCTCTCTTTCACACACACACACACACACACACACATACACACACACACACACACACACACACACACAAACATACACACACACACAAACAAATTCAGAGCTGTTCTCCATTTGCTCAGTATCTGTCTCCTCCCACTGCCCTCCTCTTAATCTTTCTGCTGGCCTTGTGTATCCACATTTTTTCCTCCCCTTTCCTATCCATCCTTCTGCACAGGATGGATAGGAAAGAGGATGGCTAGCTCTCTGACCTCAAATACCCCATTATCTCCATCTTCTCATAACTTTCTCATTCCCCCACCTCCAATCATCTATCCATCCATCTAAACGTTTTCTCCACATGCAGCCTTCTCTTTGACTTCCATTTCCTCTTTCTGTCCAACAGTTCTCACCAGTAGCTTTCCTATCACCATAAAATGCCAATCCATAACTTTGGGCTTTTGTCTCCAGGTGTCTCAATAGGGAGAATGATTTCTTATATATTTACTCTGGATAACATAGAGGCTACAAAGAGTCAAAGGCTTGGGTGATTGATTCATCATGTAGCAACTATTGGCATCATGTGAAAAGGTCGGGTGTCCCTATGGAGAACACTTTAAAAGGCCATTGGTGACTGATGAGCCTGTCATGTTTGTATCACATACATGCACAAACACTCTTTTTTTCGTGCCTTTTTTCATGGTCTTCCATGCTGCCCTCTCTCACTATAACACACACACACACACACAAGGGAATAGTAATTGGGCCCTTCTGTCATGTTGTCAGGTGTGGCTTTGAGTGTCCCCTCATGTGCAACAGCAGACATTAAAATAACACGAGACCAAACAGTCATAGATCCACCATGACCTTTGTAGGGTAGTGTGTGTGTATGTGTGTGTGTGTATGTGTGTGTGTGTTTGTGTGTGTGTGTGTATAAATTTCCATAATATGTGTGGATGTTCAACTGTGTGTCCATAATGCTTATGAGATAATCCTAAACCCAACCCTGAACTAATGCTTATGTGTGAGTGAGCGAGCAGTGTGAGCATCGAAAAGGGAGACAAAATAGAGACATAGATAAAATCTGAGAAAGGAAAGATTTCATCAGTCATTGGTCAAATTTGCTGGAGTTCCTGCTTTGTCGCTCTTGATTGCATTGCATGTATCCTGTCTAATCAAATATGGCCAAATTCAGACAAGCTCAGTGTTTCCCTGTCTGTCCATACATGCACACATCAGTCCTCTTCTGTCTCATGAGGTTTTAGTTTGCTATCAAAGTGATTTCCTGTCTCAAATTTTCATCCGTAATCAAAGTTCCTGATTGAATTTGAAAAGTGAGCCCAGCTCTATAAATCACATTACATGCCTCACTCCCATCATGCCTGCTATCATCAGCCACAGGAATGAGACACCACCCTGGGTGTATGTCTGCGTCAGGATCTGTGTGTATGTGTGTGTGTGTGTGTGTGAGTGTGCATATGTTTTTATGTATATGCAATGGAATAGGAAAATAGATGTTGACAGAACAGTAATTTGATCCATGCTTTTTTTTTTTGTTGGAAAGATAATAGAGAAAAGGAAAAACACGACAATAAAGATAACACACCTGGGTCTGATTATATGAATTCTGTTCTTCTGTTTTGTTCTGTTCTGAGTTTATTGCATCAGAGGAAAACAGAACCTGCATCCCAGATTTTCTTTGATGGTATTATTTCTATGCAGAGGAAGGTCAGTGTGGTTCTGCTGTGTGCTGTGTCATTTTGCAGCAGCAGCAGCACCTAAAGGTTATAGTCCACCTGCAAAATGTTAATGAAAAAAACACACAAAATAACTACTAAAAGACTAAAAATTACTACAAAGAGACTCTTGTGGCAGAGGGGTTATTGGTATATGTTCTCGGGTCATTTCTGTAGGAAGAGATACTTAGTGATGCATTTGGTTGCTCACATAAGGAATGATACAAAAAACTGTGTAAGAAATGAAAAAAGAGAGCTTTAGCACAGTTGGCTAATCATGGCGTGATTGGGTGAATGTTGGGAATGTCAGAAGTTACAGGAATGGTTGGACACAGATAGGTTGTGTCTTCCTAGAAGGTGTGGGGAAGGTTTTTTTTAAGCTTTTAGATGAACCAGCATGCAGATGGAAGAATTATAAATTCAATTTGAGAAATACAAAAAAGTGACAAGACACAAAATAACTAAAAAGATTTTTAAGAAGTTTTTATACTACATCAAAAATGTAAAAATCAACTAACACTAAATCAACAAAAACTGTGGTATTTCCAAATGGTGTATGCCAAAAAAAAGACAAAAAAAGGGAATCAGCAAGAAAACTCCCTGTACTGGACAGCTGTCAACAACTAAAATCTGTAACTGATTTTGAAATGTAGCAGGAGCAGAGGATGGACAGAATAAGAGGAGAGAGAAATAAATAATGTTTTGGTATAAAAAAGGTGAAGAAAACTTGGAGGGGTTTGGAGGAACTGAAAGAATATCGACCACATAATCCCTTACAGATGTGGAAATCACTGCTTAATGCCTGGCAGACGTGACATGCTGAACTGCTATTGGATAGCTTAAGAGAGATTCTGACCAAAGACAAACCAAATCTCTCTCAAATGGTGCTCCATATTGACAGATAAAATAATGAAAATCTAAATTTAGAGCAAAACGTAGCAAGATCACATCTGTCTACAAACTACACAAACAGATACACACAAGCTTTATATCTTTCCAGGACAGAGTGAGTCATCGAGTATGAGGTGTTAAGTGTCTAGAAGCCTTAGTGCAAACGTACTTACTAGACTTACTAGACCTTGTTCTGTACTTTTTCTTGTCTGTGTGTACATGTGTATGTTGGAAGACATGAGGTTTTTTGTACAGACCAAATGTTTACGTGTGTTTCCTATAGTGTACAATCAAACACAGCTCTTCAAGAGTCATTAATAAAGTTTTGCTGTTATGGGAAATAATCCAGAAATTGCAGCAACTCCTTCACGTGCTAAAGGAAGAACATGGAAAGCTGTTTAAGAAACTTTTTCTTTATTTTTTCTTCTATTATTTTGGACCTGCAATTACACAGCCATCAAACACATCAAATGTGGTTATTTCAGGGTATTTAGTAATGTCATGGCTGGTGAAAATACCTGTCTCTGTGGTTTACACTGACACTATTTTCTGTAACATCAAAGCATCAAAACAATATGGATGCTTTATGCATCCATATTTGTTTATCTGTCTGCAGTCTCCTTTCATCATCCTTTTCTTTTGCAACATCCACTGCAGTACTTTTCTCTCTGTTTCTTATCTAAAGAAGCTATGAAGCAATGAAGTTGCATTTGCAGTACCTTTCAGTAGGAAAATTGTAAATGAAATACGTTGAACAAATTAATTACAATACGTTCAGATGGCAGAATAACTGCCAACCCTGTGATTAACAGATAAACCGAAATTCTGTCAAGTCAAATACTAAGGTGTTGCAAAATGTAAGAGATTGCCCACGTAAAATGTTTCTGAACTATAACACAAAATAATGAAAATTATTGATTATTGTCAAACTACTGGATAATTAATTTAAGACATATTAAATATCTTGTTAAAATAAAAGTGTTGAAATGAATGAAAATGTGTCGTCTTTCTTCAGTGAACAGGCTCTGTAACTATTATCATATGATACAGGGTGGTCTCTTAATTTTTTCCAGAATGTTACATGGAAAATACGGAACATTTTAGTGGTGAGTTGGACTGAATTGAAACTGAAGCTCTCACTAGAAAAGCTGAATATCACAGACTTAGAAACACTGAATAGAAATGTGTCTATATTGTGCTATTAATGCAGCTATGGTTATGGAGTTTCAATAGCTAGACGCATAATGGTTTCTACTATTTAAAGACCACCTTTACTTTATTACAGTGCCTTTCCTCCCCCTGATCTTCTCCTCCCATTCTTCCAGCCTGTTTGTCATCTGCATAATCGTTGCCATTGACAAGAGGGCATGTCTGGTTGGCATTGATTGGTGGTGGCTTCAGGGGATATGCCTAGTGACAGAAGTGAAACAGTGCATGTGTAAGTGCTGATGTCGGTTGTTTATCGGTACGTGGGTGTGCAAATAAAATTACAGGGTACTAATAAGGAAAGTTCACTTTGTGAAGAGAAATGGCAACACATCAGAGTGCATCAAAAGGATGTAACAATGACCTTGGTGGTAAAAAAAAATGGACTTGTCGTGTGACAAACAAACAAACTAGAAGATATAAAATGATGATGAGAACATTTTTTACTGGTCAAGTGTCATTAATATATCAAAGACATGAGGGTATTCTTCTTTTAGACCATCTGAGGAACATTTCAATTTTCAGTTGCATTCTAGTGGTTATGTTGTTTTGTTTAATTACTAAATAAAATGTGCACCCACAGCCATCATCAAACTGAACTATACAATGCATAGTAGTTACATCATGATTTTAATAATTGAAAACAATGTACAGATTAGCCAGAAGTGTTACTTAATCTCCTTAGCAAATGTTGGAAAATAAATGTGTATTCATCAAGAAAATGGAAAATACAAGACAAAGAAAAAACACTAGTATCTGATTAATTGACGACTGGGAAAATGTATAAAATCTATGTGACCTATGAGACCTATGAGAAACTGAAAAGGGATCCCACCAACATCTACAAGAAGAAGGTGATAGACTGCCTGAAACAGCTTGAAAT
>JAUYWH010000009.1:8100946-8142153 GCA_034779795.1 Ctenopoma multispine | reverse complement strand
TCTGTGGATGCAGAACGAAACGTCTCTACTTGGAAGAAAGAAGTCCAGTTGCCATGACTCAATCCTCAGACTGTATAAAATCTAGTTATCCAAATATCTTAGTCTTACTAAATATCAACTCTTACTCTTCTTGTGTTTTGGTTTCTACTTGGAATTCTCAGAAGTCTTTGTCAGATGTATTCATGGTTTAAAAAGAACAAATATGTGTTACTTTCCTAACACCCTTTAGCATCTCAGACACACGAGCAAGGTTTTTCAGTTTTCTCTGAGTCTCTGCTTCATCCTGCAGCTACAGCTCAGGTACAGGTCTTTGTTCTTCTTGAATTCCATGGAGAGGGATGCTATCTGCCCTGTGGTGCAGAGTCCTGTTAACTCCTAATTTGTGTTGAAGTGGATGGTGGAAGTTAAACAGCAGGTACTGTTTTGTGTGTATGGGTTTCTTGTGTCTTCCCTGGTGATCTCGATGTTTGTGTCCAGTGTTATGGTCTATGAATGAGGGCAGAGTGATCGAGGAAGCCTCTTGGATGAGTACAAAAACATTTTTGAAATGGCAAAAAAGAAGTTTAGTTGCCATGACCTCATCTGGACGACTGAGAGTCTTCCTCAGTGTCTAAAATTTAGATTTTTGATCTTCAGTGAATACAATTAAAAATGTTTAACACTAAATCAAGTTTCAAAATGATTTCTTAAGTAATATAAAGGTTTTTCTTTTAGCAATATTGACCCAAAAATGTTCAGACAATAAATCTTTTCAAAAATAAATATATCCAGAGACACAGTAGGTGAATGTGCATTAAGAGAACTGAAGAAAATCAACATTGAAAGTGCACAGGGAAAACCAGCGGGACAGCCAAATTGTAAGTTTAAGAGATAAAAAACAGCTGGTGGGTTTTTGTAGTGTAAAACCACAATCGCATGGTTTGTAAAATGTCATGGAAAACTAACAGAAACTTTGGAGGCATACCAACACACACACACACAATCTATAACCACATGCAGTTAGCACACACACACTGTGATAGTTGATATTTGACCACACAAGATGGGTTACTAAAAAAACTGTAAGTGCTGACTCAATCTTTACTTGTGGTTGGGAAGGAAAAAAAAAAGTCAAGTCCTTTTCTCATTATGTCATTCTCTGTCACCTCTCAATGTGACTGGACTAAATGTTTGCATTTGTTTGTGCGTGCGTGTGTGGTTATGTGCACACATGCAGAGCACACGTACAGAGCTGGGGGGAGACAGTTGAGGCTATAAATCAGTGCTGTGCTTACTAACATAGGTTTGGTCCAAATAATAGTATAATTTATGAAGGCTTTTAGGCTCCCAGGCAGCCATGGAAATAGAACAGAGAATAATGTGAGTCTGACCGTCACTACATCACTTCAGTTTATATCCTAGTCTTTTACTAGCACACACGTCCTAGTAAAAGACAGAGACAGCAAACACAATGTTAATGGACATTGGATGTGCAAAGATGGGCTCAGCTGCAAATGCACAATTATGGACGTGGTCACAAACTAAAATACTAAACAGGTGGACTTACTGCCAGGTACAATTGTGAATTGAGATGCAATCGAAAGGAGAGGCAGTGGTGTAAATGAGGGGTCATATAGTGGTAGAGGCAGAGAAGAACATGTGAGAGATGGATGGACAGGGAGACTGAACAGACTGAAGAACAGAGATCATTAATACTCCACTGTAAGGTGCTGGCCCCAGGCAGGGTTAGAGGCTGGAATGGACTGTTAGCAGCTGCTGGAGGAGATGACATCTCAGTCAGACCCAAAGGACAAGTTAAAACATCCCAAGTAGTCGTACAGCTCTGTGTGTGTGCCTGGATGCATATAATCCTGTCTGCTACCCTCCTGTGGTGTAGTGGATCATTTGCCTTTGTGGCTGAACTGGAGATCCAGCTCTAAGGATCAGGCTTATGTCATGGCTCCACAGATCCGAGCACGGACCAACAAGAGATGAGGAGGGACAAATGAGATGACATAAAACCTTTCCAAAGACTAAGAGTAAATTTGTTTTGTTCGTTTTGTCGACCTTATGACCTTATGTGAAAGTAACACACGTGTTTTCAAGGACTTTTGCAGGCTAGCAAGGCTAAACCCCTCCCTTTTCGGAGTGGTAAACAGCATCTGGTGGGACAGAAACAGTCCTTTTACCCACAATACATACACGTTAATACAGCCACGCTCACAAATTAGTTGTGCTCTTTCACAGGCTCACATCATCATTTTCCAGAAGCTCTATTTCCCTCACCAACACTGAAACGCAAGGCATTTTCAAATCTGTCTGCTCCAATCCAGAAGACAGAAAAAAACTGCATACTCTGTGTGCACGCTCTGTGAAGCATACCAATACAATCACACACTCAGAAAACTAACAGTCCATTGATAGAGCCGTGAGAATCAGGGAAACAAGCAGTACGTCAGTAATGACATTATACTGTTCTTTTTTCATCTGATACACAGTCAGATGACTTAATTAATGCTGTCTGTAGACCCATAACTGACAGACAGAGACAGGATGAAAAATGGACAGCAAAAAGGGAGAAAAGAGGGGCGGAGATGGATAAATAGACAGAGAGAGAGAGAGAGACAGAGAGAGAATTTGTGCATTCGTGTTTTTCTCAGACTTATCATCAGGAAAATTAGGTCCTTCTTTCTGCTGATAAGGTCAGCTGTCAGTCTAGACTTATTTAAAAGAGTGGATATGCAGAGACACATACACTGCTGAAAGCACAAGCAGATTTTTAAGCTGATTTTGCATCATTAGGACACTTATCTTAGGTGCACTGTACATTAACACGTTTATGCATCTGACACACATTTTTATTTCACTTAATAGGTCAGCATACGCCCACTCTGTGGATAACCTTAACACGTAAGGACTTATTTCGCATTTATTTTATGTATTCTAAAAATCACTCTCTTATAATCTACAAGTCATGATTTCATCAGAGAACTATAAAGATAATTACACATTGCAATCACCCCTGTGAAATCACCTGCCATAGCATCTGACTTGTGCTGTGCAACAATGACGGCAATAGTCAAGCGTCTTTCGGTGGAGAAATAATCCCACATGCAGGTACCAGGCCCTGTTGTTCTGACATATTCATTCTGACTATGGCAAGGAGGGTGCATAAAAGGTATTGCCAAAAGCTGAGTGTTTGGCAAATGAAGATGAATGGGAGAATTTGGATTGAAGGTGATATTTTATTTAGGATCAGACATTCTGTGTTTGGTAATGCAACAGCCACTCTCACAACAACATGACAGCCCAGGGAAATGGATATTGATTAAAAAAGCTTGATGCTTTTTTCCCCCTTTTCTTTCTCTTACGCTCCCTCCATCTGCTCTCTCTCTCTTTTGCTCTTTTTAATACTCTTCCCAATGCTCAGCTGTCTCAGAACTTCTTTCCGTCTCTCTCTGTTGTCAGGCCGTAATGCGTGATGTGATGTAAAACACGATGGATGGTTAATTTAGAGCCCCGCAGCTGAAGCTGAGATTCGAGGTCACCTGATCAAATTTCTGGTATACGATATGCAATTTTTGCATGTATGCATGTATGATTGTAAGCTACTTTAATACAATGAAGTGACAGAAGCCTATCAATATTACCGGTGGGATGACAAATGGATTTTATTGCATTATTTATATATAAAAAAACATACACAATTATTTGACGTTTAAGCCTCTATGACATCTTTCAATTAAAGACAAAAAGACACGTAAACAGCTTCCTGGTTCTGCTGGAAACAATCCTGAAGAGAAAGGTTAAGAGTGAACCAAATGTCAACACTGAGGACAAGAAACCGAAACAATGAGGAAAACAAGTGATAGACACTGCCAGACAGATTTAAGATTATGTCCAATGTCCTGAATATTGTAACTAACAATTACATTATTATTATCTGTCCATCCATCTGTCTGTCTGTGTATCTGTTCATTTATCCAATAATCTAATTTAATAGTTTATCTTATGGAGACTGGCTATTTGTCATCATATTTGAGGTAATATTCTTGAATGTGTCTTTAAAATTTTACTACAGTCTCTACCTTCTTTCTTTTGAAAACACACACTACATGTTCTTGAAAACATGTAGGGGATATACTGTGTTTGTGAACAGTAGTGTACTCTGCAGTAGGTGGTAACATAATTAAAATTCCAAACACACACAACCCACAGAGTACCTCTTCACCAAAAATACACACACACACACACACACACTGGCATTATCTCTTGTGCGCATACAGCCTAATTACCATTCAGTTCCGATCCTTAATGATAACCTCTTTTGGGCAGACGCAGACACATGGTGAACAGGATTATGGGCTTTGACAAGTCTAATTAATACAGACCTAACGACAGCAATCAATAGCATGGATTAAACAAGGCACGGAAATTCACAACAGCCCAGAGGTTAAAGGTTAAATGACTCATACAAAATCTCAATACACCATTAAACGCATCTAAGACTTGCACTTTTGTCGTTATTTGAAAGTTTAATTGATCATGAACACAGCACTCGCATCTATTGCATTATTTCTTTTTATTCTTTTATACCATAGTTGAGGGCAACTCATTTGGATGTTATTGTTGCATTGCAAATTACACACAATGCTGACTACACAGGCTAACAACACAATACAAAAGACTATAAAAAAACTATATTTTGATTAGCTGCTGTAAGATCATAAATGTATCCTTCTGGGTGGAATCAAAACTTCCTTAGTTTTAATGCTTGTGTCTATGTTATTCATGCTGGTTGGATAACTGGACACGAGCACATTTACTAATTGAATATAACACAAACATACACTGACATATTGTGACCTTATTAAGGTGATATGAAATCAAAGTCTCTGCATTTATGTGCTGGGGAGTGTATACTGGGTTCTCTCTGACACCTTTAGTTATTTGATCCACTGTTTTAAAAATAATGTATTAGGTGTGTCACTGTTACAGAGCTTAAAAGCCCTGCATTAGGAAAATACATATTTTATATGGTTCTAACATATGATTAAATCATTAAAGCATTAACCAACGAGAGGCTGATATTCTTCTAATAAAAGTTTGTTCATAATTTTACCATTTTACAATTTGTTAAAACACATTATGGCATTAACAGACATGTCAGTGACCTCAATCATAAATATAATAAAGTTATTTCTTTATAAGCCTTTGACAATTTCTTTTCCCAGTGAACTCTCCAACAGCTGATATCTTAATATTCACTTTAGTGGAATTACTCTGTGCTGCAGCTCTGATCGCCCACAGCAAAGTTTCCCCTAACAGCTCTCTTGTCTTCTGTACTCTGCTCTGAGCAGCTGCTTCACCGTCAAGATGAACAAGATGGTAAGAAAGAACCAGACTACTGCAGGGGCTTGCTGCCCAGCAGCCAGGCTTTGATCAACACTCTGAGTCAAACACGCTTAACTCTTATAGCAACCGGCAAAGTTCGACCCAGGTGTATTCCATCCTTCTCTCTGCATATTCTGAGCAGAAAAAGAACCCTGACATAAATAAAATAATAATAATAATAATAAAATTGTGTTTATCCAATCTTAGATCTGCTCTACTAGTTTAGTACCACAGTCTGTCTCTGCCAGGGTCTAACTGGAAAATAAACACTGTCTTCTATTTTCAAAATAGCATTTCCATTTCATGATTTTACATAAATGCAGTAACTTGCTGTGATGTAGATTTATCTATTAAAATACTTAATGCATAAACCAATCTTAGCATATTCACCACTTCCCTTCATTTCCTCTGCACCTTTAATAATTTATCAGAACCTGTCGCAAGTATAAAAAGAAGAAGTATCTTATGCCTAATGCTAATGTTTTGTGGCTTCAGAAGAAAAAGAGTTATCCTCCCTGCACCTCACAGCATGAAGAAAAAAAAAGAACAGGATCTGTCATTTGCTACTGAGGTTGTCGTGGGTGTTTTCTCCACATTGTCACTGCCAGTCTAACATGAGTCGCGCCATTTCCATTTACTGTTATCAGACTGTGGGCGTTGTTGTAAAGCTCCTGGAGCCTGTAAGGGCTACACAAATAAACTTGACTTTCAAACAAAGCAGATTATAATGAGGAAAGGTAACTCCATCTGCTCTTTTCAAGAGTACTTGTTATATTGTCCATCATTTCTATCTCCACCTCATTTTTTATGTCCTCCAGTTGGGAATTCAAGATGATGTAGAATTACTCAAAAATATTTTTTGTCGAACATGTTTAACTCGAGATACAATATTTGACGCCTGCACGTACTTGTGCCAAGACAAATAAGATCTGTGTTAACATTACAGCAAGTGTGACATGTGCTACACCCACACTACAATGTGAGAATGTTTTTCACTTACCAATCCACACACATACAGTACTTACCTGCTAAAATGCATCTAACTGATTATGTCTGCGTCATGCAAAATGCTAATGGTATGCTCAAAAACGAACAAAAAAAGGCTCGGAGAGCATCTAAATCATACTGCATGTCTCTACAATGTAACTAATGGTGCTAGTATAGCAGCTCCTCTCGCCTTAAATGCATCTATAAGGGAGCAACATTTATGTGGATAGAAGTAGTGTAGTGAATTATGTGATTGCTGATGTCATAAGCCTGTCTGTAATGCAGAGTTGGTTTTGACAGAAAGCACTACATTGTTCATAAATGCTTTTGGCCACACAGTATGGAATGCACACAGTACATTTACTACATTAAATAACAGAAGTATAGCAGAAGGTGTCATCTATTAAGATGATGTGTGTCTCTGTCTGTGGATGTGTTTGCCTGTGTACACATGTGCAACCGCGCGTGTGTGTGTGTGTGTATGTGTGTGTGTGTGTGTGTGTGTGTGTGTGTGTGTGTGTGTGTGTGTGTGTGTCAGAGTCTCTTGTCAGAGAAAAAGCAGGGAGGGTTCCAGAGATGTCACAGGGGGCAGCATAGAGCAGGCAGAAGTGACACAGAGAGAGGACCCTGGTGACATTTGTACAGTGGGAAGCAAACAACACAGAATAATGATGAACAATGTCCACTTTTACTAATGAGAGAAACAAGCAAGAGTAAGTGCATGGAAAAGATTTTGTCAAATTCTGATAGGAGGAATACAGTGAAATGGGAATGAATGTATTGTTTTCTGCATAGGTTATACAGTGTTGATGGTTAAACTAACACACACAAAGGACTATATTCAAAAGTCTGATAGTCAAACAAAGCTCTAATGTAGCATTTTGTGTGTATTGACACACAGAGGCTGCTGAGAAGCAGTGGAGCACAGCGTCAGTTTAGACTAACCATTGGCATTCTCTCTGCATCTCAATAACAAATGCCCCAGGACTGTCAATGACTCCCACTATAGCTGGTCAGGAATTAATGAAAAGAGCATGTGTGCGTCTATACATAAATGTATTAGCATGAGTGTACACAGGTCACAAGTTAGGTTTTTTCTTAACTTAACTTACATCATAAGGCCATATCACCCTTCTGCTTCTATTGTGTGATCATAATTGGCTTGTAGCTAATTTTGTGGTCCTTTGTTATTGCTGCTGTTTCCTCAGAGGTCATCTGAAAATCTGATTGATAAGGTAAAAACAATGTTGCCATTTTCTCATTTTTCTGTATGCTAATGCTATTTGGCCTCATGCTTGAACAAGGATACAATTACTGTAGCTTAGTATAAACAGCGGATGCAGAGAGAAACAGTTATCCCTATATACCGCTTGTCCTTTTTATTGTGCCTTGTCGTTTGTACCGTTATAACATTATTATTCATTGATTCACTTGTCTGACAAAATAATACTTTCACAGCAAAAATGTAAATATGTGATTAATTTAAATTAATTAAGTCACAGTGTGTAATTCATTAGATTAACTTTTTTAAATTGCTTGACAGCTCCAATTGTTACCATCACAGTTTAAGACGTTAGCTTGTTAACATTACCTTATTCACACTAAACACAACATACAGATGAGGGTGATGGGGATTTTGTCATGAACCAAACTATTGGATGGATTAATAACTTTTCTGGGAAAATGGATAAACAAGCAGTTACCGAGCAAAGGTGGTCTAGATGTTGAAGAAACCGGGGACTGCAGAGATAAAGAGACTGTTTGAGTGAGTTTCAAGTTCTTTGAATGGAGACAAACGAACAGGCCCTGGCATACACGAGGAGCCACTTGCTACAGGCTGTATAGTAGTCAGGCCACAGAGCTGAGCCTGGTATTGATCTGTAGAGTTTGAGTTTCTTTGTGAAACAGGATCTGAGGGCACAAGCCAGAGCCTTATTTAAAAGTCTCCCTATTCACATCCATATCTATTGATCCATGCACACTTTCAGCCAGTTTTAAGTAACTCTCTGGTTGCCTTCTTTCTTTTTTTCTGCATCTCATCTTCAGATTATTTATTTTCTCATCATTCTGTTGTTGGACGCCAATGCTCACAGTATCACTTATTTTCTTTCCCTCGCTATCATATTTCTTTCTTTCTCCATCTCAGTTGGCCCCTCTTTAGGGCTTAAGTAAACTTTTAAGAGCATACTGTATTTCCTGATCATATTTCCATGCAATTCATCTCTGAGGGATTCACACCAGTTCTTTTATGGGTTTTTTTTTATCTAATGTGCTTCCCATAAGAGTCTATCTCCTTATCCACAGTATCCCTTATCTCTGACAGCAATAAATTGAGCAGATCATCTCAATGTAGCGCAATCACATTTTGCGATGACAAGCAGTTTTCAACACGCAAACACACACATGCACAGTAGAGATAAAAACTTTGTTCTGTGGTAGATTTGATTGGCTGTGGATGCTGTTGTCAGACTGCAGGAGTAAAATATGGCTGTCATTATTGTAAGCTGTCATAACTTGGCCTGTAAATCTCTCCCTGAGTGGAAGAGGAGAGGAGGGAGGAAAGAATTGATTCTCGTTGCACTTCGTCTTCATCCTCTCTGCTCTTGGTGCAGAGCCAGAGGCCTTGAAAGCCATCTTCATTATGTGTCCATCTGAAGGAGGACACAATATTAGTAGCCCCTCCGTCTGATGTCATTTTAATTACTCTGCACTCATATGAAATAGCCCTCCTTTCTTTTCTTTTTCATTCCTCACTTTGTTTTCGTGCGATGCGTTGTCATGTTTGTAAACTTCACAGATTTAATTTTCCTTTACTGTCACTACTTGCCTCCATCTTTTCCATCCCTCCCTTCCTCACTCTCCTCTGTCATCTGACTCCTACCCAGCAGCAGTTCTGAGCAGACCTCCACTGTTAAGCGGGGAACAACTGATAACGTCAACCATGCTGTCTGTGACTGACAGCTGGGTAAAATGGCTGTGGCAGCACACAGAGGCATGGAGAATCCGTTTTCAGGCTGCACTAGAGTCGGTCCCTGCACCCATCTGTCAGCTGAAAACAGGAGCATGACTATCAGTCACAGCTGACCCCCAGTCTGCCACACGAGGGAGGAGAAAGGCTCAAAGCAACACAAATAAGCATGAAGATCAACAGATGGCACTCTGTCAATCATCTTTTCTTCTTGGTTTTTTTACTCACCGCACCTCTCTCTGTTCTCTGCCTTCATTTACTCACCCTTTTCTTAATCCTCACAATCAAATATAATGTTTTACTTACTTTAACTTTTCTTCTAAATCATCTTTTTCCCCCCCATCTCTTTATTTGTCTCCATATGTGACATAAGCTCAATCAGGTGTTTTTCTCCTCCTCCCCACACGGCTTAGATTGCTGTCATTACACTCAATTAGCACTATTTCGCTCCAACTATAATTTAAGGCGCTGTGAATAAAAGCAGTGTCCTTGATTTCATACTTTGAAGATACTGATAGCCAGGGATGCGCTTGCCAAAATAAGGTATAAGCAAGTAGGTAGGTAGGTAGGTAGGTGTGTGTGATCTGAAAAATTCAGAAAAAGAGACTGAAGAAAGGAGGACAGACAGATTTAAGTGTTGCAAATGTTGGGATAATTACACCAAGCAAATGTTCGTTCACACTGATACTCCCTGCCTTGCCTCTCCTTTCTCAGCTTCTTATTATAGAGTGCAGAGTATAATGTCTAACACCTTGTTAATGATCTGCGAGCTGAACCGCAGAGACATGACTGGATACAAGAACTGCAGGGCACAGAGAGACTATCTTTTGTTTTATGCTCACAGATAAATTCATCTGCATGTGAAACCATAATTCTGTTGAACAGGGACAAAAATGTGCTTTTAGTGAGGAGGAAAAAAATCTATGTGGCAATTTAATTTAGTGTGGAGAGAACACTTTCACATATTACTGTACAAGATGCAAATGAGATTTCTCCCCTTGAATAATCATCTGTCTAAAAGGCTGAACCTCACAGGGAGGTAATTACACTGCTCTGATCATTAAATAACCCCTGTTCTCCCTCTCAAACACACACACACACACACACACACATACTTTCACTCTCACTCCTCCACCTCTCTTTGCAAACCTCCAACACTTTTCTGTTATAAACATTGAAAATACACCAACGATTTACACAACTATCACACAAACTTTAGTCCACACGGACACAAATGTTTAATAATGGACGATTCACACACTTCAAGTACTGAAAAAGGTAACAGTCTTGGCATCAGACAAACTTCCTTGTATAGTGTGATTTATTTTACAATCTCTGCCTCACCTGGTGTGCTGCCATCCTTCCATTGCTAACACTGAGACCTGTTGAACCAGCAAGTTTGTAGTGTTATTATTTAATATCTGACAGAACATTTATAAAGAACTTTATTTAAATACATTTTACAATCTATAAGCCATTTTAATCATCAAGGTTTTCTTAATGCAGTCTTACAGAACAACCTTCATGTATCTTCACAGTAAAATATTAGAATCTATCTTTTCCCTACCTCTTCTTCAGATATTGATTTAGCTCCTGAATTTAATGCATTGATAATCCACATCTTGCATTCTAGTATACAAACATTTCACTGTCAGTAGTGTTAGTAAAAGTTACAGGCTCTTGAAATAATAAAAACAGACTAAATGAATGAACAGCTCTTGTAAAAGAAGCAAAAAAGCTAAATGCCAACACAAGCAGACTACAAAGGTGAGCGAATGTCAAAAACATTAGCAGCTATGGGTTTAGTGTCAAAGATAACTCTTCTATTTTTGAAACATTTACTAAAGAAATACTGTTGCATTAAAGAACTGTATTTTTTTTACTTAGTATGATAATAAGTTCAGAATTTTAAGACAGACAGTTTTAAAGTCAATTAAAGTCAATAAATGGTCTTTGTGAAAGAATAGCAGACAAGAAACCATATTTGGTGTTTCTAGTTGTTCTAATGTAAAAACTGAGAAATATATTGGATATATGGGTATCATAGCATTGCTGAAAAACTAATCCAATACTTACCTAAGACTTTTGCACAGTACTGTGAATGAAGGTATTATTACTTGTTTGTGGCATAATTCCAACTGGCTCTGGCAGGTAACACCTGTCTCACACTTGTAACACTACCAACCACCTCAACTTGGCACAGCTGACAGTTTGCTTCACCCTGATCAAAGAATCACCAAACTACAGGCATTGTTTTTTTCACTGCAGAAGTATTGTGTCAAAGCATAGCTGCTGGATGGATGTAGAGATGGATTCAAAATGAGTGGCAGGAAAACTTTATTTACTGCTCCCTTTACAACTTGACAGGTAGATTGGTGTCGATTCTGGTTTAATGGTTAGATCAGAGAAGTGGGACATGTTACATCTTTAATGTAGCAGCTGCTGCTTTTGACTATAAGTCAGCAATTGGAAACTAAACAAAAACTACTCAACTGTAAAAAACAGTGCTTGATAAGAGTACTTTTTTAAGAGGTGGTATAGAAATGTGAAGATTTTGATATTGATATTAATAATTTATCTGTAGAAGACCCATGTAAATATTTCCCCGACTGTCTCTGTTTGACACCCCCGCTACATCACACTGGATGTATGCAGATCAAAGTAAAATCTAAACAGCACCTTGCTCATTTATGGAGGAACATTGCTATGTTCAAAACTTAATATGCCAGTCGTCAGGAGAAGGTCAGCGCTATGACACAGAGCTCCAATCTGCCTGGAGGAATTTAGCATGGATCACCTTCTGCAACACACAAAACTATATACCAGCTGTCATCAGGCTGAAGGAGGAAGAAATGCATTACTAGCCAGGATAATATGCTTTATTATGTAGCTTATATGCCGGCTCACGCCGCCTTGAGGCAATGAGAGGACCAATTATAAGGAAAGAAATGTGTAGTGTGTGTGTTTGCATGTGTGTATATGTACACGCACACAAATGCACCTGCCAGCATTTACCTCTCAAAGCCAATAAACTCTTAATGTGTTATTTTCAAAGTCACATCAATGTTTAAAATGTTATCAGCCCTTGGACATGCACCACTGCTTACTGATGATATCCAGTACAAGGACATAATCCTTATCCATCCAGTGAAATCCAAACACTGCAACAAACAGATATACATTCCTCCTAAAACAGCATACACACCAGTGAGTGTCATTTGTTCATTTATGTTGTGAATAATTCTGAATAATTCTCACTCCGGCACAAGTAATTCACAGTATAAAGTTGAGGCAACAATCAGCTAGTTTAGAAGATTCAGCATTAAGTGACTCAAACACCCCAAAGGCTTCTTTCATTCAGAAGGGAACAAAAAGCCCTAACTGAAACCTCTGTTAGATGAAATACAATTTCACTATGATACCACTAATAGAACCTCTCCCGCGGCACAGTAACATTGAGCATTATCGGCTTTTATGTTCCATCTAACAATAATCTTTTGCTCCTGCACTGAACCCCAGCCCTGCATGTTCTTAACACACCAATATAACAGCACTATGGGTTCAGATAAGAAAACATCACAAAAGACTGAATCAAATATTCATCCTGCGTTACCCATCTGTAATCTCCTGTTTTCATTTTGGCACCATCTCCTCCTCCATCCCCTCGTCCCCTCGTTCTAATGCTCCCCAGTTTCATCTGTACGCTTTTTCCGATGTAATCTTTTTGTGGATATGGGACGAGAGAGAAAGAGAAATGATAATACCTTAACAATGACACAAAGCTATTTACTATACTGCTGGAGTTACTGACAATGTTCATCTCACAGTGTTTGCAAGTAAATCTTTTAGTGTGCCTCTGCATGTACATACATGTGTATGAGTGTGTAGATGACAATATTTATGTGTATATTCCTAAAGCGAGCATCATCAGCTGTCAGTTTGCTTATTAGTTGTGTGTGAAATCTAGTGACTTTGAATCAGATTTGAAGTTTGTGCTGCAGGATGAAAAGAACATGTTTAGCCAGACAAAGAAAAAACAATGACATTAATGGGGGTTTCTTTTCAAAGACTTTGGCTCTGCTGGGAGTTCACTGCAGCCTTGTAGTTGTTAGCGCTGATAACTCTGAAGCATGTGTGTTTGTGTCTGGCCTCTGCTCTCCACAAGCATGTCTCCTGTTGATTGGATCACACACACACACACACACACACACGGACCCTGGCCATGCTGCTCTGCTGCTAACAGCTTAACAACTTATGGGAGAGATGGCAGGGCTTTAAATTGACTTACGCTGACTTTGAAATTCTATGGCACAAACACAATGATGGTCTGACTGCACGTATACATGCCAGCCCTATGATAGCCTGGCGACCAGCTGAGGGTGTACTCACTCAGTGGCAGTTGGAACAGGTGTAGCCGATACATGGATCCCTCCTGCAATAAAATCAAAATCTTGTTCTACTATCACTAGTTTTACTTTAGCAACAGCTAACTGGCCATTTCCTTTCATGTTTCTGTTCAATTTCTTTTTCTTCCAATTGCGAACTGGCCGTTAGTGTTTTCTTTCAGCGGGAAAAACTAATAATAAGTAATATTTCATAAAATCCATGTAAAATGTTATCTGCAGAAACTGACCATGTCAAACAATGAGGCTTGCATGTGCGTACTTGTGATTACTCACATTAGTGCTATCTCTCTTTCAGTTATTTCTTTTTGCCCCTGCCTATCAATTCTCTCTCTTTCTCTCTCCCTTCATCTTTGCCAGTGATCCCAGAGGTAATTACAAGAAGTTTCAGACAGTGGTTCTGGAGACCTGGGATTCTCCACCAACCATTATTCTCCAGATCAATTGCTGTGGACTAAACTGAACACACACATCTCACAAGCACAGAACAATTAAAAGTCAACACTGGGGAGACTTTCACACGCGCACACTCACACATATGTACACTCACTTCTAAAAAACACACACACACACGCAAGACACAAGCATGTGGATGCACTTGGACGGACATGAGTGCACATATGTGCATTACACAAATTAACATATTCCACAAACTTGTGCACAAATGCACACATCCAAGAGGACATTCAAGGAGAAAGCAAAATGAAACATATTCCCATATGTGACTACAAAACCTACCTACATAATGAAGAGTGGAAGAGAATTCCGCAGAGGTTTAAGTCAATCTGGTGCTAAAGGAAAGTGGCAAATGAAATCATATTTAATAATGGCTTCAAAACAGCCTACTGCTGAGTGGGCCCCATGGAGCCAAGCTGAGTGACAACCACACAAACCTTTGCTCCAAGCACAACAAGCGTTTTCATGTTTCCCTTTCAAACGCTAACACGCTAATACACTCGCAGGCTGCTGTATCAAAGCTCTCAAACTGTGTTTGTGTACACGACTTCATAAGTGTATAGTGATTGTGTGCTTTTGCCCACTGATTTTCAAATGCATACTTTAGCTACTCATATGCGCACATGCTTGAATATGAGACTCAAGGATGATCAACTGTAATAGAAAGAGCTAATGATAGATGCTAATTGGCTTGAACACTGATAATGAGTAAAAACTTCATTAGAGCATTAATAGGAAGTCAAATGAAGGACATTTGATGAAGTTCATCAGATTTTAAAGAAAGAAAAAATCTAAAGGTTTTTCTATAAGCTGTTGTTCCATAATGCATGTGTAGGTGCATGTATGTACATACAGACACGCACAAACAGTGCCACAGAGTCAAGGACTGAACGCCTAGGAGACTAATGCATTGCTGAACCCTGTGTATGCACAGTAGGGTGCTGGGAACAGTCTCTTATATAGATCTAAATATAGTTACCCTCTTCTTGCTGTGTGTAGACTCACTTAGTCTCTCTTTCTGTCTCACTGACTTGAACACACACACACACAACTTTTGTCTCACACAAACTTGTGTATCTATGTATGTGTGTGAGTGTCTCGTGAGGACGGTGGTGAAGTAGGGCAGGCTGGAGGAAAGTGGGGCGACAGGGGGGCGGGAAGTGAGCCCAGTCAGAATATCAATAATGGATAAACATGTTGCCATCAGGAGGGACTGAAGAAGAGGGAGAGGTGGAGAAAGAGAGGGAGAGAGGGAGAGAGAACCTGGGAGAAAGGGTAAAGAGTGAGGACAAAGGACAAAAGGCAAGAGAGAAGCTGGTGAAAATAGGAAAGGGAAAGAAAGCAGTTAGACAGACAAAGGAGTGAGCACATAATGAGCCTAGGTCCTTAGCTTTTAAAAGATCAGCTTACCCAAGTTAGGTAAACACCTTTACCTTTCCTACGCATCACAAACAGACAGTCATGCAGAGACTCTGATGTTACTCTGCTTCTGTGTTGTTCTCCTGGGCAGATCTAAACATAGAAATCACATTTACATGTGGACCAAAACAATAGCACCAAGACCCTTTAAAGCAGGGATGGGCAAACCTAGTCCTTGCTGCTGCCCTGCTTGTTTTCCAACTAGTGCATCCCTGCCCTACCCGGTGCTGGTCACCTGGATCGGGCATATTCAGTTAATGAAAAACTGGAAAATACCACTGCATCCTGAGATAGTATCTTCCAGTTTGACCAGCACCTGGACTGGGCATGTTCAGTGGAAGAATGGTATCTTGCTGCTTCTGATGACTAAGCAAGGCAGCTACGTTTGCAGACCAGGGTTGGCCACCCCTGCTTTCGAAGCAGCAGTAAGAAACGTTATGTTTATAAATTACGTTTTTAGTCTATTAGTATTAGCAGTTGTGCAGTCATCGATCTAGTGCTCAATCTGGACTTTCTGGTTTATTAATTCATGCCTCCTCTGCTTTTGCATTGTGTTGACACAGAGCTGTTTCTCAACTGGAAATTTACTAAGAGACAAGGGAATGATGCTGAGTTGCTTTGCGGTACTGAGGAATGATATTAAAATTCATGAGGAAGTTTGAATTTTGTTTGGACAATCTAAAGAACACATTGTTAATGTTTTTAATTTTGAGTTCAGTAAAAAATTGTTTTCAAAATCTGACCCCAACAGAAGAACCTTGACACTGACTCTATAAAGAGATTACACTATTTACTTTTTTAAATGACATTTTCACTGGTGTGGGCACAACAAATTAAATTAAAACTGCCTCCATTGTCTTGGGGTGAAGGCCTGTGTGGCTCTTAAACACGAAACATAAGTGAGAAAATATGTGCTTGGTAACTGAGGTGAACCAAAGCTTTAATATAGTAAGACTGCCAAAAGTTTAATCTTCCAACATAATAACTATTCTTTTTGTGACTTGTAACTGTAAAATTTCATTTCAACATTTCAAATCAAAAAGAAGCTCAATGGAACTCAATTCGTTTTACTCTCAGAAGTAGCAGCTGGGCCTACTTCTCTTGCAAGTACAATGCAGACACGCCAAACATTTCCATTAGTGTGAATGCACATTGTTGTAGTTATACCATTGCACTTTTTGGCACACTTTTCTCAAAGAGTCCTTGAGTCCCTAGTAGTGAGTATGGAGGGGAGGTGAGTCAGAGAATGAAAGAACGCAGGGTCGAGTTTGGAACTGTAATATTTTTAACAATCAAGTAGGCAAACCAGTGTGAGAGGTGAGCCTTCCAACAGTGTTCCAAATCCATTTAGCCTAAGGTAAATGATGAAAATAGGATGCACAGGGCTCTACTCTGCACGCCATTGTCACCCCTGATTCATATTTATGCAGCCTCTAGCATAAAATTAGGTGTGTGTGCAAGTGTGTGTGAGATGTTCTGTTTTTCTATGCCCTCAGCGTGTGAGAGGGAGTACAGGCGGAAAAGAAAAAGAGAGAAGGCTGTTCAGAGGTTTTCTGCTACAAGGCATCCCTGCACTTACTTTCTTGTAAATTTTGGCTCTTGTAACCCGGACCAGTGTGTGTGTGTGTGTGTGTGTGTGTGTGTGTGTGTGTGTGTGTGTGTGTGTGTGTGTGTGTGTGTGTGTGTGTGCATGTATTTATGTGTATTTTTTGAAACCATAAATGCATGTGTGTATGTGTGTGAGTGTTTAAACCAGTTACTGATTGGCTCCTTGGCTCCTATGTTCAGTCCACCCAAGGCATGTTTTGGCAATTGAGGAACTCCAGGTTACCATGAGGGGCTTGTTGCTCATGGCAACTCAGCTGTGTCCACTTTTGTCTGCTCCTTTCCAACTTGAAAAAACACGATCATAGACAAAGAGTGAAAAGGAGGCTTGGTGTGTTTCATATGATGTGTTGACAGTAAAGTATTGATTTAACACCACCAAAACCTCCCAGATAAACTGATACACTATTCTTTTTTTTAAGAACACTGCTAACCAACTAGCTGTGTTCTAGTTCTCCAACAGATTGCGCGCATGTGTGTGTGTGTGTGTAAACACACTGACAGCTTGCCTCAGTCCTTGTCCCTGTGTACAAGCTTCTCTATTATTCCTTCCTTAATGACATTAATTAGACTGTTCCCTTTAATTAATCTGTCCTTGATTGAGCGCGTGTTTGTCTGTGGTTTATGCGTGTGTGGTGCATTGTTGCCAATGAGGCATGATAATCAGACTTCTTATCCCACTGATCCTGATGCTCTGTGAATCAGTGATAGAAAATGAAATGTCTGACTGAGTTTGACACTGTATGTGGAGCTCCCTGAACTCCACGTCTCGTCACCACTGAGCTCCAAACACGAAACAAGGCACAATTATACAATTATCAAGGTGAAGAGAGTGCAAGTGAACAATATTACAGTTGGCTAATAACTTGCAAAGGCTGGAAATAAATGAAGCAGTACATTGGGCTTCCATGAGGAAATATGAGAGGGTAAAAAGCTACACCAGCTCTAATCTCTCTCTAATAAATATAATAGAAATAATAAAGCCCTTTTGTCTTTGTTTCCTCTTCACTGTTTATTTTGATTTACCCCAGGACTTTTGCAAAACCACACACACCTCAACAGAGAAAATGAGACACTGTTTCTGCCTGTTGGCTTTCTGTTTTCATTCTATAATTGTTGCCATAAAGCATAATTAAACTTCATTGTTCATTCCTTCATGCTTTCTCTGCCTCTTTGCCGCTCTCTCTCTCTCTGCTCTTCGTGTGTTAGAAAGTAATTATATCTCGGTGTGCCTGCGAGACGGCACACTCCTGATCCACTGATGAGAGCAGGCTGGGAGGTTGAATATAATGAAATGGAATACATTACAGGATGCTGACACGTCATAGGCCTGGCTTTCATGAGACCTGCTGCTCCAACATACTGCTTCACACGGATTTGGGCTGTCATCACAGGATACTTTCTTCAAGAGTGTCTTTTAGGTCAAAGTTACCACCTCAAGTCAGTCCATGATGTCAAGCTTGGGGTAATTATACGGCATTGTTGTTCTTCCAGGATACTCACACGGGGGAAAAAATAACTCTTTGTACTTGGCATGTTTCTTTATTCTATTGACAGCTACACAGTCTGATCCAGTACCCATGATAATTAAAAGCAGTGCATCCTGTGATCAGAGTTGTAAATAAAGTGACATTTCACCGAAATTTGCATTTAGTTTCATTAGAATCTTCTTTCATGTAAGCAACGCAAGTAAGATGGGAGATCCTTCAAATGAAAAGACTGAAACAACCTCTCCTCACTCCTGTGTTTACAACTGCAGAAATCTCCGGAGTGGGTGTATTGTGAGTTGTTTGTTTGTCTGACTAACATATAGAAGCTCCTTCTGTTTTTTTTTTTGTTTTTTTTCTCAGAAAACAGAAACAGTGCACATAAAACTTGTGGTTACTTCTGCAATCTTAATAGTTTACTAAAGCAACACTATTCTTGAGCCTTAATGATACTGGGCCCTTTTTACATTCCTAAATAAGAAATGTGTCCACATAAGCATTGTTGAAAAAAAGACCCACGAGCACATTCAAAAACATGCAGTCAAAAATGTAAAAAAAAAAAAAAGCAGCAAGCAGTGATATCACTGACTATGATGCCAGGTTGTATATCTGTGATAAGATAAAATTGTAACATAAATTTTCAACATTTTTCAGGTTTTCAGTAATGTGTACCAAAAGTCACTTATATACAACAATGTGGGAAATATTTTAGATAAAATAATTATGTAATAAACTTTTACAGTTCACCGCAATTTTAAAAAAGCAATCAACAGCTTACAAGTCACTCAGTCAGAAGGTGCAAATCCACAAAGAATTTTACAAATTTGTTGTCTTAGCTTCTACAAAAGAAAAGAGAGGAATCATCATGGGTACAGCAATGGTGCAGCTGTAGTACATGCAGGATAGGTGAAGCAGGTCAAAGGTCAAGCACAGAAGTTGTCTCTCTTCTAAACTATCTCTGTGAGACACTGGCTATGAGTATGAGTGTGCTGCTAACAAGAAAAGGGATGCTTAAATACCATCGGCCCCTGCTTTGCCATCTTAACATGAGATGACTCAGACACACATACTGTACACACACACTAACACACACACGCAGATAAGAGTAAAGCGTGTGCTTGGGGTTGACGCATTCAAATTTACAAACTAAGAGAGATGGAAAGAGACCTTTAAAGAGAAAATGAAAGACAAACTATGAGATAGCTTAGGGAGGTGGCACCTCTGCAGCCACTTCTCTGTCACTGAGCAAAGGAGTCGACAGCATCAGCATACAAACACCTCTGTAATGAAGCGCCAGCAGTCCTGGGCTCTAAGCACGCAGACCTATCCATCTCCCCATGCATTATTCACCGCACACAGCCATTTTACCGCCCAGCGCAACTGGCAAAGATTGGTTCCACTTTTTATTTATCTGTTTTTCATCCCCTCCCTCCTTTCCCTCCTCCTTCCTTTCTGCAGCTTTTCAATTAAATTAAGGCAAGCGCGACACTAAATCCATGCAGCAGAGGCTGCCCACATGACAATTAGACTGTCAGCCAGATAGAAAAAGAGGTAGAGAAGAGATAGTGACACAACCCAGGTAGGCTGGCAGTGCTGAAATGCTCATTTAGGGCAGTGAACCAAAGACCAGACAATATGCCATACACAACCTTAGTTCTTTGAGACCACATTCTGCTTAGATTACTATTGAACTGTTAAGTCAAATTTCAATATTTTAGATTTTAGTCTATAATGAAAAACTACTTAATTAAACGTACAATGTTTAAATAGAATAACATTAACGAAATTTACTTTAGAGAGGTGAGGGCAACTTATGATAATAAAACACTGTTGATAAAACTTAAATTACATTTTTTTTTTGGCAGAGACTCTATCTGTGATTATCTCAGACGAACCCCATAATTATTTGGTAACGTTACACCCAGGCTTGGTAGAGGTGCTGGTGCTTCAATGCTGGCATCAGTTCCAAGAACTGAGGATGGCAGGTAATAGGGTTAATGAAGAACAAGTTGATTAGTGACTGGCTCCTGTGTGGGCTAAGACTGAGCAGTGGTAGCTTTAGGCTCACTTTTTTAGATGGTGGCAAAGAAGAAGCAGTTGCCTCTTGAAACTGAAACGGAAGGGATAAAGGGCAAAAAGCAGCCAAAAGGCATCATATAATAAATGAAGAAGCAGAGGAGAAGGAATTAAAAATTAAGTAATCAGACTTTTCTTTCCTTTTACAGCTTATTGAACTGACCATTTCACTTTCTTCCCATCAGCTATGTGTCTGTCATCCTTAGAGTATTTTTGTGCTTCATCGTGATCTCTTCCACTAGCCTGCTAATTTGTTTTTAGAACACACATTCTTTCAGCATCAGAGTAGCTGACGAGGAGATTACTAGTTGCTCCTCCGGGCAATATTTGGAAAATGTTTCTCCTAATTCTCTTTCACTAAATGCTGGATTCAGCAGAACGCCAACCCAAATATTTCAAGAAACTGAATAATGGAAAACCGGCACACTGTTAATCACCTCCAGATAAACTCTCTGTCTATTTAGACTACATTGCTCATTCATTGCACCCTGTTTTTATGTTATTGTTGTTTTGTTAAATAGTTCATTTTATGAGTGTCAACTTTGCTGTCTGTGAATTAGCTATAACAGATGGAAATGACAGAAACAATGACAATCCAAAGCCCTGCGCTTATTTACTGTTTTGTTTATTGTCCTATTGCATAAGTCCCTGATTTTAATCTAACCCTTTTTGCCTGACTGAAAGATAGATTATACACTTTCTACTATGCAGTGTATCGGCTATAGTCGGCTGAATAAATGATGCACACGCTATGCTACACATGAACCACTACAGTATGTATATTTTCCTTTATAGTAATAGTTTTGGTAAACATGCCTTTTCGCTTTCTAGCCAAGAGATGAGAAGGTGGATACTATACTCGTGTCTGTATAGGAAACGGAAAGGCAAAGGTCAGTTATCCTATCCTTACACAAAGACTGTAAACAAGCAGAAACTGGCAGGCCTAGGTGAAATACTTCCAATGGCCATGAGATGCCTTCAGAAGAAAGGCCACCACAGCACAGTTTATCTGTATGGGATGAGTAAAATGTAATCTTATTTTAGTTTCTGTTCCTTCTGTTGTCATAGTTGAAGGGTAAATAAGAAGATAAGTATGTGTTACAAAGGAGGTTTTAATAAAAAGCACTGAAAACTTTCTATGACCACAGGGATTGAAAAATGCAACATAAATTCGTACTTTTATACAACCTCGAGTGACCTTGAAGAACAAATTGCTTTACTTTGTGGTTTCCCTGGCAACAGCTGATGCACACTCTGGTTAAACGTGTAGATTTTTAAAATGTAGGTCTCTGGGTTGTTAGCTGCGACAGGTAAAGCGAGGTTTTGCCCGAGACAACTGGGAGTCAGCAGTCATTTCAGGGCAGCCGATGTTCCCGAAATGAGCAGAGACAGAACCCAAACCAAGCAATTAGCGAAAAGGTCAGGCTGGATAGATAGTCTCGCATTTCATGAAGGAGGGGAAGCATGCTCACACATAGTCACATAGTAAGTAGTCTTATTCTTTTGAGAACACTAACTGTATGCATTAAATCCCTTTCAGCTAACCCAAATCTTACCTTAACCTAATTCTAACTTTGTGTTTAAAACCAAATACTAACTGTTAAGAGCTGCCAAGTGTTGCCACTTTGCCTAAAAGCCCTCATTTTTATATTCTGCTGAGCTTGGTCATCATAAAAAAAATGACATACACAGACACATATTCTCTACAGCAACAATGTGTAGAGTCAGTGACACATGAGGGCACCCACTTACACATTTAAATTTACAAAAATGCACATCACTTTTCTACAAAGCCTTTGTCCCATGACAAAGGGTAGTTAAGATGGTGACATTTCACCACAAGGGCTTTTAATGAGATGTGAATAGTGAATCTACAGCAGAGAGGGGTATCCTGCTGCATTCAGTAGCATCATTAAAAACAGAGAATGAGGATGGGAGGGGCTGGCAAGGTGCTTACAAGGACAGCACATACATAGGAGAATGTATGGACAGAGGAAAGGAAAAAGATAGTGGGTTAGTTAGGGATATGGGAGAAACAAGAAAATGAAAGTAAAAATAGGTAGGGCAAGAGAAGAACACCAGGGAAAGCAGGGAGACACTCAGCTGAGGGAGAACAGAGAAAAGTCATAACCCAGATTCAATTAATGTCTGATTGCTGTTCTATTGCTGTAATATTATACAGCTGAGAGCGGTTTCATATTTCAAACAAAGGCCAAGCGTCAGCCTCATTTATGATCTCCCTCACACATTCAGTTATTCTAACACCCACACATACACAGACGCTCCGAAAACGGTTTGCTCGCACTTCGTACGAAGGAGAGAGAGAACGACATCGCGACAGAAACAAAAGAAGTGATGACATCGACAAAAAGTCTGCGCGTAAGAGACAGAGAGAGACGAGATGTGGCACTCAGTCAACAGGAGTTTTGGAGGGCTGAGTGACAGCTTATTTGTTTGGGATGATGAAGATATTTCCATCTAGGCAGCCATTTGTAGCTTTAGTGCCTAGGACAGGCTGTCAAATCTGCTTTAGCTCTCAATCCTGTCTCCACACTGCTGCCATCATGCACACATCAACACATACTGTCTGTCTCCCCATAGACCACAACAGGTGTGCAGCTGTGTAACTGTGGTTATGTGTGGTTTTCTGAAGGAAAGAGAAAGGCAGCTCACTTTTGGGGCACCATTACCAGCACATCACCTCTGGGCTGAATTATTTAAGGCCAATACACACACATGTGCACACAGAGTAAATGCATTATCCTCACTTTTCTATGTCGCGCCACCTGAAACTGTTATCACCCCTGCTCTTATCCAATGGCAAAATATTACATGAGCAGGAGGAGAGAGGCTTGGTGATTTCTATGTAGTTAGCAGGATCAGTTCTGTGGTACAGTAGTAGTAGTAGTAGTAGTAAAGAAAGGTAAGTAATGTAGTTGGTCTTTCACCTATGTAATAGCTGAAAACAGAGCTGAAACTATAATATCACAGTGAGCAATAGAAGAGACACTCAGGGACAACAACATCATAGAACCACAAGCCATCAGAGAATGGACATCTGTCAAGTACAGGGATAAATACATGTGAACACACTTACACACACACTAATTGTCTCTCTCCGTGGTCATAACTTTGTGAGCACATAAGTGGCTTTTGGGGAGACTCAAGGCAGAGAACTGACGACAAACACACACACACACACACACACACACACACTAACTCTCTCTGTCTCTCTATCTCTTACCCAACACACATTAAGTGGCATAGAGGAGACAGTGAACTCTGTTTGAACTCGGGGTAAAAGAGAGGTGAGAGGCAGTGCCACTCACATGCACAGGTGGACACGTGCATACACACCAACAAATACAGTGTGACCTACTACAGTGAACATTCAGATTGCATTTGACAAATGTAATTGTAACTATAGCCAGTAAGCCCATAAAGTACAGTGTCACGTCACTGCTCACAGTCAGAATCTCATTAACCTTATTCAGACTAGCCTCCCCTCCTTAAATACAGCTTGACGGATGTGTGTTTCTGAAATGTTTCTTTAATTATTGAACAGAACAAGCCTCCATTGTATCTGCTTTACACACCAGACACATGAAGGATGGTCATAATAAACTATTTTAAAATAAAAATAGTTAATAAATTGAGAAATTTAAATTGTATTATGTGTAGATGAGCTTATGGAGTAGAATAAAAGATGCTGTGACAAATGTTTGCATTGGGTAATTCTGGTATATTGTGGTGATGGTGGTGGGCTTCCCACTAAAAGATTAATGTGTAACTTTGTGTGACCCTGGCTCACTGCCTCACTAAGTAGCATTGGCAACCTTGGCCCATAGTCTTTGCCAAGGGCTGTTAGCCATGGCTCATCTCACACACACACACACACACACACAAAGAACCACACATCCCAGGAGCCACACACAAGTGGATATACAAAAGGTACATATGCTCAAAGCAATGCAGACAACTGCATACACACAGGGTTGCATGATGTATACAGAGGCACACCTTCACAGATGCCTACACAAATGTACAGACATGCACACACACGCACACACACACACACACATCTATTGGCTAACTGGTGGTTGATCAAGCCAATCTAAATGCTAAACAAGAATCAGTCTGAGACGTAAACTACTGGCTGGCTGCAGTCTTTTCCCTAGAGGCACTCAACAAGAAAACATTAAATTGTGTGTGTGTGTGTGTGTGTGTGTGTGTGTGTGTGTGTGTGTGTGTGTGTGTGTGTGTGTGTGTGTGTGTGTGTGTGGAGCCAAGTTGAGTCTCCTCTCATTTTCAATACCCCAGGTACTCGGTCACTCACAGAAGATTCTCAGGCACTTGCAAAAACACGTTTTCTTCTCCATTAGTAATTGCTAGGTAGAGAAGAGAAAAATAATGCCACTGGGGGCACGCTGACGCAAACACACAAGATATAAAACACACACTCAACTATAAAGACACAAAGCGATGTGCGTGATTATACAGCCCTTGAAATCAGCTCAAAAAATAAATCTATGATGACGATGCTTCTTTGCAAGCAGAGAACAGGGATGAAGTGTATCCATGTATGTGATTTTACTTGATGTCCTGTGTGGTAGTGTTGCCTTTCCTAAGGTCTCTCTCACAGTGTTCAAATTGTAATACTTGCCAATTTTTCATAAATGTTCTGTTCCCTATGCACTTAAACAAAACATAAAATGATCCCATTAACAGCGAATAAATATTTGCCTTTACGAATATACTGTATAATGTGCATGCACCTGTATTCATGGCTGTGAATGTATGTGATCATGTGTATTGTTGAGCCAATGAGAACGCACAGAGGACACCGTGATGAAGATTGACTTGTTGAATAATGAAAACCCACTGCAGCACTCCTCTGAGAGACAGAGCGAGTGGAGAGAAACGAGGGAGTGAAGTAATGAAGTAATGAAGGAGCAAATGGCTCAGAGGTTTGCGCGCCGGAGAAGGGGACGTCTCTGGGGAGCAGAGAGAGGAGAGGGGCTGAGACAGGGAGCTAAAGAAAGAGGGAAGAACTAGAGAAAAGGGTGAGAATGTTGATTAGAGAGTGGAAAGACAGGAGCCATGGCGGATGGCAAGACATTTGCATGCATTACACATTTTGGATGAAGCATGGTTACCTGAAGAGTCAGATGAAAGTAATGTCTTATTTGGAAGCTACAGCATGTGGTCATCTGAACAATTTGTTGTGGAACAGGTTGTTTCAAAGTTGTTTCCACTGGCTTCAAAATAGAGAATAGGGCTCAGGTGTTTGACTGGGAGACTCTTAGGCTTTATCATAAATCCCATGGCAACCGTGATCTATAATTCATATGGGACAAATGGAGGCGACACCAGCAGGAACACAAGCTCTGATCCACAAACACACACACACACTCACACACACTTATTTTAAAGGCCTTAACGTCTGCTGCCAGACACACACACACAATCTCATTCGTTCAGGCAATCTGTGGAATGACTACGTCTCTTGGGGTGTAGGCTAAACACCCATTGCTATGGTGATGGAGCTCAGGCTCTATCCAAAGAGACAGAGATGATATATAGAGAGGTTCATCCTTCATGGATAGCCATGAGGGAGAAACAGCAGCCAAATAAAACCAGTGCCTAAAGGGCCGCAGGGCCTTTCAATATGGGGGAAATTGCTGCTCGTGGCAGCCAGTGAAGATATTTGTCACGTCACTAGACAATCAACAGCAACACATCATTCTCGACTAGACTGTTGCAGTGGGAAGCTCAAATGAGTGAGTGTGTGTGTGTGTGTGTGTGTGTGTGTGTGTGTGTGTGTGTGTGTGTGTGTGTGTGTGAGAGAAGACAAAACTGAAGTATGTTAACCTACTTGCTGATTATGCCTTTTTCATTACTGTCAATAATGTCTGAACCTATTCCCCTGACACAGATACGCGAGGCCAGACCCACAAGGTGCATGGATTTTGTTCAAAGTGTGTGTGTGTGTGTGTTGTGCACAAGTAGGTCTGCCTGTGCATGTAGTCTAAACTGTATGTGCATGTGCTTGTTCGCATGTATGTATTAAGCAGGTCAAAGTGTGCAATTAGATGCATATTTTAAATCACAATAGCATGAATATTGGTAGGTCCTCTGGTGCCATCATTACTATCCAGCATTTTTTTATTCGTTCCCTCTCTTCAGGGTGAGAGAGAAGCCAGGGATGGGTAAGAAGGGATAAAAGGGGAGGGGAGGAATATGATTTATCCCTCACGCTACTTGATGAATCTGCTCTGGGTGGCTAAACTATTTATGAGCCTCATAGCTAAATTCCTTCATGCGTCTCTTCCCTTTCTCGCCTCGGAACCCAAATCTAATTCAGCCTGGCAACACACACATGCACATGTGTCCGCGTACACATAGACATATTTAACACAAAGTCACAAAAACTTAACACATGCACACACATACAGACACACTTGCACGATGATTAGCATTTGTGCCCGCCTGTACACAAATCCATATTTCATGAGGGAAAAAGGCAAGAAGTGTTTAGTGCAGCAGGTTTGTGTGTTTTGAAGACCAAAGAACAGCGAAGAGATGAGCGGAGATCCCATTATCTTGGCATGTCAGGGCCTCTCTCTCTTTCTTCTGTTTACAAAAACATTAAATAGCAATTGGCATTCTGTGAAATTAAAACCAATCACAGTGGAATATTTATGAGCTGCTGCTTCAAAATCTCAGTACATTTATTGCCATAAAGTTTGCATATCAACATTTTTTAGGAAAGGTAGCTAAGCAAGAATACTGGCACCACGAAACAGAAATAGAAAACAGGAATTTTAAGTTTGTTTGGTTGACAGGACTCTGTGAATCAGTTTTAAAAGTTTGGGAACAGCTACTTGTGGGGTTTTACTTAGCAGCAGTGGTAATTAAAATATGTAAATGTGCTGTGCTACATAAATGATTCATGTGTACATGCAGTTGCCCATTTAAAACATACTGTGTGGTAAGGTAATTGAAGATGTTGCAGGGAGAAACGTCCAGTAAGTACATTTTAGATTAATATGACTGTACACCACCACATGAGCAGCACTCGTGCTCTGAGACCTCTCCACTTCAACTGTAAGTCAGTTGGAGGTTCACAGTAGATTTTCCCACGCCCTTGGCTTTGTAGATAAGCAGCGGCTCTAATGCAGCATGCAGCCAGCACTACAGATCAATGTGTAACAATAATACATACCAAAGAGCTTCAACATCCATTTCATAATCTCCTAATCAGCTCAAAATCAAAAGCATGCTGTGAAATCTATCTGGAAAATGCTTGTGATCAAGATTATTGATGCTTATCTTATAGAAAATAAATTCACAAAGCCGTTATATTGCAAAAGGAGATCTGAGACCTTCAAAAAGTTCTGTCACAGTAGTGTGACCCAGAATTGTAATCGTTTAAACAATGAGGGCTGAGCTGTTGGTTCCTGGTTGAAAACTTGTTGAATAGTGTTGCTTTGTCCCAAAATCATTATAAATAAGTCTGAATAAACACAGTGTTTTCTGGTTATTACATATCTGTGTGGGTATGCTGTGGGAAAAAGAGAAAACTCTTTGATAAATCCAAAATGGTTGCTGCCTTCTCTGAACATTGTTCTGACTGTAAAGCAATAGCATCATAAGTATATCCACACAAGTGTGCATAGAGATCAAGAACAGACACATTAAAGAAGTAGTCTGGCATTTTTGGGAAATATGCAGTGATGGGTGCAGTCATCTTCACTGAAATTAAAGAAACAAGCAGAAATGGAGAAGAAAATGACTTGTTCTCCTGAAGTAATAAAGGAGGAGTGAGTTGCTCATATACGAAATAGAAAAACAGAAAAGAAGGAGGGAGAGCAGCTGTATATACTACTGTATACAGAAAAAGGGAGTGGCTTAGAAGTAGCAGACAGAGAGAAAATGACACTAACAGGAAAAGGTGAACAGTAAGTCTCTGAGGTGCACCGATCATGTGAAGAAGTCAATAAGGCCAAGTAAGGAACCAGACAGACAGACAGACAGACAGACAGACAGACAGACAGACAGACAGACAGACAGACAGACTAGAGCACAGAAAAACAGGCTTAGTTTTCTCTGTTTCTCTTATCTCTCTGGAGTAAATTGTTTAACCAGAATTCAACTTCTTGTTTTTCTCGTTTTTTTCTTGCATAGTTACATTAAAGCTATAAAATTAAGCTTTGAAAAGAAACAGGTGGGTGAGTAGAATAGAGTGAAGGTCATCTTGGCATCTTGGCAGAAAAAGTCGAGAAAAAGAAAGAAAATCGTGGAAGAAGATAGAATAATGATTTGTTGAAGTAGTTGGTTTTAGAAGATAAAAGAGCAGAACGGGGGAGGTGTGGTAGAGGGACAGGGGTATAAAATGCAGTGAGAGAGGATACATGATACACTGGCAATCCTTTCCTTAAAAACTGTTACCATAAAACAATACGCTGATACTGAGGGGAGCTTTTAATACTTTCCACTCTGCACTCGTCATGTCCCTGTCATCCTACCACCGTCATCATCACCATCATACAATCTTGATGTCTGTTTGTTTCTGCATCTCCTCAAACTGTTTCTGTTTTCATCTTGCCGTCTTTTGCTTCCTGCCTGTCTTTCCCTCTCTCCCACCGGAGCATTTGTTTGTTTGCATCTCAAATATTCCAAAAACGAAAGGGTGTTGTTTTATTCGACAGGTCGGGATTGCTCGCGGGCATGCTGTGTGCATAAACTGTGTATGCGTACGTGTGTGCGTGCATGTGAGACACAGCGGTGCATGGCAAAAAAGGTAATGAATTCCTGAGCAAAGGAACAACACACAACAGCTTCCAGATCAATTTTTAATAAGAAGTCTGCATTTCACAAGAAGCACAAAAACTGTGTGTGAGCTTGATAAGAGCCGTGCAGTGGGCTTGCAAAGTAATAAACATATTGTGATCAGTGGCTTCTGACCAAAAAGCCTAATCCTTGTGTCTGAATGTGTGTGCGCATTTGTGTGCTTGTAATGCACCCACTGGGAAAGGGGGATCAGCTAGGCACTCTGTATGCATTATGTCTGGGCATAGTTCATTAACAAAAAAACGTAGATATACTGTATGATCATCAGAGCACAGAAAAAGTTTCAGTCTTAGTTACACAGAAACTTCATTGTTCATGTTTTGCTTCTCTACATTAAAACCAGGTGAGGTGAGTCTAATGTTAATTTATTACTGTATGTCAATACATTTGACTTGTTACTGTACAGACAATAAAAGTGCAAAAAGCCAAATAAATGCTAAACAAGCAAACTCATAGAATAACAAACATCCCATGTGTCCTGGAATTTCTGGAAGTCTCATGTATTTTAATAGCGGTTCCCTGATGCCCGCAAATTATATGATATCTTCTGCATATCAGCAATTTCCTCTGTTGCTGTTATGAACTTATCACACACAGGAGTATACTGCATAGTGTGAGTGACCGCTTAGTGCACCCAGCATCCACCCCAACTACTTCCTCACTCACTTTCTGTTAATATATGAAGAGCTTCATTCATTCAAAAAAGATGTTGTATGGAACCATAAGCCATCCTGTGCACTGCATCATAAAAAATAAAAGCTTCATACAAATGTATTTTTTACGGCTTCTACTTGCATTTATGTTCTTTCTATGAATCTATAGGTTATCGTATTGGTGCCATTTGGTATTAGGTGAAATAGGTGAGCTTTGTACCACCTTCCACAAGAAACATGCAGTGACCTTTAGCGTGTGACCCAACCTACAGAACTGGCAACAACAGCAAAATTCTGCCACAGAGCCGCTTTTTCTACAGATCAACTAACAACAACTAGCAGCAGTCTTCCACAGCAACTGACCTTTAATAACCTTTCCAAGTCAGTGTAATAGCCTCCTATAAGAGAGGGTTAACATGCAGAGCATGTCTCTGAGGTCTTAAGTATAAGCCCTGAGAGCCCTGATCAAGCCAGGTGACTGCAGGGGAGGCTATTCATATTCAAGTCTAACACAGCCACTCTGTTTCCATCCATTATTCATGAGAATCTCATCTACCTCATTGCTTGGCCTCCTGGTCCGGCCTTCTCCACCCTCTACACCATATCACACCTGAACTAGCCGCAAAAGCAGTTATTCATTGAACATTAGAGGGATTGGATGTCGGCTAATAGGGAGGGAGAGGTGTTCAAGGGTACTAAATATGGAGCTCGGATTTTAGGTGCTCAACATGAATCCTCCGGAGCACAGGCAGCAAAAGAGGAATAATCCTGATTCATTTGTTCTCTCCCATTCTGTTTGTTTCTGTCTCTTCAGTAACAGTTCTCATGGCTTACACACTTTCTTTCTCTTACGCAAGCATATGTAAACTTTAAAACCTTATTCAGCATATTAACAAATGTTAGCATCCTGTCACACATCAGCACAAAGGGAAGAACAAGGCAGACCATTTGGATATGTCTCTTCAGGCTAAAGTATTAGGTGCCAAACCACATGACGTTGCTGCAAGTTACATAACAGAAGTGCACATGGATTCACACCCTAGTAAAAGCAGATTCACAAAGGAAATAATGAAGTAGCACAGCACAATATGTCCACATGAGAAGACTCATTACTCTCAGTGTTTGTCAGCATTCAGGCGTTAACATCACAACTTTAGACACTTCATCAAGCAAGCAGAAAAACACACTATGCTCCTTCATCAACTCCCACTGGAGCATGAGGAACACTGGTGGTCACTTTACGCAGACACAGTTCAGCACGAAGCTATCAGACAAGCACATCACATAAACAGACAGAGAGGGGCATGCAGATCCACAGCTAATCACTTACAGCAGCAAGAATAATTGGCTGGCATTGATTGTGCTTACCTAGCCCTCCAAGTGTTCATGTGAGTGTGTGTTTTACTTCCCATTGGTTTTTAGTCTATTTGCATGATTAATCTGTTACTCATTCAATACTGAAAAAGCAAAAGGTCAGAACAGTAAGAAGTTATTTTAGTTTTATTTTAAATTTCCTTTTCTCAATTCCACACTTAATTTGGAATGGTATTAAACTGAAAAGATAATTCCAGTTTATTACAACAACAAACGTCTCTTACGCTCAGGACAAAGCAGGAAATTCACAAGTAATCATGAGATCGTTGTTGCAATAAACCACCAGCGTTATCCTTTTTATCTATGATTACCATAAAGTTATAATTCTTTTAAAAAATTAAACCCAGATTTTCCATACAAATTCTGGTTAAATGTTTCTTCAGCAACATCCAATCAGTGTATTTATTATTTATCCATAACGATATTATCCTCAGTGTTTGTTGTTCACTCTCTTCATGCCATATCAGAGCCGTGGGGAAGATTCTTTTCAAGCAAACAAACCCACTGTTTCTCATTCACATTAACAAGCATTAACCAGCAACACACAAGTTTGGTATTATAAGCATAGGTATACTATATTTATGTGAATGGATAAATGCAGAGCATTTACAGATGTCTGAACATGTGTGCTTAGAAAAAAGTGTACCTGAGTGAAACACAATTGTACTTGCATAAGCTAAAAAGCCAATTTCATAGTTGCAAGTCTACAATGCAAGCAAGAAAACATTTTGTATCTGCTCAGGAACCCAAATGCACCCTACATTTTTATATAATCCAAAAGCATGTATTTATTCAAATACACTGAAAACACAAACACAGAGATGTTAAACTTGTGTAGTTTGACGTTGGGTCCATTCCAATACAAATGACATAGGACATTGTGAGGTGCAGTATAGTGGGGTTGTGAGTGCTGGGGTGGTGAGGGCTGAAGTGGGCTTGGCAGGGGTGTGTTTACAGAGTTGGCAAAAGAGCAGTGGAACCTCATGACTTAAACATGAGGTAAGAGTGTAAATAACTGCGTGCGTGCATGCGTGCGTGCATGCGTGCGCGCGTGCATGCGTGCGTGTGTGCATATGTGCGTGTGTGCATATGTGCGTGTGTGCACATTTCATTTCGAGCTGAGACAGGACCCATGTTAAACCCATTACAACAAACAGTATATCACTAATGGAGCGCTCTCTTGCTCCCTCCATCTCTAACTGGGTCAGTAGTAGACTTCTCAATGGCTTGTTCCAAATATAAACACAGAGACAACAAACGCATACTTACATGCAGGCTCTGTTAACAACCTAACAACCACCTGTGCACCTCTACCTGATTGATAGTTTTCAATTTTCTTACTAACCACACTTATTGCCAGATGCATCCTATCTCTTTCTTTCATCAGCCCCTTCAGCGAATTACTTATATAGTTCATCAACACACCTCGTCAGCTCTTTCTCTCATCTGTATGTATCCTGGCTAGTAATCAGACAGACTTAATAACATAATAACTCATAACTCATCAACAGAGTGAAGCTACATACTCAGAAACATAAGACTGTACAGTATTTTCCACATATTGTGAAGATGTTGATCGTAACGTTAGTGGAACATTTTTACATTGAGTAATTTACTGTTGTCAGCATATTGCTGAGGGAGGACTTTCACCCACTTTCACCCACCCAATCTTGCCACACTGCAGGTTTTCAATGCCAGAGGAAGCAAAGAAGCCCCAGAGCATCACCAAGCCACCACCAAACATCACTGTGTATCTGGAAGCACTGTAACTGTGCTTGAGACAATACCTGATTTGTAAATGAGCAATTCTGTTCAGGGGGTTGAATAATTGTGACACTGCAGTAAACATTATAAGCTGCATTTTGTGTTTACAAATCATAAATAAAAATCAATTAGACAAAAATAAATTGGATCAAATTTGCAGTGCACTGCCTCAGGCTATTGACAACTAATAAGCTCAACATTTTGGTAAAACCAAATCCAACAAACTTTAGGCAGTAAATTGGTCCATGGAAATTCAGTTTCTGCAAGATTAGGGCTTTTAGAAAGGAGCAAAATGGAAATTAAAATTTGATTCATCGACCAGCCCTACTTTTCTATGCCTTACAATGTAAGAGCTCAGCAGCAACAATACCAGCTTGCCCTTAAGATGCTAACTTGTTGATGTTGATGAGCCCTCAGTGAGAATGCTTAATGTAGATCCGGTTACGTGGGTTCGTCGCTCCCCAAAATTAATTTGCATGCGGATATGAGGATGTACATGCACACATTCTGCTCACACTCTACATCACTTATAGGTATACACGCAGCCAGTCAACACACACACACAGCCAGAGGCAATCAGTCTGAGGTTAGATTGTTGATTTAGCTTAAACCAGCTATGAATAAATAAATAATGAGGCCAAGCACAGTAAGACAGATTCTTGATTTGTACCTCTGATCTAAACTTTGCATTATGTTTTGATTTATTATGTGTATTAAAATATGGAACAGGTCTGGAAGTGAGGGCATATGCTAACACACACTTACACAGACTTGCATACACAGGTATAGAGACATTTTTCACTTTGCAATTTGTGTTGTGACAGCTTCTCTATAGATGGTTTTGACCTGAATTAACCAAATATTCACACTCACCTGCACACATGCACACACTTGAGAGTCGTCTGTCACTGGAAGTCAGTGACCATGAGTTGACCCTGAGCACCATGGGAATTTTGGCTCAACACCAAAATGGAAACACGGATCTGTCTGCTAAACACACAGACAAATACAAACACACACTACACTGTGCACAGGATTCTTTCCTCTCTCTTTCAAAACACACTGCTAAAGACCTCCCAAGCAAGAGCTCACATCTAGTTATGGTTTCAATTTGTACATAGGGGGCCATTTGCAAAATCCTTCATTCTACATGTGCATTTCTAATGCAGCTACGTTGAAGATAAGAACTGAATAGCTAAGCAGGGCCGTTGCCTCCAATGCCTTCATCTGGGTACAATTATCATCTAATGTGACAGGTGACATTTTCCACCATGCTGGGCCAGCCTCTTGTTGAAAATTCAAATGCATTATAATACACTGAACTGAAAAACGACCATTTACTTCTGTCTACACTCAAAAACACATTACCTGTAGATATCTTTCAGCTCTCTTCAGCGTATGTTTGTATGTAAAAAAAGCCTTATGATGCTAAATCGTCTCATGTGTGTTTGAATGAGGTAATCAAAGAGAAGTGATCTCAGTAAACATATTCTTCCATTTTAAAAAGTAAAAAACGCAACCAAGAAATTCACTTACTTAGTGGGCACTTCACATACAGTCACACACAGTCATGTGTCATTTTGCTATTACTACAAAAAAACAATTCCAAAGTGAATAAGCAAATGTAGGGACATTCATGTTCTAACCAAATCATTTTCTTTCCCACTGTATTGTGTAAAGCATTCTCTCTACTGATCCATTTATTCCAATTATTTTCTTTTCACGGCAAATATTAGCTGCAAATTTGCATTTTCAGATTTTTTTTTAATAACACTGAACCATGTAAACGTGAACAATGACTTGCAGAGACACTTGACAAACCGGACCAGGCACCAGTTGAAACACACAAATCTCGTGGTTCCTCTATTCACATTATCACACAGGTCATATCTGGTCCACACACACAACCACAGACACTCCTGATTAAGGAAACAGGAGGAAGACAGAAGGAGGGGACAGCATGAGACTGACAACACAAGAAAGAGAAAGCAAGGTTAGGAAGGTCTCGCTCTACAAGCAAGACAACCTCATTACCACATAATCTGTGAAAGGAAGTGAAAAGAGAATGAAGGCTAAGAAATAAGAGAGTCAGTGGTGCTGTAGCTGTAGGTGCAGTGGTAGTTCTTTAAACCTGCATCAAGAGGAGAGGAAGAAAGGAGTGGAGCGATAGAGGCTGAGGCACAAGATTAGAGATGTGAGGAGCAAGAAAAAAAAGAAGAGATGGACAAGGGTAGAGAGAAAGAGGGCAAGGGGTCTCGAAAACAGTGGTCATTAGCAGGCAGAACACACGACCCAAGAAAGACACACATGCACGCACAAAGCTTCTCAGTAGGCTAAGCACATAGTCTTGATAGTGCATCGTAATTAATATTTCATAAGCTGTCTCCTGCAGGTGAAGGGAAATGAGGACTAGATGGGCAGATAAAGGACAGAGAAAAGCAGAGAAAAGAGACAATAAGAGCAAATATTTTTATGTACAGGTTTCCATCTACTGCATTTATTGTAGTTGGTCTTGTGTAGATATAAACTGTAAATAAGTGTGCAAGCACAGGTATATCATATGTATGCACCTGAATAATCAGTACGTTAAACTGGTCAGTTATCCTGAAATGCCCAAGAAATTGTACCAACGAGGTTAAAATGCGTTAAAAGATTATATCTTCTCCACAGTGAAACGTGTAAAATGAATGATATTTGCAGCAAATTACTACATGATGAGGACATCAACAACACAACAAATTCTTACTTTGCAGCCTGTTTAGCCATGGGTGTTTGGTGTCAATCAGTTAAGCAAGTGAACAACAGAAGTGTAAACAGGCGTATAATGAAAAAACAAGTTCTCCAAGCAACCACACAAGAGTCTGGCCATGTTAGTGGTGACTGTGCCGTTTCTCCAGTCCTTTGTTTTAAGCATATTGTCTGTTGCAGTTCCCTATTGGCCTCTTTCTTCTAGCAGCATTTATGAAAGATTGACACAGTAGAGACTGCCTGAGTGGCACTAGGTCTCTAGAGCTGCTTAGATCAATGGGTGTCCTTTGAGTTTTCCTCCAGTTAAGAGGCACAGGGACGAGAGAGGGAGGGAAAACCAAATTGCCATAGCATTAATAAAACAAACTGTAATCTGAAACAAGAGCAAAAACAAAAGGCTGCATCCATGTTTTCCCCCAGGAAGCGTCTGTGCAAGTCACTGTCTGCCACATACACACAGAAACACACAAACACAGACATGCATAGTGGGACGCATCCATGCTTGTAATGGCATTGTTCCTCAGAAAGGTTAATTCATCCCAGTTCAGCATCCTATGATGGAAGTAGGGAGAGAGGAAGGTGAGCCAGAGAGGAGAAAAAAATGCTAGAAGATGAGGGAAAATCAGTAATACACAAGGTGGGAGAAGTACTGTAAAGAAACTATATGAAGGCAAAAGGAAATTGTAAAATAAAGAAGCAGGTAATTAATTAACAGAGGAATTATTAGAGGGACTCCAATAAATACAGAATGAGATGAGGCGCATAGAAACAGAGTCATAGCACCTTCATTTCACAAATTAAGGGACGTGCCACAGAGTACAGTGCACAAGACATTTTCACAGCACAGCATAGCAAAACCAGGAGTATGTTATCATTAACAGAGTCAAATCTGATTGGAAAGAATTTAAAGTAATTTTACGTTCCACTGATTTATCATACTTACATACATACATACAAACAGGCAGTTGGTTTGCTCAAATCCTGATCAACCTTGAAAAAAAAAAAAAATTATAGTGAGCCCAGCACACCCCCTAAAGCACTTCCTCTCCCGTTTGGTGCACAAACGCTGAGGCACCAAATTTTGAAAAGAAACACAGATAAAGTCAAGCATTGTGCCACATCAGGAATTTTTTTACTTTGTCTACACAACGCTCCAACTTGCATTTGGTGCTGGTACAAAAATAGAGCCGACATATAGAGGCAGAGAGAGAAGGAGACAGAACTTGTGTGGTCCAGTGCATCCGCTGTGAGCAGAAGGCAAATGAGTGCCTTCATTGAGATTCAGGGCTGTTGTGTTCTGGTGGTTTTTTTGGGTCCTCTGCTGTGACTGCATATAGACCAGCTTAATCAAGCTAACGATTCTCTCTACCCTTCTCGTTAAACAATACCAAATGGAAACATTTTTCACAGAAATATACAAGCAAAGACAATTAACATTCAGCCGATCAGTCTGTGGCATTTACTTAACTAACTTGGCTGATATTCACTCCAGTCACATAGGGGACTAGTGGAAGATGAGGCAGATGGTGCATCTAATTGTCTGAGCTGGATTCCATTTCTTAGCTGTCTCTGACATCATTTTTATTTAAGAATCGCACGTGAAACTGTCGTAAGTGAGTTTTCCACTAGAATAGACATGTGACAGATATGAAAAACTACTGCAAAGAGGCCCTGAAAACATGTAAATTATAGAAGCTTGAGCTACTGCGCAGCCACAATCCATGTCTTTGTCTACTGCCTTATAATGGAAATGATGTGCAAATGGGTTTCTGCAAAGCCAGTACAACCAAATGCCTCCCAAACAATCACAGTTTCTCTTCCAATCATTCTATTTCATTTCCTTAGTCTGGTCATCTCTGTAGATGAGACGTTTGTCCATCAGCTACTGTCACACTCTGGATACAGACAGATCTCAAAAAGGCATACCAAACTCTTCTAAACAACATAAGATGGAGAAGAAAACTGGCTTTTCCTTGCACTGTCTGACACAGAGGAAAAGTAGAAGAAAAAAAGAAGAGGACGGAAGATGAGAACGAATGCCAAAGAAATGCATTGGTCATGCTTGTGATGGCAGGCGAGAGAGATTTCAGGGAGGGGGGCTGAACACGTGGAAGGAGGGGGAAATTAATTTAGCCGGGAGTGGGCTGTCAGAAGTGGTGATAATAGCAGGAGGTGAGATGATGATAGCCTTGATGTGGGAGTGCTTACTGTGGGCTGCTAAGGCATGCTCCTGTGTGTGAACACGTGTATGTGTTCACACACAGACACACACACAAAAATTGTGCAAAAATAAAAGAGTCATCTTTGGCATGGATCATGCATACAAATATTATAAAGTACTCACAAACCCAGTCTTTTTAAATGGGATTTTACACCTGTGTAACCTGCTGTACTTCAAGGATGTTGCATCTAGTGGCAGAGAGGAGCAGCATTATGAACCGATCTATGAGATAGCATGCTAACTCATCCTCTTACTGGGGAGCTCACAAAGCCTCTATGGGAGGCTACCTGTGTGTGATGTATTATGATTGATGACGGCAGGGGACAAAATATGGGCTTAGAGCAAAGACGCAGAAATATGAAAATACTGATGACTGAATGCACTGTACCTGTGAATCCCACTAATGCCAAAGCATATGTTGCTTTTCTGCTCCTCATTCTCATAAATAATAACATAATAAGACAAATGAACAAACTCCAAAATATCTGTAAATAAAACACTTCTCTTATATCTGTCTTCTCTTTTTCTGCCAGGTTTCCAATTTTTTCCACAAGATTCTGTGAGTGAAGGATGGCAAGAGAGGAGATGGTATCTAGTTTTCCAGATCATTAGCACCCTGGCATGGTGTGGTGTAATGTTGCGTCTCTAATGCCCACAGCCAGTCATGTACACTAATGATGTTGAATCACCACCACAGGGTGCCCGCTACTCACTCAGGTGATGGTGGTGTCAGTGGTGATGATGTTTGTCATGGGCACATTTAAGGAGAGACACTTAGATGGTAATTATTGCACTGGCACAGTGACGCCACTGAAGGGTTACACCAGCCATGGAGACCACACTGTCACCCAGCACTCCAAATAACAAATTTCTCTCTGATTGAACTGTCTTGTGTGTCACCTTTATGAATGTATGTTGTTTTCTAATGTTTAGAATCTGCTGCAGTTGTTTTAGGCCTTTGTTTTATCCTCACCTGTCCATGCTAACTGAAGCTTAATAAGTCAGCTATTATCCTGTCTGCTTACTTTTTTTGTGTCTTTTCATCTGTCTCTGTCTTTATTGCTTTTTTTTAATTCAATATTCTTTGGTCTTCCACCGTGCAGGTGCCCTCAAGTCCTCTGACTTACATCATTAATTTCTCTGTCTATCCCCTCCATTTCTATCTTTTTTTGTCGTTCTCCTCTTTTCTTCTGGTTTTAGGCCATTATCACCCCTGGTTCCAGTCTTATATCGTTCTATTTTTATGCCTTTTTTATGAGGAACCATTTCTAAGGCTGGACAGCCAAAGAAGAACTCGGACGGCTTTGAAGCGACAATGGTCTGGGTGCTGAAAGCAATCTATATTCCAAAAATGCTGCTGTTCAAAGCTGGACTTTCATGTTAGCTGAATAGAGGGCACCTTTTAACTCTGAGCCAGTAAAGCTGTCATAAAGTTTTTTACTTAAATCTTCCATTCCCTTTTTAGCAGACAGAAAAATTGGATATTAGGCTTTGAAGACGGACTCTTTGTAACATGGCAGTAGGTATTGCCAGGGTTAACTTTTACAAAATGCAGCAATCTCTGCTATTAATATGAACACTGCACATTACACCACAACGAGGTTGACTTTATATGATTTAAATATTTAAGAGCTATAGGTAAGGGGACAGACAGAGAAATAAAAATTCTGCAGTTTTCACTTTGATTCCTTTTAAGAGCCATTTCCCAATAACTTGCTCCATGTTTTTATGGAGAAACATACTTTCATTTTTTGGGGTTATTGTTTCCACTAAAATGGGTTTGGCTTCCATTCAGACTCTCAGAGTCTTTATTAGTTTTTAAAAGTGGCAATTACCCTTTAAAGGTCAAACAGCCAATCAGCCAACTTCCCTTCACTGGCACTTTTTAATGCCCTTGCTGTGGCACTGACCTTAGTATGTGTGGAATCCCAGTGAGAGATACTCAATGCTGCATTTACATTCAACCTTTGTACTTCAGCTTGCTGTACACCCTGTACATTTTTTTGTCTACTCCCCAGGACGTCGCAGTGCATTCCAACTCAATTGTCAAGTGGAACAACTACAACAATAAGTGCATTGTAATGTGTCTAAATCAATATGCTACATGCCGCATGATCAACAAATGAACACTAATTTAACAACAATGCACTAAAATGTATAATTCATGATGTGATACTGATGTGAAAGACTTGTGTAAACAAAGAAACAAGACATCACACTGCAGGTGTTGCACTGCTATTCCCAAAGGTTGCTTCCACATTTTATTTTTTGACATACCTGACATACTTCCACTCGGTGAAATTGTTATTCGGGTAGCTACAGTAGATGACGGCGCTACGGTTTTGGTGTCTTGTCCAAGGACACCTCGCCATGTGGCCAGGAGGAACCGGGAGTCGAATCACTAACCACAGGGTTCATACACGACTGTTCTACCAACTGGGCTGCATGCCACGCCAAGACCAATAATAAAAGCTACACTTTTCTCTTCTTTCACTTCTTCTTGCTAAGCACTGGTCTTCATTCACACTGCAATTGTAATCAGAGTAAGGGATAGGTGCACTCGTACACTTTCACACACGCACAGGTGACCACACAGATGGCTAAACATGCATGCATTAGGACATCACATGTGAGCATGAGCAACCACACGAGCACACACCCACACTCATACAAATCAGTGAGCTTGTCAGAAGCAAGGAATGACAGCTCTGTAATCAGCAGGTAATGATGGGACCCCCATAGAGAGAGAGGAGAGGAGAGGAGAGGAGAGGAGAGGAGAGGAGAGGAGAGGAGAGGAGAGGAGAGGAGAGGAGAGGAGAG
>JAUYWH010000009.1:8033718-8089640 GCA_034779795.1 Ctenopoma multispine | reverse complement strand
TGTGTGTGTGTGTGTGTGTGTGTGTGTGTGTGTGTGTGTGTGTGTGTGTGTGTGTGTGTGTGTGTGTGTGTCTCAGAGAGAGAGCACAGAGAAACAGTGGGAGGGATAAATAAAGATAATCAAAGATGCCTGTGCCAGGCAGCCACTTAGTTTAACCTACAGTGAGCTAAGTTCAAACACAAGCGCATACGTACACACATGCTAACAAGACATTACATGCCTCACAACACTGATACTGAGAGGTTTGGATTTTTTATTTTTTTTAATGATAAGATATCCACCATTACAGAAAGCTGACAGACTACTACAAAATGATTGCTGGCATGAAAGCAAAGCCGATTATGGATTATAATTAAAGTTATGAGTCATCTTAATCCCTTTGCTTGCAAAATAGTTATGGTTTTGATGATATAATCATTTGGATGGTTGAAATCTTAAGTGATGAAGTTCAGATAGTATGAAGTTGGGATGAAATAGAAAGATAACATAAAATCATTGACTGGGAGCTAATACTCAGTGATATAACGTGAACATAAGGTCTTAAAGGTTCATCACTGATATCAGTAAAAATCTAAGACTAGCTTTCCCTATTCTGTAAATAAACCACTTCTTAAACGTGTCGAATGATATGTCACTCGTTTTTCAGCTCTGCTTTTGGTCTCTACCAGCCACAAAATATCAGGATCTTTAAGGGCAAAATGCCACACTACATTCTTTAGCTAGTCACCAGCTTTGTCATCTACCATTAGGTGCTGAACAGAGACTGAAGTGGGTTTATAAAAGCTTTCCTGCTATTAATGGCAGCCTGCTGCCAACTGGCAGTGTGGTTGGTAACAGTGGTGAGACTGAATATAAAGCTGTGGACTGTAAAAAACACACAAATGCTCCATAGAGGCACAGGTGGTAGAAGTACTCAAATTCTATACTCAAGTAAAAGTACAAGTTTTTGCCAAAAAAGTATGTGCTCCAAAATGGACTTAAAATACACAATAGTTAAGTAAAATATTGAAATGTATTTATTAAAGTTGTGCCTTAAATATTTTCAGGTATTCTGTCTTTTCCCTGCACTAAAAGCACCTGCTTTTGATTTAATCACAGCTGTGTCCAATTTTCATTTTCTATTGTTTTTATTGGATGTTGATTTGGCTTTTAGAACTATACAGTAGCTTGAGAAAGCATTCAGACACCTTCAATGTTCACACTTACTATATTGTACATTAAATTGTAAATGATACTACTGCCCCCTCAAAGTACACTCAATAAGCTATGTATGCTTATGTAAATCTGTCACAAGAGCCATGTACCTCAGTTGGTATAGCAGCTGTCTAGGAACCTCACAGCTAGTAGTTTAACTTATTATTATTATTAATGTGTAATAAAAGTAGCTACTTATACTTTTATAATTCTAAATATACCAATAAGTCTGGTACTGGGTTTTGTATGCAGTCTTTTGAGGGCCCACTATGGAAAGTTAATTATACTGGGCACAAAAATGTTTTTATTAAGTCATAACAAAGTATGAGTCGCAAGTATACACATACACACGTGATATACTGACACACACATTAGGCACAGTAGTCCTGAAGGACTTGCCATCAATAAAAAAACAATACCAATGCATTTCCCCTGGGATAAGACGGCAGTCCTATTAATGTATCACGCAAATAAAATTTACAACACACACAAGCAGACAACACACTTATTTAACCCATTATATTTAACCCATTTCCCTGGAGACAGGGTCTTTAACATTAACAAACCAGTGTCCAATCACTTTTTTCCATACAAAAACAATTTTGAGAACAAGACCACACGTACAGTACATACACACTCACTCTCTCACACACACGCCTTCACCTAACACCCCTCAGTTTTTGGGACAGGGGAAAATCTATATTTCATCTGAGAAGCTGAGGTGTTTGTGCACACGCTGAGTTTGTTTGTCATTGGTCCTAACCCCTATGGCTCACCTAATCAGTGAATCCACAAGTGTAGAAGAGTGAGAGATGTGGGAGAATCATGAAAGCCCACACTTGAGGCTGAATTAAATTTATTGATCGACCATGGCATGCTCTCACACAGAGATCAAAGCTTAACCCTGATCAATGACTAATCTATTTGTTTATTTGTGTCCATGTGTTTTTATGCATCATTTAAATTTCCATCTTTCTAGACAGCTGCATTATTTTCTTTTAGACTTCACATATTTTATAACCAGACTATATCCTTATCATTATGCTCTGATGTACTGTTAGAGTCCTTACAGCCCTACTAGGGGATCGGGTGTCATGTAGAAACAGCAGTGATTTAGGCTAATTGCTAACATGAGCATAATATAATATATCATAACATGCACACACTGACAAAGCTGACATGCTGATGTTTAGCAGATATAATGTTCACCATGGTCACTATCTTAACTTGTCAGAACGTGTCAGAATGCTGATATTTGCTAATAAGCAGAAAAAACTAACTACAGGTGGGGTGAAATGTCATTAGTTTTGCTGGTGTTTGGTCATAAAACTATTGGGGAAACTGGGAATTTGACTTGATAATGCACCAGATGAAAAGTAATGGAACTGCCAAAATAATTACAATTCATAATGAGATAGGGCTGAATGTCTGCACAAAATTTCATGGCATCCGTTCATTCAATATAGGAAACAAAAAAAATGGTGGTACTGGACAAAAGGCAATCACTGAACTGTGTCAGTCCATCTCCTAGATATTAATATACTGTATATTATTTCATACCAAACTGGTAGATCGGCGAACCAATAGGAATGCCACCCCTAGAGCTCTACCTAAATCTGTGATTAGCAGATTGCTCTAGTGAGCAGAAAGAGCATCTTTCAACCAGAGCAGATTCTGGCCACTGTTACAACAATCATCCATCTTGCTGAAGTGTCCTTGAGCAAGATTGTGTTCTGCAGCTGAAAGAATTCCCTCTTTGGTAGTCAAGCATCACAAAATAATTTAACAACATCTGAGAGGACCCTGCAGCAGACTACACACTACACCATACGATAACTGTGGGGAGGGCATCTTGAAACTATGTTCTCATGACCAGCCAACCCTGCCTGTGGCCTTAACTATGCACTCTTACACGCTTACGCTTACAATTACTCAGAGTTTCCCAAAGCATTTCAGTGCAAAGCTGCCTACTTTCCATACAATAACAATGGAAGAACAATTACCTTTTTTTCTAATAAGGACGTTGGACAGCTGCACCGTTAACCTATATGCAACATTAAACTAAGTGCTGACCACTGCAATAATTGCAAATGAATGGCACCAAACTGACAGACAGTGTACCCTGCGATTTTATTCATCAGAGTGAACCTTAAGTCTATCATTCCCCTCGGTCTACCTTCATTAATACATCTTCAACATGTAATGGTCGAGCACAATGGCAGCAAATCGGACAAGTAGTGCAGTCATTTGAAAAGTTGGGGGGGTAGAGTTAGTGTGTCTAATTCCCTGTTTTGTCCTCAGACATATTTTAACGGAATCATAGAAAGGTCTGGCTCCTTTCACCTCATTTGGCTTGAGCATAAAAAAAGACGTGGTACAGTATAGTATTACTCCTTATCTAATCACATAATGGGGGGCTACCATTCTTTTTTTCCACGTTCCCTCACCAACACCGAACACTCATATGCCATCCACCACTGGAGACGACCAGGTGTGTGTACAGTAATTTGTGTTTGTTGAGAGGTTACCCAGGTGTATTTCACTCCCTTTATTGTTTTATGGTGTTAATATCTCTGAGGTGAGCAGATGATGATAAATCAATAGAAACAATACTTCTTTCTATGTCAAAGACCAAGGGAACACCTAGTGTGTGAGTTTGAATCTGGGCAAACATGCTTTTACTGTTGTTTGTGTGTGCTAGTATCACTGTGAATACCAAAAGCAATATGTTTACCATTCTTGCAGTGGAAATCCAATTTTGCTATTGACAAGGAGTGCACATAATACACATCTTCCCAGAGCTTATATGAGTATTCATAAGCAACAAGAGGATAAGACATGGGAGAAAATTTTAATTAGACCATCCAGGGGAGTTTCTCTGGAGAATGATAGAGAAACAGCCCCATCTACAGGATTTCAGCATGACCTTCTTACAAGAAAGGTTTCACACCTATCTTAAAATTCTAGTGCATATCTTTGTCTCAGCAAAGCCTTATGAGCCTCCTGAGAGCACGCCCAGATGAACCTGCTGCAAGAGGAAACTACCTGTGTCTACCCCAGCACAGAACAATGCTGTTGTTATTTTTTTTACCTTGCAGAAAATACTGTAACTGCAGATTTTGCACTTTGCAAGGTTGTTCACCTATGCAAAGTGTTGACTTAAGTGAACAATATCCTAGAAGTGGTCAGCATGGACTCAGCGTTTCTCAACACAAGTTACTGGGATCCCCTCAACTAGAAAGCACAAACATGTAAGTGCACACACACACACACACACACACACACACACACACACACAATATACTCCAAAGAGAGCAAGCTCAGGATCTGCACACAAACACACACACATTCTCAGTGATTGGCTATGCTCTTTAACAACTTCCTGTGTACACAGAACTGCCTCTCAAATATCACTGAGTCCAAAAAGAAGAGAAAGACCTTTGCAGAACAAAGGATAGGTCTGATAAGAAACACCCTGCGCGTGACACTCTGCCTTTTCTCTACACTACAAAGAGACTGCCTGCCCCTGGAAGCTAGTCCGAATTGTCCCCCTCTCTTGACTCATTTCTGGTTGGATAAAAACACAAAAGACACAGGGAGACAAAATGCAATGACATGAGAGGACCTGATTTTGTAGTGGGTCAGATTAGAATGATAACAGGAAGAAGAAGAAAGTTGCAGAGTGGAAATGAAGAGGTGGAAACAGAGGGTTGGGTTGAGGAGCTGAGAGGCATTAGGCAAAGTAACCTTGACAAGAGGGGGTCAAATTTCGCTCAAACTGACTGACTATGTAAGGTGCCTGAGGTGTCAGCCAGCTGCTTGTATTTTCAATCTTTACTCCCAACAATAAGATTGCAAACTACAAAATTGGACAATACATTAGTACCAGATAAAATGCACATTATAATGAGTTTTGCTTGCTTTAACCAGCGCCACGGATCTCAGCCAACGGTGCTTTGCATATGTGTGTATGTGCATAAGAGCTGGCAGCCATGTAGAGATATGAGACAGATGTGTGTGTCTGTCATTACTGTAATCGCTCCATTTACTTCATCTACCCTGGGAGGGACGGCTGGTCAACACCATCTGGACACATACAGCACATACATGGCAATCATGAGCCATGGTGGGGTTTCATGGATAGTCAGCCGGCAAACAGGGGAAGCTTTGAAATGATTACGTGTGTGTTGTGTGTCTGTGTTTTGTGATAGGGTGTATGTCTCTGTCTCTCTCTTTCCTGGTGACATTTTTCTCTCTGATTTCTCTTCGTGCATTTTTTTTCCGTCTCTATCAACCTTTTTTCATGAGTTTTTCTGCCTCCTCTGAGTCGAACTGTTTCAGAAATACTTAAATCTGTCGTTTTCCCCCAGAGACAACGACAGAAAATGAAAAAAAGGGCCGTGTTAAGTAGTACCAAAGTGCGGACAAGACACCCAGTGCCTAAGGAGACAATGGTCATCATGCTATGTGTGTGGTTGAAAGGTACAAAGACCTCAAGCTAATCTACATGTAATTTCCTCCCCTGGCTGAGGACTGGGAAAAGGCTGATGAGGAGAGTAGAAAAGGAGTGGTTGAGGAGAGAGACACAGCGAGCCAGGATGAAGCTTGAGACTCAAGAGCGGCAGCCTGATTGTCAAGCAACATGTAGTCATGGCAACGGCAAATGGAGAGAGCAAAGAGGAGAGGTGGTAAAACAGAGGAAGGAAAAAGAAATTAGGGAGATGCTTCAGGTTAAAACTACATTTGAGAGAAATTTAAAAAAGAGTTAAGCTGGTGCTTTGCTATGCCACATTGGATTGCCCTCTTATTCCTTCTGTTTATATGTACAACAATGACTGTTGAGAACTTCACTTGAACATTTATCAACAGCAGCCAGTAAAACACATATCTCCATTCTGCTGTTGCTCCTATTATCCTTTATCACTATATTCTCTTTCTCATTTGTATTCCGTAAGCTCACTGTCGCTCTTTATTCTCCACCCCAGCATACACCCTCTCTTTTTTCCCCTTTGTCTCTCTATCAGCTCCCTCTCCAGCTCCTCTTGTCTCCCATTGTCCTAAGATCTTTTTTTTTCTGGCCTCCATCCCTCCATCCCTGCAGAGCAGAGCTGACATTGGGCATGAGGTCAGAAAGATGGGCAGTCATGCTCCTGCTGTCAGCAGGCTCAAATGGGCTAGATACAGTATGTGTGGAGACACCCAAGGGATACCCTGCACTAGCCTTTGGCTCCAGACAGTCATACACACATAAACCCACACATTCAATCACACACTTTTATAGGCGTATAATAATAGGAACACAGACACACACAAGTACATATATTACCAACAAAACTGCACCTTCACAGAACATAGGTATATGACACATACTAATAAAATGAACATGTTAAAAGAGTATACATGGAAAGACACACACATTAACTCTCTTCAGAAAGCAACAAATTCCATTGGAGAACAGCCATGGATTATTGGCTGGTTTACCCAGCACTGTGAACAATGAAAATAGTCACTGTAGATGAATGTTGAGCACTTATATTATAAATAACCTTAACCTCCAAAGGTCATTTGCATTCATTACACATATACAGAACATCAGGTGAGGTAAAAGAAAATGGCTGTATCTATTATTTAAAAGCACCTGTTGAAAGGTGATTACAGGAAATACAGGAGGTGTATAAAAAAGGGAATTGTGCATAGGAATAATAACGATTATAAATTTATATGATCTATTTATAGGCGTAGCATAACACTGGAGAATATGTCAAACCAAATGCATGACCATAAGGTTCGCAATACACTCAAATGTCAGACATCCCTGAAAAGCTCTGTCCTCTCCTGCCCATTTTAAAGTGGGATATGATTACCTTCATCTATTAAGGTTAAACTAAGAAAGTAAAGTATCTGTAAAAGGGTAATCACTGATGTGGTATTTTAAGTAACACAGTTAAAGAAATGTCCCATTTTTCCATGTTTTTACATAAATGGCATAATACGTGTAATTGGATGTCATGGCTAGGGTCACTTTGGATTATAAATGAAGGGTGGCGTCATAAAGACTGTACCACACTGCCCCCATGTGGCAATGATATAGATTGTAGGAAGAAACACACCACATGCCTCTTTCAGTCAGATACATTTTGAATAGAAAATCTTACTCTCTTTTCAAAAACAGCGATAATGTTTTTTTTCACAGATTAAAATAAGGTACTCCTAAGAACAAAAGCAATGAACCAAACATTGTGCCGTCAAACACACACGGCATTAATAAAATGTCATATATGAATGCTTACAGTGTTATTTTACCAAATGACAAATATCGTGCTCATATCATATCACCGAAGAGCTTATATGTACAGTTTAATATGGGTGTAATATTATTACCTACCTGGAATGTGACATTGTAGTTAGGTCTCCTCTGAATGCTCGAGTTACAAGATAGGGTTGCAGTTTCCACCACGCAGGATAATAAAACCAGCCCTTACCGCACTGCCGCAGTGACAAGGGCACATGTCCATCAAAGGGTGTATCACTTTTCCAGCTAATAACTACCAGAGATGGAGAAAAGAGAAGAAACAAAGTTTGGACAATACAAAGAAGGCATTATTTATATTTGTAGCTTCTGAACTTGACAAGAAGCAGTGAGGTGAGTGTGTACCTTTAATTGCAATCTATGTGATTCTCTCTTGTAGTTTCACATGTCCTACACACTGAACCAAGTAGCAGTAGTAGCCCTTCTTTCTTTCTTCTTCTCATTAGCTGAGTCCTCATGGCAGAGGCCATCAGCACAAGCAGCAACAGAGATGGTTTAGGGAGCGGAGGGGCCACAGGAGTGCGTGTGCCTCAGGAGCCCTCTCTCAAAGTTGGGATGGTGTTGTCAGATGAGAGGGTGGACTTCCTTCGAGAGCAGGCCTTCTGTGTGCTGCGAGTGAAGACGGATAAATGGAACCGGTTCATTGGAGCAGAGGAGAACCAGAAGATTATGCTGGATTTCCTGGACCACATCTGGACTAATAGGCTGCTGCTCTTCACTGGACCTGGAGGTACACTGCATGCAGGGGATGCTCAGGTAAGAAAAGCATACACACCCAATGATAAACATACACAGACAAAAAGTGAGGATACAGTATAAAAAGTTCAAGCATCTGTTTTTATAAATGTGTGTTGTTTTGTTGAAGCCAATTATGTAGGCACTGACTATGCATTGCACTGTCAAAAAGTCTGTATACTAACATCCCTAAAGAGGAGATGCTTTGAAACAATGATGTGTACACCTACAGAGTGGCTGGTGATGAGAAACATCTCACTACCAGTATTTTACCTCCTGAGATTTTAAGCACCATCATTTATGGAAAATATTGAAAAGTTAATTTATCTCTCAAACCTGACACTGAGCTGACAACCACCCCGTCTAACATGCACATTTCCTGAAATAAGTCACTACTTATTTCTAGTGCTTTCAATGCTGTTGAAAGCATTCCTACTGTTTTTGCATCTGTGAAGACATCCCCACCATGGAAGACAAAGCTGCTGTGTGTGCTGAAGAAGGGTGTAAAGAGAATTGCCCGCCAAGGATTCAGACAGCAGCTCCGGCTGGGAGAAGTGCCTGGATACCCCATGGAGCATCTACCTGTCGTCATCTCAGAGGTGGGGTTATGTTATCTATGGGTGTTGAACTCTCACACTGAAGCTTGTGTCATGATGGCAAATAAGACCACTGTTGTTAAGAGAAAGCTAGAAGGCGTAGATACAGTAAGTGTCCACGTTTACCTTGAAAACAGCTTGTGTCCACTACACGTACAGGTGCTTCTCTGTGTACTGTCCAACGGTCTGAACCATGAGGACTGGCCGAGGGTGGTGTCTGATGACATCCACAGACATCTAGAGAAGCTGAGAAACAGGGTGGTGACCCTGATAGGCCGCGCTGAGGGACGAACACTGCTCCCTTTGCCACTGTGCGTAGAGAGCGCACGGCCTCTGGACATTGTGCTCAGGTCGGTGTGAACTCATGTCTCACCTGTCGTATGTGGTATTATACAGGAAGTGCTCTGTACATGAGAGCTCTTGCACAAAGTTCTTGCGCTAATTTGCAAACCGATGCAATTTAAAAACTCGCCCGTCTTTCACGTAACAAATATCCGGAAGTGACTTAAGTGCGTGTTTCTGATAAAACAAATAAATAAAATACTACAAGTTAGACTTTACACATTTTGTTTATTTCATCTTATTTAATACGACTCCAAAGGTTGTACAAAACATTAAAAGAAAAGAAAAAAGTAAGAAAAGCAAATTCAACTTAATTTCCAGGCGCCATGTTTGTTCAGCTAGTGTAATTAGCTAGCTGCTACTTCAGAATCGTCTAGCTAAGCTTCTGTATTGTGCAGCATATTATACATGTTAATTTGGCTGTAGTCTAGACCGTCTTTTGGGAACTTGGAAACATTTGCAAAACAGCAGCACGGATAGCTGAAAAACAAGCAGGACAGGAGGGACTGAGGCTTAACTTTGGGATCCACTGCTCTAGTCCTCCTGTTGGCCAAGTAAGTTAGCTTTTACCTCTAAAAAATAATTGCAATATTCGTATATTTGTTTTTCGTCGTTATTCCAGAAATATTTGGTACATCTTGCTAAATTCTCTGCTTTGAAGGTCAAAGGACAAGAGCTCCATAAGGTTTTTGAGATTATTGATTATTTTGTGAAATGTTTCCTGAAGACTTGTTTCATCTGTTCTAAAATGTACATATGCACATACATTTTGGAAGCATGTCAGTAGATTTATTATTAAATGTTGACCCAAATGATGTCCTTTCATTTAGAAAGTACATCTTTAGAAAACCCCTTTTGAAACAAATTCATATTTTGTTATGAATGTGATTATTTGCCAGATTTCATATTCAAAAATTAAGTTTTCCAATCAGGTGCTATTTTATTTGAAATTGACTGCAAAGCTTGTAGTACTTGATCTAATATTTTGATGTCTCTTCTCGGTTTTGGTTTGGTTTGTGTCAACCCCAGGGCTTGTTCTTGATATTTGCTCAATCATTGTTGGGGGAAAAAAGTACTGCAGCAAAATATTTAAATATTTAAAAATGTATATTGAAAAAAAGTCTTTATATGTCTCTAGTTATTTTCTCATAGGTAAACTATTAATGTCAGTTTTCGTTACACTAAATGTTGTATGGGAAAAACGTATAGAAATATGTGATGACATTCCAGCTCACTAAAACAATCATTGCTCTGTATTTGCAGGTTGCCTACTGTCATCTTCCATATTGCCAGTTTTACAGACACACTAATTGCATCTCTTTCTGTCATCCTCAGTCCAACTGGTTGGCCACTAGACCGTAGCTTGTTATACTCTATAGAAACTCTGATAGTTCAGTGGTCTGGACTCATATGGAGTGTCCTGAAGAAAGACTCCGGCAGGACGCTTCTCTGTGGTGAACACCCAGGCCCCCATCTGGAGCTACAATTTTGGACCACTCAGAGGGAAAACCTGCTTGGTATTCAGTCACAAGTATGAGATTGGTTCTGTGTATACTAATGTGTGAACTGACTGGGACTCTGTTCTTGGATACCTAGAGGATTTTGTTCAAATCCAAAGAAATTCATAGACTGGATGTAACATATTGTTGTTCCTAAAGACCAGAGTTTCAGAGTACTAACTTATTTAATGTCAGAAAAACCCAAATGTGTTGCATGACATAGCATATTTCACTAATGAAAGGTTTACTGTATCTCCTAACGTCAGCCCAGGTGATAAACATCATGATATAATGCCTTTGTTTTCAGATTCACAGCCCAAAAGTGAAGCAGATCATGGAGATCCTGAGAAAGGTCAAAAGCAGCTATTACTCCGCCTTTAAGGATGTCTGCCTCAAAGTTGATGAGGGTAGATCATCATTACTCAATTATTTGTACAAATTAATTAACAGAAAGTCTCTTCTCAACAGCCTATACTTAGCCCGTGAACCTTTTCTAGATTTTATATTTATAGTCTAATCTCAACTTTCTGTTGTTGACGTCATCATGCTCATTTAGTAATGGGCAATGTAGCAATTACATTGCCATTTTTGCTAGAAAGTGTCAATCTGTGAACTCTGCAATTAATTCGCTGTATGATTGAAATTCTTTTTCTTTTCTTTTTTCTTTTAAATGAACTGTCTGCCTGGACCTTGTTCTAAACTAATATTTCTGTGCCGATTTTTATAGCGGTACTGGAAGCAGAGGACATAGATCTTCATCTGCGCCCTTTGAGGAGACTGATCAGCAGCCTAGAAGAGAGGAGTTTCCCACAAATAGACCATCTGCTGCCTCCTCTCTTCCACACACTTTGTCTCATCTGGAGCCATTCTCAGTACTACTGCACTCCACAACGCATGGTGGTTCTCCTGCAAGAGTTTTGTAACCTGATCATTGAGAAAGTACTAAGTTCCATCTTTTTGTTTACATGAAGAACGAAGAGTAAAACATTTAGTTAGATTAAGCAAATTAAATAATTGTTCAATTGTTTCTCCAGGCCTTTGCCTACCTTATCCCAGAAGAACTATTTAAGATGGAGCTTGAGGAGGGGGTGGAAAGAGTGCAGATAACCATCTCAGTTCTGCGCTCCCTAAAGCACTTGTTTCACACTCACCGCCAGCAGATCCCTAAGTACTTCAGACATAGCCAGCCCATCAAGTTGTGGGATTTTCCAGCTTCACTTGTGTTCCAGCGTTTAGACCGCATTATGGAAAGGCTCCTTATGATTGAGGTGCATGAGTTGACATGTTTAACCATATGCATATTGGTTTTACTAAGATATAATAAAGAAGATGCATCAGGAAGACATAGCGTAATATTGAACACACAGAGCCAACTTTTAAATTTGTTTTAAATGTCTTTTATTTGTTTATTGTTAGTATCAAAACTTTTTTTTCAGTTTTAACTTTTCTGGGCCATTAGTCTGACCCATTTCCTCTCATCTACAGGACTTTTTTGCCACAGCATTGGACTTTCTGAAGCTGGAGAAGGTTGAATTAGGTGGTTCCAGAGGGAAGGTCCTCAGTGAGATGGTCTTCAGCATGAATGAGGAGTTTCATGACCGCTGGCGGGCCCTCAGAGAGAGCAAATACGACCCCTTGGATTATACTAACAATGTGAGGCCTAATGAGATTGTTGCAGTTGTCTTTGATGTAATTCTGCTCTCTGTATGCGATAGAATGCATGCTTTTGCTAATTTGTGTTGTCCTAGTCAACTCAGCTAAGGAGAAATACTGAAGAAGTACTCAACTGAAACTGTAATTGGGGAAAAAAAGGCCCACTAATAAAAGTGAATGCAAACATTTATAAGAAGGAAACGGAGAGGCAGGATCTATCATTCACTGTAAAATTTCATCTTTTGTCCAGGATTTTGTGCATCACTACAGACATTTCATTGAACAGACAAGAGATTTTGACCAAAGGCTTGGGACCGTCCTCAATCTGGCTTTTCAACACTCCAAAAATCTGCAGTCTGCCTTTAAGGTGTGTCTGTTGCCCCACAACTCCTCAGACAATCCTAATACTGTTTTTATTCTTTTATATATCATCAGGTGAGTTGGGCATAGATTATGTTGGCATACTTTAATCACATTAATCATTTGTCCTTATTGAAACTTAAAAGGAGGAGAATCACCTATGTAGATATTAAGCCCTAAAATGTAAACCGTCTTACAACTGTTTTGTTGGTGTCTTCCACTAGTTGCTGAAGATTTTTGGCACGCTTCTTGAAAGACCGAGCATCCACCAACTGTTCTCTCCTAACTACACTGTGTTGTTAGCCATGTTCAACCAGGAAATCAGCCACTGTCAGTTTATAGTTGAGCAACACAAAGATGGGGTGAGAGACGTTTGTAAATAGCTATTTTTCAGTAATTGTACAGATTTGAATATTGACATGCATTCTCAAGAATACAAAAAAGGACACATGAGCAGACTGCATCCAGTTATCATGATAAACTGTGCTATTATCAATGACTGTAACAGAAAGTCTTGCAAGAGTGTTATATGACATATTATGGTATTATATGTATTATAATATATACATTATATTGCCCTTAGGATCTTTGGGAAAAAGATAACAACTTGAGGTAATGAATAGAATATGACTTATCAACAGCTTAATGAATTAACTCTTTGTGTTGCAGTTGCAATTAGGCTGTGCAGTCCTGGGGAAGAATATGCCACCAGTGGCCGGCAACCTCAAATGGTCACAGGAGCTTCGGAATCGTATCCTCACCAACAGGAGCAACATTTGCCAGCTGGCTCATATGTATGGACCAACCCCACTTACTACAGACGTACTTTGCACCACAGGACAGTACACTGTATAAAAAAAGTATTTCATGTGAAGTGGAATGTCTAATTTATGTGTCTGTCTTGGTTAAAATAAAAATGTATCTCTTTAATTAAAAGCAGTTGACTTTAGTTGTTAACAACTACAAGGAAAACACTTAACTCTATCAGTTGCAGTACATGACTTATTATGTTTTTGAAAACGGTCATTATATCAGTCATGATTTTGGCATCAAGCTAAGAATTTGTTCCCTATCAAATATGTGCATAAGCCTTTTCTCTCTCTCCCTTCCAGGCCTTTGGGCTGTGCTGAAGCAGACGATATCCTTCGAAAGTGTGAGCATGTTCTGGAGGTTCTGGACCAGCATGATGAGGAACTGTTCTCAGAGTGGACTGAGGGCCTGGAGGAGATCTGTGAAATTCAACTGCAACAACCACTGCTTACACTGGATACTGAGACAGGCCTGTTCCAAGTCAATTTCAGTCCTGCTGTAAGCACAAAGAAGATTAAATTTCCAACACTTCTACGTAATTATCAGCGTTAAAATATGTTTTATCTAACTGTGTCATTTTAAAAGTCCACACATTTGACTGGTGCTGAGTCAGTGACTCATTCTGTTGTCAAACTTGTTACTTTACACCAAAAAAATAGCAAAGAATTTATATAAACTAAACATGCATGTGTGATGAAACATACCACTGATGTATACGTTACAATACTAATTTAACCCATGATACCTTTCATATATGCTTCATTCTGTTTTCTCAACATCAACATTGTTTCTGGTGTGCCGCAAATTACTAGTACTAGCAACTGTGTCTTGTTTTAAATAAGCAAAGTAATGTTTTTGTTTTCAGCAATAAGTGCAATGTGTGAACAGACAAACAAAATAACAAAAGACGTATGTATGTATGTCTGTGATATATTTGTCTTCTTTTACCTACCACTCAACTATTTTTACATCTTAATAATTTCTCCAGCGTAAGATGCTAATCCTAGTTATTGAAATTTTCTCCTCCTCTCTCTCGTCCTAGTTGACATCAGTGCTAAAGGAGGTGAAGTATCTGGGCATGTTGAAGTATCAAAACATTCCAAAAGCAGCTCTCCATCTCCACTCTCAACGGGAGAAACTCTGCATGGTGGGTAAACAGACGTCAAGTGTTGTGTCAGTATAGTTGGAGTTTGAGTGTTAATGCTGCATCATATTTTACAGTACACACAGACACTGACCTTGGTGACTCATTGGTACAATCAGCTCCACAGTACCATCCTGGCTGTGGAGCTGGGACTGGTGAAAGATGACATTGATGGGATGAAAAGTCAGCTTGAGCCAGCTCTCCAGGAGCTTACCTGGGTTCAGGATGACCTCTGGAACTACATTCAAACCACGCAAGACATGGTCAAGGTACTGAACATGTCTTGCATATCTAAAGGAAATCCTATTACTGCACAACGGTACAAAGAAAAGATGCAAGAAAATGGAATTTTTCCAGTATATGTTAACATTATTCTGCACCAACTTTACACTGTTATAATACACTGTACTTCTTAAGTTAAATCTGCATCAGCTGTATTTAAGCTTAAAAAGACAGACATTTTATTGTACAGATTTCTGATTAGCACTATAAAACGGTGCTGTGAAACTGCTGCATGCCAATGATACATGAAACCTGGCATCGTCCCTATGTGAGCAAAGACATTTTTCCCTAATTATAACGACTGTAATCAATGTACAACTGCTGACCAAAGAGAATGTAATGTATTATGTATTGGTAATAATTGCTCGTTCTCTGTCTTACCAGAGAATTTCTAGTTGTGTCAAGAGGAGCAAAGCTAATGTGGAGGCTATCCAAGCCCTTATGGGTAAATTTAGCCACCAGGCCTTCATCACTAGAAAGAGCTGTGCTTCAACTCTCCTCGTCTTCTCTGACATCGAAGAGAGTGTTGCCAAACAGCATGCACTCATCGCTAGTACAGGAGAGCAGATACATAAACTTCTAAAGGTGGTCTTACCCTTGATGTTTGAGAGAATTACTGGTTTGCATACAACTAGTACTGTTCTTCCTAACACATCACTTTTCCACTATTCTGTAGGAGAACCAGTCTCTGCTCAATGTGACAGATCTGAGCAGCACTGAGTGGCAAGCCTACACAGAATATGTGGATCAAATGATTCTGGCAGGCTTCACCAGCGCAGTACGCTGCTCCCTACAATACCTCATGGACAACACAGATGCAGCCCAGCGCATTACACCACTCTTTGAGGTGCAACTACTACTCAGCAACAGTGAAATGACCTTTGACCCTTTACTGGACTTCAGTCACAGTGGTAACTTCTATGATATTGTGGATAAGATGGTGTGCAACATCACAAATGTGGCATCCTTCATTCCCAGAGTGGCAAATCATAAACCACTGGAAAACTATCAGGTGTTGTAGAGATTAGATTATAGACTTATACACATGTGTGCATACATGCTATGTACAGAAAAATATCTGTCTGCTGATACAGACTTCTTTAACTCTTCCACACCATCTATCTTGTAGTGTGACATAAATAAAATAGAGGATTTGTCAGAGATGAGCCACATAATCCGCACACGGACACGTACTGTTATCGCTAAGGTGAGTGTTTGTTTTCTTTCCACATACAGGCTTATTTTGTTTGTTTAAGGCTTCCAAGTGCAATGATTGTGTTGGTTTTCAGGTCAAGGAATACCAGGCATCATTTGCCAGTTACCGTTACCTCTGGACAGATGACAGGTCAGATTTAGCAGGTTTTCTGCTGTTCTCTATAATTTTCCAGAATCATAATTATCATTTTCATTAGATAAATAAATTACATAAATATGATGTAGAGAGAAAAAAAGATTTTGTGTTTTTTCATAACTTTTCACAGGTCTGAATTTATGAGGCAGTTTCTGCTTTATGGCCATGCCTTAAGTACAGAAGAGGCCGAGCTGTATGCTGACTATGAACTAAAAAAGAACCCTCCCACATTGGATCAATTCAAAGAACAGGTGTTTCATCAGCATTTCGTTTTTACATATTGTACCATAACTGAGTGTTTATGGCCTGGTTAATGCAGCTATAATAATTTACTCTGAGTTGTTATATACTCATCTTACCAGATCAGCTTGTTTGAGTCTCTGTATGTACGGGTAAGCAAGATGGAGAATAGGAGGGTGTTTTGCGGTTGGCTGCAGCTAGACATCAGACCCTTCAAGCACACACTGATGAATGTTATCAAGAAGTGGAGCTGGATGTTTAAGGAACACCTGCTCAACCATGTAAACCAGAGGTGAGACAAAAGTATGGAAAAGCTAACTAAAACAAACAGTGTCAAACATTTATCACTGTAACAACCCAAAAACAGAACTTTCTATAGAAAATAAAGGGCAGCCATTCACTTAGCTCCAGCTGCTCCAAATGTTTTACCATATCCAGTGGCAAGAAAAAGTAAGCACATTTCCCATTTCTCAGCAAAAGTGTTCATTAAATGTAATCTGACCTTCACCAAACTCATAAATATAAACAAACTGATAAGCTGATAAAATATAATCAATATTTAATATATTTATTAAATGCACCTGGTAAACATGAAGAGTGATGGTGGAATTTTATTATTAACTGATTCAATAACTTCTGGCAACAATAACCTCAAGCAGGCACTTCCTATAGCTGTGGATTAGATCTGCACAATGTTCAGGAGGAACTTGGGACCATTTTTCCTCAGACATCTGCTTCAGCTGAGCCATATTCTTCGGATGTCTGGTGTGAATGGCTCTCTTGAGGTCATTTTACAACATCTCTATTGGGTAGAGGTTTGGTTGGTTGCTTCTATGGCAGTTTCTTTCACAGCCTTGTCTACTATGTTTTTGATCTCTTTCACACAATGAAGCTCCTCGTTCCCATCACAAACCTGATCTGACGATGAAAAAGAATAGACGACCACCATGAGTGCGATCAGATTTCAGATCAGCATAATTAGGTTCAGTGAGCTGTGCTGGTCAGACCTGCACAGGAGACTAAAGGATAAATGAATGATGGTCCAGCACAGAAGAACAGAATTAAGTAATCAAGTGTGCTGCATTTTTTAGGGGGAGAAAACACACAGCACTACATATGGTACTAATATAACTTTATACCAACATGAAACATCATCCCAGCAGTGAATCACGATAGAGGGACCATTATGGTTTGGAGCTGCTTTGCTGCCTCTGGACCTGGCCAGTTTACTGTTGTTGAAGTTTATTAGGGTGTCCTGCAGGACAATGTCAGCAAGGCTATCTGCTGAAGTTCAGGAGAAGTTGGGTAATGCAGCAGGACATTGACCTTGGACACACCCATTAAATCTTTGGGGTTAATAAAGATATTAAAGACCATGACTGTGATTTATGAGCTTAGAAATATTGTATTTGTTTTATATTTGTGGCTTTAGTGAAGATCAAATCACATTTCATGACCAATTAATACATAAAAACAGGAAACTGCAAAGAGTCCACTTACTTTTTTCATGCCAATAAATGGATCCATAAATAATGGAATGATGAAGTGCATTGGTGTGGCATTTGGCCTCTGTATTTAAGAATATTGTTCCTGAAATCTAACATTATCTTCCTTACTCTCTATCCTGCAGTGTGAGGGAATTATCCTCTTTTGTCGCGGACACAGCCTGCGGCCTTTACAGCAAGGTCTCAGAGGGTGACTATGCAGGCCTTGTGAACATCATGGGACATCTCATGGCCATACGGGACAGACAGATCAGCAATGAGCACCACTTCAAACCTCTCAAATCTACTGCTGAACTCCTCAAGACCTATGGACAGCAACTGCCTGAGGATGTCTACATACAGCTAGAAGTTTGTACCAATGCACAAACACACGCATTTATATGGATGCTCATAGAAAACGTTGATTTATAAGTACATTACATTTTTTTATTTTATAACTACAAAATACAGGAGTTGCCAGAGAAGTGGAAGAGTCTCAGGAAAATTGCCTTCACAGTCAAACATGAAGTGGCACCTCTACAGTCAAAGGAAGTGTCAGTTATACGCAGAAAATGTATCCGCTTCGAGGTGAGGCTGTGGCATCATTTAGCAAAGAGCTCAATATCTGGTATATAAACCCTCTCACTTCCCCAGACTACTGCATTATTTGTGACTCACCCCCCCCACCCCCGGCGTCTTCTATTACAGAGTCGAATACGCATGCAACCTTCTGCTTCTATGAATGCTGTATCTGCAGCTGTTTTCTTCCCATATTTTAGGTCAAGCAGTATGAATTCAGAGAACAGTTTCGTACCGAACCCATCTTTAAGATCAGTGTGGAGGAACCATATAAATTAATGGATAAGGTGAGATCTGCAGTGGTCACCAGTTTTAAGACACAGTCATTGCTGGCAAATTTGTGCCCTAAAATAAATAATTAAATCGAAAAATAAATGTAGAGCATTTTAAAATGTCACTGTCACCAGACTAATCGAGCAGTGGAATTGATGGAGGTAGAAATGAAGACGCTGCAGGACACATCTAATCTGTTTGAGGTCAGCTTCCCAGACTACAAGCAGCTACGCCGGTGTCGCTCCGACATCATACTGGTCAAAACAGTATGGGACATGGTTATCTTTGTTAAGGTACACATTAATCATTACAACAAAAAAATTTTTTTTTTTCTTGGTAGTTAACATTTTTCTGTAAAGGTCATTAGGAAAACACAGAAAACATTTTTTCTTCCTCTCCATGCCAGACCAGCATAGAGGATTGGACAAAGACTCCATGGAAAGAGATCAACGTTGAGCAGATGGATATGGAGCTCAGACGATTTGCCAAAGTATGACAAGCTTCTATAGACACACATTACAACCCTAAATTTTGCTAGAGTTGAGAATAAGAGTAAATTTGTAAATTATGACTTTTTATGTGGAACATTAAAGGAAATGAAGATGCTGGATAAGGAAGTGCGGGTATGGGATGTCTACATGGGCCTGGAGTCCACTGTAAAAAACCTGTTGACCTCACTTAGAGCTGTCAACGAGCTGCAAAACTCTGCTGTCAGAGAAAGACACTGGCAGCAACTTATGAACACCACTGGGGTATGATGCTATCTTTGCTTCTGCTGCACAGTGTCTCATCTGATTTAATAACATCTCATACTATGATCATGTTCTGCACTGTATACTAGTCTCTCTGTTGAGTTTAATTCTATCCATCATTCGTCTATCCTTCAGTCTCCTGTGCAGGGCTGTAATGACCAGCACAGTTCACTGAATCCAATTATCCTGATCTGAAATCTGATCACACTTGTGGTTGCTGTCTGTTCTTTTCGGTCCTCAGGTCCGGTTTGTCATGGGAGAGAGCACCACTCTTGGGGATCTTTTGGAATTACAGCTTCACCGTGTAGAGGATGAGGTCAAAAACATAGTAGACAAGGCTGTGAAAGAAATGGCCATAGAGAAGGTGAGGATCATAATGACTAACCAGCACTAGGTTCTTTTACACACTGAATCCGTTTCCCTTCAAATCTGTCATTCACAGATAAAACCTGGTACCTGTCGCTTAGACATCATGCCATCATTATGTCTTTAAGAGTTGAACTTGAGAAGTTTTTTAAGACAGTTGTGATGACATCACAGTTTGAAAGAGACATTTCTACTTTTGCTTAGGTTTTGGCAGAGATAACTCAGACGTGGAGCATTATGTCGTTGTCATATGAGACACATGCCAGTACAGGAATCCCTCTGCTCAAAGCAGATGAGAATCTGATAGAGACACTGGAGGACAATCAGGTGAGTTTGTGCTGATTCTCCACAGCATGTGATATGTAGTTTCTAGTAGTTACTACTAGTAGTAGTAATAGATATACCATACTGTGCCTTTTTTGACTAAGTATCATTTGGATTAATCTCATCTGTGTTAAAATGCATAAAATATGCTTCTTCCAGGCAATCAAGTAAATCTTTATGTTTTTTCCTACGCAGGTTCAACTACAGAACATTCTCATGAGTAAGTACGTAGAGTATTTCCAGGCTGAGGTGAGTGGGTGGCAGAGGAAGCTGATGGTAGCAGACCTGGTAATCTCCTCTTGGATGTCTGTCCAGAGGACCTGGGCCCACCTTAACAGCATCTTTACCAACAGCCATGACATCCGCTGCCAGCTAGCCAGTGATGCAGAGCGCTTCCAGGGAATACACACTGATTTTCAGGTAACACATGTATGGTAGAGTTGACTGAATAGTACAGCCATCTCACCATAGTAGTACTTTGTATCTCCTTTGCAATTTGTTCTTCTTTTTTATTGCCTCTTCTATCACCCAGAGCCTGATGGCTGAGGTGGTGCAGAACAGTAATGTCGTAGAAGTGACCAACCAGCAAGGCTTCCTGGAGAACCTGGAGACGTTGCAGCAAAGGCTGTCTGTGTGTGAGAAGGCCTTGGCCGAATACCTTGAGACCAAGAGGCTCACATTCCCCAGATTTTACTTTGTCTCTGCTTCTGACCTGTTGGACATTGTTTCCAAGGGCACACATCCCAAACAGGTGACAGATCCCAGTTTAATTATGTTTTACAAATAATACAATACAAAAAGCGATACACAGCATGTTTTAGGTATCGGTTCAGTATATTCCTGTCTTACTGCAAATGTTCATAGAGTTAAGAATGAAAGACGAAGTGGAACATAAACACTGTTTCATCGTGTGTTTTTTTTTCATTTTTTACAGTTCTAGTCAGAATATCATTTTCTTTAAAGAATATAGAAATTCAGTTATAATCTGTTCATTTTCTTGTGTGTGTGTTGACGTGTGTTTTCCAGGTGACCAGACACTTGCTGAAGCTGTTTGACAACATAACAGATCTGCGCTTTAGGGACTCAGACATGTGTGGAGGAGAGGAGGAGAATGGAGCGGCAGTTGCCATAGGCATGTACAGCCGAGAGGGAGAATATGTTCCATTCTCTGAGCCTTGTGCCTGTGAAGGACAGGTATTAGAATAATGACATGTGCTTTCTGTGTGTAAAGATACAAGTCATTTGTCTATTTTATATAGTAATTATTTATATAGTAATCAAGTTATAATAAACAACTTTCTCTATATTGTTTGCCATGTGTACCGTAAGTATAATTGTATGTATATACATTAGCTTTGTGTAACAATTTTGATGCTTTTTCCAGAAAGTTTTTTTTTTTTTTTTTTCCTTCAGGCAGAGTGTTGGTTAGGTGCCTTGGAGAGCACCATGCGCTGCACTGTTCGGAAGGAGATCCAGGAGGCTGTAGCTGCTTATGAAGACAAACCACGAGACCAGTGGTTCTTTGACTACCCTGCACAGGTCTGACAATTCATAATCTGCGCCATTACCACTTTAACTGTATAAACATATAAATGATCTGTTGTCTGCTATCCGTAGGTAGGGTTGACTGGCAGTCAGGTGTGGTGGGCAACAGATGTGGGCATTGCCTTTGAGAGGGTGGAGGAGGGATTTGAAACAGCCCTCAAAGACTACAACAGAAAACAGGTAGCGCTTATACACTAGAGTAAGATAATGCTACGTTCTCTGAACATGTTGGTTCATAGATATTTACTCAATACTGTTTTTCTAGATCACACAGTTGAACTCACTGATCCACATGTTGCTCGGAGATTTAACTCCTGGAGACAGACAGAAAATTATGACTGTGTGTACTATTGATGTCCATGCACGAGATGTGGTCGCCAATCTCATAACTCAGAAGGTAATGCTTAAATAAGACATAAATGTGTGGCATGAGGCATTATACAAACAAGGTAACTTTCTGGGTTTGTGTTATCTTTCGTTTAGGTGACAACAGGCCAGGCCTTTGCATGGCTGTCCCAGTTACGCCACCGCTGGGATGATGAAACCAGAAACTGTTACATTAACATCTGTGATGCCCAGTTCCAGTTCAGCTATGAATACCTGGGAAATACTAACAGACTGGTCATCACTCCACTCACTGATAGGTACACATCCACTTCGATTGTACACATTATTAAATATGTTGCTTTAAAGAGAGAGGTGGAATTTGTTTATTAAGGGCAAACACAGACAGTAATAGATTATCTTTCCCTAGTACCCATAAGCACAGCTGTGTTCAGTGAAAGTAGGTAACTATCATGCATAGGTTAGCAAATGCATTTAATTCAAATAGTATTAATTATACTATTGGTTGTGTTTTTTTATATATTTAATTATAAATTTTTTGTTGAATGTAAATATTTGTCAACCTTTGTTCTGATAGGTGTTACATAACCCTGACACAGTCCCTCCATCTGACTATGAGTGGTGCCCCATCAGGCCCAGCCGGCACTGGTAAGACAGAGACTACTAAAGACCTTGGACGCTCCCTTGGCATCATGGTGTATGTGTTCAACTGCTCAGAACAGATGGACTACAAGGTAGCACGGATTGTACAGATGTTCTCTCCAATGTCTATATCACATTTGAACAGTGTTGCCACCATAATATCCATTTGCCATTCTTCCCCCTCCTTTCTGACCTGACTACACTTTTTTTTTACTCTCCCTTAGTCTATAGGCAACATTTACAAGGGTCTGGCTCAGACTGGAGTTTGGGGGTGCTTTGATGAGTTTAACAGGATCTCAGTGGAAGTTCTGTCTGTCGTAGCTGTGCAGGTCAAAACTATACAGGATGCTGTACGCAACAAGAAGCAAAGGTACATGTGGAAATAATCACATCTTAAACTATATATATATATATATAATATATATGTTGGGGTTTTTTACACTTTTTCCTGCTCTCTGTAATTTGTATTGTGTGTACATAGATTTCATTTCTTGGGAGAGGAGATTGAGTTGAAACCAACAGTGGGAATCTTCATTACTCTGAACCCAGGTTATGCAGGAAGGGCTGAGCTTCCCGAGAACCTCAAGGCTTTGTTCAGGTCTGATACAAACAGAGGGAAAGTGCCTGTATTGAGTGTAAGGGTTAACCACTGTCAATGGCGACTTAATAACTGGTTTAACTGAACTAACTGTTTAGACCCTGTGCCATGGTGATTCCAGACTTTGAACTCATCTGTGAAATCATGTTGGTGGCAGAAGGATTCATAGATGCTCGTCTTCTGGCACGCAAATTCATCAGCCTGTACACTCTTTGTAAAGAGCTGCTGTCCAAACAAGTATGTATGTTCAATTGTAGTTGTCAGCATACAGAATATATCTGTCCCTTGTGGTATTTTATCATGAGTAGATGCTATCCAAAAACCCAATGTGAATGAATATGAACTGTATGCATCACCTGAAACACAGTAGTGCCATGAAACATTTTGTTTCTTTGATGGTGGCTGTGAAGTTCGTTGCCACAGTGTTGATTAATCACTATAACATTCTTATTGACTTTCTATTTCAATCATGTTTTTTTATGTATAAAATGGTGAGTATGAGTATATGAAGAAAAATATCACATGCTCCTAAAAACACTGACATCCTTCTTTTGCATTTAGTACGAATACAATGTGCTGATTCTTGTAATTGCTCAATTATTAGAGGCCTCCTAATCTTATGTTACCTGTACTGTATTGAAACACATGAAAAACAACTGAATGTAATATATCTTCTTGCATGCTTGATCACTTACTTTTACTCACCTATGTTTACTGATTTATTATTTATGTCTATCAGGATCACTATGATTGGGGCTTGAGGGCCATCAAATCAGTTCTTGTTGTGGCAGGATCTTTAAAGAGAGAGGATCGGAGCAGGCCTGAGGAGCAGGTACTCATTTGTTATCCACTGATTGCATTTACACTGAATCATCTCACAATTGCAGGATACGAGAACAGCTGTCTACAATGATATGGATTGTAGTTTGTACAAATTTGAGTGCTTTTGCATTGTGACATTACAATGCCTTTTTCATTTTCTCCCCAGGTCTTGATGCGAGCACTGAGAGACTTCAACTTGCCTAAGATAGTGACCAATGACGTGCCTATATTCCTTGGGTTGATCAGTGACCTGTTTCCTCAGCTGGACGTGCCCAGGAAGAGAGACCCTGAGCTGGAGAACACTGTTCGCAAGTCAGTCGGTGAACTGCACCTGCAGCCTGAGGAGAACTTCATACTCAAGGTTTCTCATTTAAACATTGTACTGAAATGGATGTGGTCTTCCTCTCTGTGACAAATTGGAATTCCTCTTTTTCAGTGGTGACACACGAAAGAAAGAAAGAGAGAAATGAAAATTAATGTAATAAAAGCATTGTTTTTGTGTCTAAAGGTAACCCAGCTGGAGGAGCTGCTGGCTGTCAGGCACTCTGTGTTTGTAGTTGGCGGTGCAGGAACTGGAAAGAGCCAGGTTACATTTTTTGTGATTAATATATTCATGAAACTACATACAAGATAATAATCATTTTCAAAGGCACTTCATGTAAGAAGTGGCTTATAACCATGAGCAACATTGACTGAAGGATTTTGTTTTTCATCAGATATTAAAGACTCTGCACAGAACATATTCAAACATGAAGATGAAACCTGTATGGAATGATATCAACCCTAAAGCAGTGACCACAGATGAATTGTTTGGATACCTGCACCCTGCTACCCGAGAGTGGAAAGATGGTGAGTGCTTAGAAGCAACCAGTCTTTCCAGCGTTATTTTGTTGCTAAGACCATGACCACACCTCTATGGGATCTCGGTGTAAATTAGAATTTGCATGTTTCAGAGCTCTTGTTTGAATCATTTTGAAAATAAATTGTCATGATAGTACAGTATATAACTTTTTGAAGGTCTGGTACAATAGCAGTACAATCTACTACTACTTCTAATAAAGTCAATTCTATTTAAATATTACTCTTTCCTTCAGGTTTGTTCTCCTCTACCATGAGAGAGCTGTCTTCACTGAGCCACGATGGACCTAAATGGATTGTTCTGGATGGAGATATAGACCCAATGTGGATTGAGTCACTCAACACAGTGATGGACGACAATAAGGTCAGACTGCACCTTTGTAGTCTTGATCTTGTTCTTGTTTCCATTCTGCTAAATTTTGGTCTTTTGACTAATCCTCAGGTTTTACATAAGCCGGCTCAAAACGCAAACAATAATTTGTGAATGCATGTTTATCAATCTATCAATGCTTCTTCTCCCCTGTTCAGGTTCTGACTCTTGCCAGTAATGAAAGAATCAGTTTGTCCTCCTCCATGCGTCTCCTCTTTGAGATCTCTCATCTAAAGGCTGCTACTCCAGCTACTGTATCCAGAGCAGGAATACTGTACGTCAACCCACAGGACCTTGGCTGGGGCTCGTAAGACACGTACACAAACACACACACACACACACACACGTTGAAAACCATGGACTTCAATAAACAATTAATTTACTTTTCTGAAATTGTATTACAGTGCTGTCTTTACTGTATTTTCAGCTATGTGACAAGTTGGATAGACACCCGACAGGCCCAATCAGAGCGAGCCAACCTCACCATTCTGTTTGATAAGTATGTGCCGTACTGTCTGGAGCAGGTCCGCTGCAACCTGAAAACTATCACCCCGATTCCAGAAAACAGTATGGTGCAGGTGAGATCACCACCCACACCCCCCGCATGCTTATTTTGCATTTTGAATTAAGGGTCTTAATCAGTGTACCACATACGTCCCTTTACACCATCACTTACGTACATTGTGTACTGTCTAATCAGATGCTACATTTTTTATGTTGTGCATCAGACCTTGTGTTCCCTGTTGGACTGCCTGCTGATAGAGGACAACACTCCAGTTGACTCTCCCCGAGAGCTTTATGAGATCTATTTTGTCTTCGCCTGCGTCTGGGCTTTTGGAGGGGCTCTTTTTCAGGACCATGTGTGTGGTGACAAAATCTTTTCTTGAAAAGCTAACTTTTATTGCATTTTATATCATCTTACATAATCAGATAATGCAGATCATTATAGAAAACGTTGTTTTCCCAACACCTTAATCCCAGTTAAATGACTACCGTGCTGACTTCAGCCGCTGGTGGACTAAAGAGATGAGAGCAGTAAAGTTTCCCTCCCAGGGCACCGTCTTTGACTATTTCATAGACCCTGAGACTAAAAGGTTTACTCCCTGGAGTGAGAAGATGGTGACATTTGAGTTGGAGCCAGATGTACCATTACAGGTACTAATCACTGCACATTAATTCACACACTCATTCAGATCTCGGAGTTATTCATGTGATGTCTGTTTCAGACAGTGCTAGTCCACACCCCAGACACCATATGTCTGACTTACTTCATGGACTTGTTGCTCCAGAGGGGCAAACCTATCATGTTAGTGGGTACTGCAGGAGTGGGCAAGACCATTTTGGTGTCTGATAAAGTCGCCAAACTCATGGAGGATTTTATGGTGGCCAAAGTTCCCTTCAACTACTACACCACCTCAGCCATGCTGCAGCGTAAGAATCACATGAATGAAAGCAAATATGTTTTTGATGTCAGTGCTTATAATATATTAATAGAGATTCTACAGTGTCATTTCACTTGTCACTTATGTGCAATAAATAGACAACTAAAATATTTGTCTATAAGGACAGGAAGAACTCGAAGTAGAATACCCTTCAAGGGATATCTGACTAATTTATTTTGTCAAATATTCCTGCCCTATACTAAATATTTTGCAGAATACATTATGAATTGCAAAATCCAGGCTTCAGATAAGATGTTGACCGTTTCTGCATGTGCAGTCTGTCACTATCTGTTGCATCGTGTTGTAGCATTCATTACAGTACTGTGTATTTTTTAATGATCTGTTCCTGGTACAGATCTAAGAAGCACCCCTCATAATTTTTTCTGTGTTGTGTAATTTCTTGTTATTTTCATGAACTGTCGTTGTGCATTATGTGGACAGGCGTCCTGGAGAAACCACTGGAGAAGAAAGCTGGTCGTAAATTTGCTCCACCTAGCACTAAGAGACTCATCTACTTTATAGACGACCTCAACATGCCTGAGGTGGATGTTTATGGGACCGTTCAGCCCCACACACTCATACGGCAGCACCTTGATTACAACCACTGGTATTACTTATGCACATACTCATAGTTCATAATTTTACTGCTACATAATGAATGTAACACATGTACTGTGTAGTTAATGACACTGATAAAGAATTTAGTTGTCAGTTTGGCTCTAAATAAACTGAATCGTTTAAGGTATGACCGACAACGACTGGTTTTGAAAGAAATACACAACTGTCAGTATATCACCTGTATGAACCCAACAGCTGGAAGCTTCGCTATCAACCCCAGACTGCAGGTACAGACATGCATATACACAGGCATGTACAGTACTTGCCAAATTTACACAATACTATTTTCAACATGGCTTCCTACTAAAACTTTTGAGGTACCTCAGAACGTTTGTTTTCAGTAATAAATAATAATAATAAATGTGACTTGGGTCCAGTCAAAGACTGTGCTAAATAAGTCTTAAATCTCCCTGCCTCCATTCCAGAGACATTTTTCAGTGTTTGCAGTACATTTCCCTGGGGCTGATGCATTAGCCACTATCTTCTCCAGCATCTTGTCCACTCACTTCCTACAAGGAGGTTACAGCTACGGCGTTTCTCGCTCAGTTGGAAATCTCATACAGGTACATTTACACAGAAGTATTATTCCAGCATTTGTCTTAGTTAAAAACGCATTTTAATCTTTGCTCAGTTCTATGCAAACATCAGTCTATCAATTTCTATGTGTTTGTCAGCGTTATTATCTGTCCAACCATTTCTGCATCGAACCATCTTTTGGTTATGCTCGTTCAGGCGTCCATTTGTCTGCACCAGAAAATCAGTCAGAACTTCCTCCCTACAGCAATACGCTTCCACTACATTTTCAACCTGCGAGACCTCTCCAACATCTTTCAGGTAATGCACATGTAGTCACTGGTCGTTTATTTGTGAAACACACAACACTACCCAAAGTCAAATTATTGCTGGGTTAAAATCCCTTAATGAGACTGTGATGTGTAGGGTATTCTGTTTGCACTGCCTGAGTGTATTCGTTACCCCATGGAACTGGTTCACCTTTGGCTCCACGAGAGCTCCAGAGTCTACTCTGACAAACTTATGGAAGAAAAAGATGTTGAACTCTTCAACAAAATCCTTCTGGACACTGGCAAGCGATACTTTGAGGTAAGAAACAAGGAACAGAAATATTTAAACTTTACTAGAATACTAGACAAAAAAATGTCCTTTTAAAATCAACAAAACAACATTTTGTGGTAGATCCCATATTGTAAAGGACATCGATGTTTTCAGGCAAGAACTCAAAACAAAGTATCTATCTCTAGTTAGTGGAGGCACGTCCTAACTGAGGAGAGTTAATGTTTTCTTATTTTTTTTCATATCTCGGTTTCTGCCAATTTTCTACAGGGAATAGACGAATCTATCTTTATCCACCAGCCTTTGGTGTACTGTCACTTTGCTCAAGGTGTGGGAGAGCCTCGCTATCACCAGGTAGACATGTTAATTCTCATGCAAGCTAGTCAGAGCTATGTTAGTTTGGATACTGTTTTGCTCCTTTCAATAATAAATGTATTATTATTAACTGTTTAATTGTTTTACTTATCAATACAATATGTGGATTATCTGTAACTTACATATTCAAAGACATTATTGCACAAATTCTGCTGTCATGTATAATCTGTCAGGAAATAAATGAGGATGAATACACAGCCCTTACTAAACTAATTAACTCTCATTTTATTATGCATTGTGAAATAAAATGTAATCAACTCAAGTATTAATAAGAATTTAATTTCGTTACCTTTTTGGAAGTTACACATAGTGACTTGGACACTGCTGCCCTTACTGTACAGTAAGGGTTCATTTGTTTATTTTCCTGTCTTTTCAGGCTTCAGACTGGGAGAAACTCCAAAAGATACTGGCTGAGGCTCTGGAGCATTATAATGAGCTGCATGCTGTCATGGACCTGGTGCTGTTTGAAGAAGCCATCCAGCATGTGTAAGACACACACAAACACATGGTCACAAAGTCAAACACATGCCGTGTGCTAACGTACACAAGGGTAGAATTAGAAAGATGAGTTTACTGTATATGTAAACCACAGACCATATGTACAGTATTAATCCTAGTGTTTGTGTTCAGGTGTCGTATCAGTCGTATACTCGAGGCCCCCTATGGTAATGCCCTGCTGGTGGGGGTTGGAGGCAGCGGGAAGCAGAGTCTGTGTCGGCTGGCTGCCTTCCTAAGTATGCTGGAAGTTTTCCAGATCACTCTGCGTAAAGGTTATGGAATAAATGACCTTAAGGTAAGCATGCAGACTTGCCTGCAAAATAAATTCAAAATGTCATTACACTATAACTGTAGTATTACTTTTTTCTTATATTGTCCCTTTTCTGCAACCCTTACCTCCCCAGAGTGATATAGCAGCATTATATATAAAAGTGGGTGTGAAGAACATTGGGACAGTATTCCTTCACACCGATGCACAGATTCCAGATGAGCGCTTCCTGGTGCTCATCAATGATATGCTGGCCTCAGGTTTGGCTACACTGATTTAGGATGACTGTCTTCTCTGATTGTCAATATAAAGATCGAACTTTCATGTAGTGACACCTTTTGTGTGAGAAGTTATAGTATCAGACAGTACACAAATATTTTCATTTCAACAGTATACAGACTGAAAATGCCATTAACCAGATTATTTAACAAAGAGCAGAGAGGACACATTTAACAAGGACTGGGGACATGGAACAAAAGCTAAAATAGATATACAGTATTTCATTATTCATTTTTTATTGCCTGTCTGAAGCAATTTTAGTTTTTTTTACGTAAGGCACATAAATCAAATTTTAATATAATTAGAAAATTTGTACACACTCTGTCTAAAAGTGTGTCATATATGACCTTTTGGGTATTAGCAGTTAAAATACAACACATTATCAAACAGTAATATGATCAAGCACCAGTGGCATTAATTGGCATCATCAACCTAAAAAGTAGAAGCTGTTAGAATTGTGTAAGTAGATACAAATTCATATTTTTAGTCTGTATTGATTGTGTCCTTTAGGGGATATTCCAGACCTGTTTAGTGATGAAGAAGTGGATTCGATTGTGGCATCCATCCGAATGGAGCTCAGAGGTTTGGGACTTATAGATAGCAGAGATAACTGCTGGAGTTTCTTCATTGAGAGGATACGAAGACAGCTCAAGGTTTGAGACAATGAGACATTATGAGCGTTAAACTATGTAAGTCATGCTGTCAGAGTAAAAAACATTACCTGGTTTATTCAAACACATTGTCATATCGCTTATTGTAAAATATTTCTTTCTCTCTCTCTGTCCTCATTTCACCTTTTCTACCTGACCTTTCACCACCTACTCTGTGCTCCAGGTCGTCTTGTGTTTCTCACCGGTGGGGTTCACACTGCGGACACGTGCCCGCAAGTTTCCAGCTCTGGTGAATTGCACAGCCATTGACTGGTTTCACCCCTGGCCTCAGCTTGCCTTGCAGTCTGTCAGCTCTACGTTCATAGAGAAGATACCAGGCCTGGAGGTAATGACTTAAAAATGTGGCTACTCTCACAGAAGGATGCCAATATAAGAATTTCATGAATCTGTGTGTATCCTTACCCATTGCAGCCAAATGTGAGAGCATCTATCAGTGAATTCATTTCTTACGCCCACACTAGTGTCAATGAGGTGAGTTATTGCAGCGCACTCTAAGTGACAACCACTCCTGACATCTTTCTCTGACACCATCGCTTGATCTCTGGTTTAACTAACAACACCCAGGTGAGTGTCAAGTACCAGCAGAATGAGAAGCACTTCAACTACACCACCCCAAAGAGTTTCCTAGAGTTCATGAAGCTGTATGGCAACCTGCTGGGGAAACAGCGCACAGAACTGATCCAGAAGATGGAAAGATTAGAGAATGGTCTACAGAAACTTCAGTCTACTGCATCACAGGTCAGATAATATGTACTGTACTGCCTAAACCCACACCAGAGTTATCAAGCCGGTTGTCAACCTGATAGCCTAAATGTTATTGTTTTTTGTTTAGTTAGTTTTTTTTCTTTTTCTTGTTTGTCCAGGTTGAGGAGCTGAAAGCCAAGCTAGCAGTGCAGGAGGTGGAGCTGTGGCAGAGAAACTCAGATATTGAAGCTCTCATTGCTAAGATAGGACAACAGACAGACAAGCTGAACCAAGAGAGATCTGTGGCTGATGCTGAGGAGCAAAGGGTAGGATGTGTGTGTTGGTCTAGTGGATCTAAACATCCTGGGTCTTCAGAATGTCTGCACATTTTGGGATTATCTTATACCACTTGTTCAGTGGACAAAAGGCAATGGAAGCTAAATAAGTGTCCCTTTAAAATCAGTTTTTAATACATAATAGGTAATTTAGGCATTTCTAATATACAGAATAAAAGTCATTTTGGAGTACATATGTAGATTACTTCAGACCTTTTGTGCCCTTTTTTTTTGGTCATTCAGGTGGCAGCAATTCAAGCTGAAGTGACCAAACAGCAGCAGGATACTGAAGAAGACCTGGCCAAGGCTGAACCTGCCTTACAGGCAGCCAATGCAGCCCTCAATACCCTGAACAGGGTAAAACACTTAAATACAAAGACCTGAACCCTTAGTTAACCCTACAAACTGTGTCAGTAAACAAAGGAAGAAAACATGACTCAGTCCCATTTGTCTATGTTTGTCATCCAGCTGAACTTGACAGAGTTGAGGACGTTCCCAAACCCTCCAGTTATAGTCACCAATGTCTCAGCAGCTGTTCTGGTGCTACTGGCTCCCCAAGGTCGAATCCCCAAAGATCGCAGCTGGAAGGCTTCCAAGATGGTCATGAGCAAGGTGATATCTAACATCTCATAGTCTCATAGTGTTGAGGAAAAATAAACTTTTAAATGACTTATTAGTGTTTAATTCCTTGTCCCTTGAAAATTTAATATTTACATGTTTTTACAGTGTATCATATGTATTTTTAATGTGTATTAACTAATGTTTTGAAAATGTTTTGCAGATTCTTGAATATGTTTAATGTATATATTACATATTCATCTTTTGTTTCCATCACAATTATGGCTCAGTACTAAAAGAGCAGTTACTGAAGACGCTGTTTTACACAGGATCACATACTTTTACCACAATAAATAAGTAATAGTGTATTTTTTTGTCTTATTCGGTCAGAAATACATTGTAATGTGACAACAGTGTATCTAATCCACACGCTTTTGCACACAATCGTCATGCAGGTGGATGACTTCCTGCAGGCCCTGGTGAACTTTGACAAAGAGCATATCCCTGAGGCCACAGTGAGGTGTGTGAAAGACGAGTACCTCAGTGACCCAGAATTCAAGCCTGACTTTGTACGACAGAAATCCTCGGCTGCTGCAGGGCTCTGTGCCTGGGTAATCAACATCGTAGGTTTCCATGAGGTACATACAACATACACCAGCCATCACACACATTAAGTCTCATACCAGCTAAGTGATTGTGCGATGTTTTTCAGTTTGCAGCACTGTGGTCTCTTTGTTTGATATGTTGTTTTTCTACCCAACCTTTGTGCTGCCTTTGTTAGGTTTTTGTAAGTACTCTTCATTTTTTATGTTATACACTCACACACACACACATCAGTTATATAAAGTGTATTCTAATTAGTTAAATTTTGTCACATATTGTTCTAGAAGTCGTGTATGTCAATAATGTGAATTATTCCACATTACATACTGTCATCTTGCATTGCATTGTCAGGACCTTTTTAGGATTTATATTTTAATAAATACACTGTGGAGTATGTTTGTGCCAAATGTAATTCTCTATGCTTGGATGTGTGCTTGTGCATTATCTCTCCAGGTGCTCTGTGAAGTAGAGTTGAAGAGGATGCGTCTGTCTCAGGCCAATGCTGATCTGGCTGAGGCTGCTGAGAAACTAGAGGCCCTCAGGAAGAAACTCAGTGTGAGTTCGTGTAGAAGTTTACCAGGCTGTTGCTTTCCTTTACTTTACTTTGTTTCTTTCTTCGTTGTTTTCTCTCTGTCATCCTATTTGTAAATATGTGTCAACTGCAGAGTGTATACTGTTAGAGAGGAAAGACCATTGTGTTTTCTTTTCTTTTTTTTGCCATATTCGTTCACAGCAGTTACTGAAGTGTTTTGTTAGCTAGTCAAACCTTCCACATACTGTACTGTGCCTGTAATTTGTGTTTTAAACTATGCCATTTGTGTTACTGCATGTATTTAAAGTCACTTACATCCTATACAACTTCAGAATAATCACTAAACCTGTCTAAACCTGATATTTTCTTCAGGAACAAAGGTTATCATACTTTTAGCTGTGCCACTATCTTTCTCCTAGGAGCTGGACAGCAGCCTGGAAACACTGACAACAGCATTTGAGAAAGCCACATCAGAGAAACTACAGTTTCAGGAAGAGGTCAACCGTACCAACAAGACAATAGAATTAGCCAATCGTCTAGTCAAAGGGCTTGAGGTGAGGTAATCAGAGCAGAATACAGTATATTAATAATAAACACATAATCTCTCCTGCATATTTGTCGGTTAACTGTGTGCACTCTGTGTATGTACTTCACAGAGTGAGAATGTCCGCTGGGCCCACTCAGTGGCTCAATTTCATGAACAGGAGAAAACTCTGTGTGGGGACGTTCTTTTAACTGCAGCCTTTATCTCATATGCTGGCTCCTTCTCCAAGAAATACAGAAAAGAGCTGCTGGACAACCTCTGGATGCCATTTCTGCGCAGCCAGAAAGTCAGTCTTTAAGACACTTAATACATTCCTTATAAATAACTCTACAGTGAAAGTCTATAAAAGCATATCTGCAACAAGGGGTTGGAGTAAGGGAGGATTCACAAATACAACAGATGATCTGAGTATTCAAGAGGAATTATGTAACTACATTTAAGCAAGCAATAGGGATTGTCATGCTCGTAATGATCAATAAACTCTGCAGGCCGTATACAGTATGATTACAAGTTGTTCTCTCCAATAGATGCTCATCCCCATGACAGAGGGCTTAGATCCAGTGTCAATGCTGACTGATGATGCGACAGTAGCCCAGTGGAACAATGAAGGCTTACCAGGCGACAAAATGTCCACTCAGAATGCAACCATCCTCACTAACTGTGAGTAGTGGTGTTAAATATGCTATATGACATCAACATACAGAAACATTGCAGTGATATGTTTGCTTCATTATTCTGAGAAATCTCCACATGTGGGTTATTTTGTCAGGTGAACGCTGGCCTCTCCTCATTGACCCTCAGCTGCAGGGCATCAAGTGGATCAAGAGTCGCTATGGCAGCAGCCTCAAGGTTATCAGTCTAGGACAGAGAGGGTGAGTAAACCTAAACCTCCACAGTACCTGAAATGCTGCATTATCTGTCACATTCTGCATAAATATACATAAATAAATGATTTTGTGTGAGAAAAATGTTTAATGTGACGCAGCTGCAGAATGTGTTCAGGTTGCTTAGCATCATTCATACATATAGCAATGCACATGCTACCATCATCAGTTGTATCAATCTTCAGCCGTCCCACTTTTTTCCCAATCTGAGAGAACTGATGTTATTTGTGTAAATGTTTTTCTTCCATTTCAATCTCTTAATATCAAATATTTTTCCAGTTATGTAGATGTGATAGAACAGGCGGTAGTTGCAGGAGACACTGTCCTTATTGAGAACCTCGAGGAGACCATTGACCCTGTTATTGACCCTCTGCTGGGACGACACACAATCAAGAAGGGCAGGTAACAAACTGACAGATGTGTGAGCATGTGTACACACAAAAAAACATCCGTCCCTCTTTGCTTTCTGCCTTTTCCTCATGCTCTACCCCTGCTCTTTTTTCTTGTCACTGTCTCACAGTTGTATAAAAGTTGGGGACAAGGAGTGTTTCTTCCACCCGGGCTTCAGACTTATCCTCCACACCAAATTGGCCAATCCTCATTACAAGCCAGAGATTCAAGCCCAGACTACCCTCATCAATTTTACAGTTACCAGGGACGGACTGGAGGACCAGCTACTGGCCCAGGTTGTGAACCAAGAGAGACCAGACCTGGAGCATCTCAAAGTAAGCAAAATTACTTTTTTCTCTTCTAAGTTGTCAACCTTTCCATGTGTTCTTGCATTTCTGAGTAATAGAATACCAGTTTTCTCTAGTCTCTAGTATTTATATTATTCTATTACTCGATTATCTGATTACCAATGTCCAATACCTACCAAAACAGTCCAGGCTGCTGCCTGCAATGACCTGTTGGTATGAACTCCCTGCAGAGTGAACTGACCAAACAGCAGAACCTGTTTAAGATTGAGCTCAAGCTTCTGGAGGACGAGCTGCTGACCAGGCTGTCTGCTGCAGAGAGTAAGTTCCTAGGTGATAATGTGCTGGTGGAGAAGCTGGAGACGACCAAGCACACGGCTGCTGAGATAGAGATGAAGGTAACATGGTGAATGTGTGTGCTTGGCTTTTATAGCATGGACTAAATATTTTATTAGTTTTTACTTCTTTCACTCATTAGTATATTCCCTTCATTTTTTCCTACGGTCTAGCTTTATTTGTTTTGTTTCTTTTCCTTTTGTCTTCTTTGACTACTTTCCATTCCTCATTTCAGGTTCTTGAAGCAAAGGTTAATGAGGTTAAAATAAATGAAGCCAGAGAACACTATCGTCCCGTTGCTGTCAGAGCGTCTCTGCTCTACTTTATCATGAATGATCTCAACAAGATCAACCCCATGTACCAGTTCAGCCTCAAGGTATTCAGATGAGATAATTAAAGAACTGATTCACAGAAGCAAAACTAGAAGATTATGTTTAAAAGTCAAAACAGTAAATGATGAAAAAAACTATTTTCCTGAATTGATCCTCACTCTTGTTCTCAGGCCTTCAATGTGGTTTTCCACAAGGCAGTGGAGATGGCAGAGGCCTGTGTGGATGTGACGAGCAGGGTCAACACATTAATAGACTGTGTTACCTACTCTACCTTCAACTACATCAGCAGGGGACTGTTTGAGAGGGACAAGCTCACCTTTACTGCGCAGCTAGCCTTCCAGGTGTGTATGTGTCTCTGTGTCAGTGTCAGAGAGAGTGGCTTTTGTTCTTGACTGTGTTCTCTCTCTTTCAGTTGCTCCTGATGAGTAAGGAGATAGACATGCGAGAGCTAGACTTCCTGCTACGTTTTAACATTGACCACAGCTATGTGAGTCCCCTCGACTTTTTGTCCAACTCGACGTGGAGCGCAATCAAGGTACAAGTGCACACATGCTTTTCATTTATTATTGATATATTGTTATTTTTTTCTAGCTCATAGAAACAGATGACATCACAAATCACTACCTGCTGTCTCTTGTCTTGACCAGGTGATGAGCTTTACTGATGAGTTTCGTGGTCTTGATCGCGACATTGAGGGCTCTCCTAAACGCTGGAAGAAGATAGTAGAGTCGGAGTGTCCGGAGAAGGAGAAGTTTCCACAGGACTGGAAAGGAAAAAGCTCCCTGCAGAAACTCATCATGATGAGAGCCTTGAGGCCAGATCGCATGACCTATGCTGTTAGGTGCAGAGGATTGTATTTCTTTTACTGTACTGTCGTTTACTGTTGTATTACTTGTGGTTACAAATGAACTTTTCCTGATTTGATTTGGACTTTTTGCAGTCACACTCTTTTGAAACAAGTGATTGTTTTTAATTTGTATATGTAATAAAACATTTATAACCCAGGCTATTCCCACTCTTCCTGTTGACATACTATAGGAACTTTGTGGAAGAAAAGCTTGGGGTGAAGTATACAGAGGGCCGAAAAACAGAATTTTCTAAGTCCTTTAGGGAAAGCGGTCCAGCCTCTCCTGTATTCTTCATCCTCTCCCCTGGAGTGGACCCTCTTAAAGATGTGGAATCACTAGGTACTGTTCACAAAGTAGCTGTAAACATGCACAAACTGTGTTCATCTACACAAGTCTTCACTACTCACACAAGTAAAAAATTATGTGTTATAATATATGAAAGAGTAATCACAAATTTAAAGAGAAATAACATGGTAGAAATATAATCCCTAATATTTTTTTCTCTGAGTGCTTTTTTAGTCTGTCTCAACAAAGAAAAAAAATCCACTTTGTGTGTCCTCAGGAAAGAAGTTGGGTTTCACTATCGACCTTGGAAAGCTTCACAACGTGTCCTTGGGTCAGGGCCAGGAAGCTGTGGCTGAGGTTGCCATGGAGAAGGCTGCTAAGGAGGGCCACTGGGTTATATTACAGGTTTGACTGCAAGAAAGATGAGTGTGTGATGTGAATGTTTGGATTGATAGACCAAATTAGACTTAAAACTAATCGTGCTGCAACATTCACTTCGATTTTGATGGTGGACTTCTTGTCATCTCCCTGCAGAACATTCACCTGGTTGCTCGATGGCTGGGTTCACTTGAGAAGCTCCTGGAGCGCTTCTGTGAAAGCAGTCATCCTGACTACAGAGTGTTTATGAGCGCCGAGTCAGCACTAACGCCCCAGGAGCACATTATCCCACAGGTAGAGACGCAGTTCTGCTTTTGAATAGTGGCACTAATTACTGAACATACTGAAACTATCTTCAATCTTTTATTGGGAATCCTGGGAACAGGGCATTCTGGAAAATGCTATCAAGATCACCAATGAACCTCCCACAGGCATGCACGCCAATTTGCATGCTGCATTAGATAACTTTGACCAGGTGAGTATATACTGCCTGCTTTGTGTTGATGTTTCTCATGTTTTTATTGATTTATTCATCAGTTTATTGGCCCCTCTATAGGATATCCTGGACCAGTGCAGTCGCGAGCAGGAGTTTAAGACCATCCTCTTCTCTCTGTGTTACTTCCATGCTTGTGTGGCAGAGAGAAGGAAGTTTGGCCCCCAGGGTTGGAACAGAAAGTATCCCTTTAACACAGGAGACCTCACAATATCTGTTAACGTCCTTTACAACTACTTGGAGGCTAATGCACAGGTTGGATGTGTTATGGATCTTATGTATAGCTGTCAAGGTTGTGTAGTGTTCCACAACAAGGATAATTAAGATAGTGATTGTACTGTCAGTGATTTTCATAATGATTATAATGGTGAAGGTGCCATGGGAGGATCTGAGGTATCTGTTTGGGGAGATCATGTATGGTGGACATATCACTGACGACTGGGACAGACGGCTCTGTAGAACATATCTGGAAGAGTACATGCAGCCCAATCAGGTTTGTGTTTGTGTATGTGTTTGTGAGAAGACAAAGAGAGAAAACCTTCATATAAACATCGGTCAAGTTAGGCTGATAGTGATTTGATAGTGTTGTAAACTGTCTCTGGTGAAGATGAACTTTTAGGTACATCCTCTGCACACCACCAGACTGAAATTAAATTAAACAACTCGAGATGTGAGCAAGGTCAAGACTTTTTAATTTAACATGTGGCATTAACTATACCAGACACACTTTTGATAGCCTGGGTTGTGACTTATCTGTGTGTGAGTTATTACGTTAGATCTGAAGCTAAAGGTTCTTCTGTCTGTACTGCTCTATTTCCCTAGTTTGACCGGAAGCTTGCTTTGGCTCCTGGATTTTTTGTCCCCTCCAACCTGGATTATCAGGTAATAGATATGTTTGAGGAAACACTTCCTTTGCTACATTTAACCATAATAGTCAAACCTTTTTTATTTTGGCCAGTTTTACAATGTGAACAGAAATATAACTGCACCCTGCTGTGTTCAGTCAGCCCTGAATAGAGAAAGGTTAAGGGTTCAGTTCCCATAAGGATAGTCTATACTTTAAACAGTATATCTCACACTCAAACACTGAAAGTAATATGCAGTATACAGTATCATAGATAGCATTCACAATTTGATCTCTCCGACTTCTGCAGGGTTACCATAATTTCATAGATGAGATGCTTCCCCACGAGAGCCCAGTGCATTATGGGTTACACCCCAATGCAGAAATTGAATTCTTGACGGTGACGTCAGACAATCTTTTCCACACTCTGCTGGAGCTGCAGTCTCCTGATGCTGTGACGGGTGAGGGAGCCTCGCAGACACTGGAGGAGAAGGTATCTACATATACATGTTTAGTTATTTATTTATGAGATATGTTTTTTTTCTTGACAGGAAATCAAAAGCATTTTTTTAGCAGTGAACAATACTTATTAGGTCCATTTAACACACACAAAAACTAATCCTTTTTTTTACACAAGCTCCTCTATTAATTTACTACTGTTGGAAATACAGTCGCAGCCTCTAATTCTTTAAAATGATAAATTCTGATAAACACGATTGAGCATCTCATTAATCTAATAACTTTGGCAAATTCCTTTCCTATGCTTATGCTGATAACTCACTCCATGTCCCTCCAGGTAAAAACTATTTTAGATGAAGTGTTGGAAAAGCTACCAGAAGAGTACAATATGTCTGACATCACCTCTAAGACAGCGGAGCGGTCCCCGTATATCCTGGTCTGCTTCCAGGAGTGTGAGCGCATGAACACGCTCATCTCTGAGATACGGCGCTCACTGAAGGAACTAGACCTGGGACTCAAGGTAGTGTTTGCTTGTAGTGCTCAACATCTCAGTATAACCAGCTTATATTATACCTTCATCTGACTATTGCAGCAATGTTGGTAGTATCAGTGCTGCTTGTAATGAAGAACCAACCCCTAGTAAGATACGTCCTTCTCCTGTTTTGTGACTGGAAACTCTATCATGGTGCCACACAAATCCATCCAATCTGCTAATTTCCTTCATCTGACCAGGTGGCATGCAAAGTTGTGAAAAGCTTGGCAAGGAGATGTTTGTTTCTGTAATTACACTGGTGTATCACATTTCATGTGATTGCTACGTGTGAGATATTTGTATTTACAGTGATTTTAAATGTTAAATCTCTGTCAAAGGGTGAACTGGCCATTTCCTCTGAGATGGAGAAGCTGCAAACAGCCCTGTTCTTTGACAACGTCCCTGACACCTGGACCAAGCTGGCATACCCCTCCATCTACAGCCTGTCAATATGGTGTGTTTGTATGTTTAGCATGTTATGCATTGTGTACAATGTTCCAAAATAAAACACATTTACATAAATGTGTGTGTTTTTGTGTGTGTCAGGTATAACGATGTGTTGCAGCGTTGTAAAGAGTTGGACAGCTGGACGCAGGACTTGTCTCTGCCCAGTGTTGTCTGGCTGTCTGGACTTTTCAATCCACAGTCCTTTCTCACCGGTAAACACACAGTTGTGCATAAAGAAGAACTAAAGAACTTTGTAGGTATATGTGTACATGTCTCCCATCATCTTTCTCGCTTGCTCCGTCTTCTTCTCTTTTTAGCTGTGATGCAGACTCTCGCACGTAAGAATGAGTGGCCTCTGGATAAAGTGAACTTGACAGTGGATGTGACCAAGAAATTTAAGGAGGAGTTCAACCAGCCTGCCAGGGAGGGTGCATACGTCTATGGACTTTACATGGAAGGTACTGTAGTCAGACTAGTCATGGTGCCTTTTTGCTTAGGGCCCTGAACCTACATATCCAGCCTTGGGCTGTCAGAGGTGATTGACTTGATCACTGTGATCACCTTTTTAAGTAGGGTCATCTTTTTTTTTTTCATCATCACCAATATCTTTCTACAGGTGCAAGGTGGGACACTCAGGCTGGGGTGATCACTGAGGCCCGTCTCAAGGAATTGACCCCCGCCATGCCGGTCATCTCAGTCCGAGCTGTGCCCAATGACCGTCAGGAGACTAGGAATATCTATGAGTGCCCACTCTACAAGACCAAGATCAGAGGACCCACATATGTGTGGACACTTAACCTCAAAACTAGGGAGAGGCCAGCTAAATGGGTGCTAGCTGGTGTAGCTCTGCTGCTAAGTGTGTGAGAAGGAGTTTAGAGTGCATGCATGTACCATGTGTTTCCATATATTGGGGGATCCTTGACTTTATGTTCCACTTGTACTTATTTAACCATTCTGTAACACACAGCATTCCACCTGTAGGCCAGATTTTACATATGATGTATTTGATTATATGTTATTAGAAGTTAAATAGGATGGAGGATATTACTAGCACAGCACAATCTCAGGAACAGAATCAGTTTCTTCTCATTTTATTGAAAAATGGTAAAATATACAGAAAGAAATGCCAAAAATTCACACACGAGATCAGTTTGAACCGATCAAGTCAAAGCTTGTTTTGAACAAATCACATCTATAAACTACAAGATAACTCTATAAGCAGGAAAACAAAAATATCAGACAGTGCTGCCTCATTAGAGCGGCATTCAAGTGTGATATTTTGTAACACTTGTACCTCTTACAGTATGTTATGCAGCAGTTTTAATAGGACATTAAATTACACAGGTGAAGTCATTCTCAACGTGACAAGACAACATCTAATTGTCTTTTTGCGTTTCTTACTACTTCACAGTACACAAGTGTAGTTACCATTCATTCAATAAAAAAATAACAAAAGAAATGTGTGTATACCAGCTTTTTTTTTCAACTGGAGATTCTAATGCACATATTGTAGCTCAGATACTATATGTGCTAACAAGTCAAAATCTTTCAAATGTTTGGCCTCTGTGTGTGTTTTTCTGTGTTTTCTAGTCACTGTCAGACCAGTCAAGCTCCATCATGTCCTTGGCTGCGGCAGCCATGTTGATCTTGGTTCCGTGCCGCACACTGCAGCTCTTCACAGAGTTCTGATTGGATGACGCCCGCATGCTCACCTGCACCCCAGAGTGGCCGATGACACCCACTTCACCTCTAATCTTTTGGCTGATGCTTTCGCTGAGGTCACCTCTGACTCCCTGGACGACGACTCCCATGTTACTCCTGTGACCCCTGACTCCATGACCTACAACCTTCATGACCCCCACGTCACCGATGTTCATGTTCATATCCATGTCACCTAGTCTCTCCATCTCCCCCATATCATCCATGTTTAAGGACAGCATGTCCCCCAAGCCCCCTAAACTCCCATGAAGACCTTTGAACATTGTCGGGAGCCGCCTTCCATCTATTCCTTCCTCATCAAGCCTGTCTCCCAGTTTTTCCATCTCCCATCCTCCCTCCTTTTCCCTCTCACCTTCTGCCTCACCAAACCCACCTGAGTATCCTCGGACTATAGTCGTCACTCTGCTCCTCTGCATCCCACCTTTCTCTCTATCCCCCTCCTCCCACATTCTTTCCTCCCTTTCCACTACGCCCCCGGGGAAGCTCCTGAGTGTCACCTGCACCCGTCCTCCCTCCATACTCCCACTATCATCTCGCTCCCTCTGCCCCCAGCTCTTCTCCTCCAACGTTCCTTCCTCTTCCTCGTCTTCCTCTCCTAATCTGCCCTGCAACCCACGGAGCATGGCGTGCAGCCTCCCACTGTCAAGTGAGCCCATCCCCATCTCCAGCGCTCCACTGCTTCCCCTCTCTGTGTCTCCGTTGCTGAGGGTGCGGAGGAGAGAGCTGACACCAGCACTGCTGAGCCCTGCACTGTTGGAGTCCTGAGAGTGTGAGCGGAAGAAAGAACCGGAGGAACCCATGGACATTGGTGTGAAGAACTGATAAAGTCAGAGAGAGAAGGAAATGAGTCAGGCCACTATAATAAAAAGCTGTTTGATGATTTATTATTCAGCAGTCTAAATAGATTCACATTTACTTCATTCCACTTCTACTTACTGGTGAGATGTTTGTGCGCTCCATGAGTAGGGAGGTCGGACTTGGCGTCATGTTGGACCTCTCCATCAGTCTCTCCTCCCACAGTCTGAGCCTTCTCTCCCTCTCTTCCAACTCCTTTTCTTTAGAGTAAAGCTCCCTCTCCAGCTTCCGTAGGCGCTCCAAGGTCGACTCGATTTCACACCTGTAGCATGTGCGCGCACACAGAGAATATCCGTCATCTACTGTGACAGGCAGATGTGGCCAAAAATAAGGCTGAATTTTAGAAAGCTCTGCAATTACTACAGAGGTAATAATGGCATTCTGAATCCATGCCACATAAAAACAATCATATTTTAATCTACATTTTTATCATATCTGTAGTATTTATGTGTACCATACTCATAAACAGCTCACAATTACTATACAAGATGAAGCCTGGTCACTGAGAAATCTCTGACCAAGTACTGTCTGCTACCACAAGAGGTCAGTGTGGGAGTGTTTGTCAAGCAAACCGTCCATGAACCTGCATTCAGAAACACAATCAACTCTCACAGCAGCTAAAAAAAGACAGAGATGGTCTGTCTGTTCATTCACCCCCACTTCACCTCCCCTCTCCAAGTTTTTCCACTCATAACCAGAACTTCACTTTGAATTGATTGCCTCATTGTACTCGTTAAATATGCACAGAATCTTGCACCTTCTCCTTTGCTCCATCCACCTTCCTCACTGTTTTTTTTTTTTTCCTCTTGCTCAATGTTTTAGATTTCACACACACACAATACATTTCGTTTCCTCCCTGAACTCCTCCTCTTCTTCAGTTCAAACCTGATTTCTCAACTACCTCTCCCCTGCTCCCCCTCCCCACGCCTCCTGTCTTTCTCCCCTGAGGTGGAGCGAGGGCAGAGTGGAGGAGTAGAGGAATCTCTTCCATGGACACTTTCCAGAGAGCTTATTATAGCCTGAAGTAGACTACAGGGTCACACATTCAACTTTTCTCTTGGGCTTCACAGTCCACAGAGCTGCGTATGTGTGTGGCTTGTGATAAATTTGTGTGCATTCATATTATTGACGTAAAGTAAACCACACACTATATTTGCCATTGTCACAATAGACCAAGACTTTACTGTATACAAAGCAGAGAATATGCCTAATTCTCAGACAAAGTATAATAACAGAAGAAAGTGGCTGTTTTTGGATGTGTGTACCTCCACTGGTCCTTGTTATGTAGGAAGGAATTACACTGGTCCGGTAGTCTGCTGTCATTGGCCATGGTCTCCAGGATTGCAAGAATCTGCTTGAACTGTGGACGCTCCTGTAAGTAAATGCAACCAAACAAGCTAAAAAAAACTATCCATTGCATCAAATTGTCTTTGAAAGAATGAAAATTAGACATAAAAAAAATTTCAGCAAAATACTTTGTAGCTTTCCCGGGGTTACCTTTGGATCAGCTTGCCAACATTTCCTCATAAGCTCTGCAAAACTTGCTGGACAGCTGGTGGGGATGGTCAGCCTCTAGATATCCAAAGACAAACACAAGAAGCAGACATTTTTACTTCTTTTTGCAGAAAATGCATGGCCAACTAAAACCTGCCTTCCAATTCTAAATACATTCTAACACTTCATAATGACAGTGCCAACATGCTCATGTTTTGCACATGTGTTTACCATGTTCACCATCTTAGTTTAGCTACTCAGCGTGCAAACTGGCAGGAATGTATAAAGGACAAATAAAAATAAAAAAACAATATTTCATTCTGAAAGGGACACACATTTCTGTACCGAATGATATGTTATGCCAAACTATTCAATAATTATTAAGACATATCAATAAAAGCCAAAAATGCTCTCTACAACCTTTTGGGTGCAGTTATTTAACAGAAACTGAGTATATGTGCTTCATCAGCACTGTTTGTGTGTGACTTGCTCAGATTTGAATGTCAGTGACCTGGAAACACAAGTAAACAACTCCACAGCTGCCAACGTATTTTGAATCATCTTTTGCTAAATGTCCAACAAGACATCAATATTTTCCAGATGAATCCCACCTAACCAAACCCAGTGAGAAGAGCACAGACAGAAAAACAGAGAAAAAAATGACATACGCATATTTTTAATGTGACATTGAAATAACCAAAACAGTTCTAACTTTGGCAGAATATATAAAATCCCATCACTCACAGCTGAAACCTGATTGTGAAAACAGGTTTTGTAGCAAGGTTCCAGTAAAAAGGTGCTGTTTTAATAAGTTATTTTTCTGTATGTTTATAGATTTTATATTGAATTACACATTACAATTGAACATGTTGAATCATCTATCAAATTTAAAATGTACACTCTTGTCAAGTTGTTATGACATAAAATGGAAACATTTGGAAGCGTCTAGCTTAATGTAATGTGTAAACTGCAGCAGCACAGCACTGAGATAATGTGCCAGCATTAAAGAGCTCCTCGCATCACCAAAGGTCTGAATGAGCCCAGACAGCTCCATAATACAGTGCAGTAAATGGAAACAGCTTTCTCTGGGGATTAATTCCAAAATATCACCAACTGAGTGCAGAGAGGGCAAGTTAGAGGGTCAGGAAGGGAGGTACAGCAATGGAGGGGAAAATCAGAGGGAGACTGGGAAGGGAAAGAGAGTATGAGTGAGTTATTTAGGGAGAGTATTTGGAGATTAGCCAACAGCTACGCAGGAATCATGTTCTCCGAGTTGTTTGTTGGCCCCCGGTGTGTGTGTGAGGGTGGAACTGTTGAAGGGAATTCAGGCATGTCAATAACTGAAACACATACGCTGTATAACAGTCATCCCACCGCCTAGAAACCTCTTGAATCAACCTTCCTATCACTGAAATCTTTCTCCTTTTCCCTCTTTCTCTCTCTCCGTCTCTCTTGTAAAGACTTTAGCTCGAGGGTGGGGGAGTCTGGCTGAGATCCACTGCTGTGTATCCTGGCCTTACAAGAGCAGAGAACTGACATCAGGCCTAAAAATACCCAACCTCAGCCTCACCAGCGCACAGTGGAAACCATGAGAGCATTGCATTGTTTCTCCAGCCTTCTCAAACTCTGATGCTTCTATATGCTGATGTGTGTTTGCGCTAACGTGTGGGTGTGTATGTGTTACCTCTTGTTTCTCCACCACCAACCATGCAACCTGCAGCCCTTCGAAGCCTTTGAAAGGAACTTCCCGAGTCAGCATCTCCCATAGTACCTGTGAGAGCAGACAGGGTTGCTTCCTTCAGACAGACGTGAGAGCTTTGATGTGCTACTGGTACCTCCAAACACAATGCACAATTATGTTGCTCACATTTGTTATATACAGCTGTCTTTAATGTCTCAATGGTGATATTCTCCTAAAAAAAAGACTCCATTACAAGAAGACGTATCATTCGATTATTTACTCAGTTTGAAGTTCATAATGTTTTGGCCCCCTCAGTTATGTAAAAAGGGAACCAAAGCATTACAAAAGAAAATGCACTTCAGTATGACTCCACCACTCACTATGACCATAAACATTCAAAAACCATAATCTTGTAAAAGTAGAATTCATTAGATTGTACAGGTGTTCCTAATAAAGTGGCCAGTGAGTGTACATGAACAGATTTGTTTGACAAATGTATAATAAACAACCTACAGTACTATAAGAGACTTAAAGGACCACAAATCTAAGTAAGCATTTGTGATTCTAGCTGTTTCTAGTATTTAACTGTGTTCAATACTAACAGTGCTGGTGCAGTAGTGAGGTTTGCTTCTTCGTCTTGAAGTACAGACACATACAGTACTGCAAACTCACCACACCATAGGAGTAGGTGTCGCAGGTCTCAGACACAGGCAAACTCTGAATGACTTCAGGAGCCATCCAGGGAAATGTGCCCACCACTGTCATGTGGGTGGTGTGGGAGAGGAACTTGGATGCCCCAAAATCACAAATCTGAAATCCAATCAGAGAGGGAGAGAACGGTGAAGGAAACACAAAATGACCTGTGTGTCTGTGAACTGAATATAAATATCTTTCTCACAAACCTTCAGCACTTTTTCCGCTGTCATCACCACTGGAAAAGAGAGAACAGAGAGTCCCATCAGAAGCTGTGGAGCATTAAATACTAATATACTGTCACTAAAAGACAAATGGACAATTTGTGTTTAGATGTGTTAAGGAAATTGAGTTTGAGCAACAACTCAGAATGTGATTTAGGTCATGCGTTACCGTTCCGTGACTTAAGGTCTCTGTGAATGACTTTAACTGGAGCTTCTGCGTGGAGGTAATGCATCCCTGAAAGAAAGGAGACATTAATATTGATAGGTATTACAGGTATAAAAACCTGTAATGTTGATTTTGTGTTTGTTTCTGATTATCTTTCCTTCTGACGTTTAACGCTTTGTCATTGTAAAATCAAATTATTAGATACTATTGGTAATAACTACTATTACATCATCTAATAATGTTCAATTACCTTAAAAGTCATACGTGATGATTTAAGGGCAAATAAAAAAGCTGAGCCCACTGCAGTAATAACCAAATACAGGACGCAGTACAGGTGGTCCGTACTTTGACTCCTGAGACTAAATGATAAACCCTGACACGAAGATATTTCCTCAGCTGTACCTTTGGCTATCTGTATGGCCCATGTCATGATTTGCTCCATGTCCATCTCCTCACTCTGGTCACTGGACAGGTACTCATATAGAGACCCCCCGCTAGCATATTCTGCAACACACACAATCACAAAGAAGCAAATACAAGATCAGTTAAAAAAAGAAAAGAAAAGAAAGCATGTACCCGTACACAGCGGATGACACTGGCAGTTACAGCGGGTGGATTTTTTTAAAGAGATGACTGACTGAAATATAACCTCAGTGCTTTTCATTTTCCCCAGCACAGTCTACATTAATATTAGGTACACTGCACCGGGGAAAATACTGTATGTGTAATAAACGCTGGAGACTGAAACACAGAGAAGCTCAAATTAGTGGAAAACACACAACCTTCACATCCTGACTGTCTAATCCAGATTATCTCTGAACTTTCACCTTTGACATTCTGCTCTAATGTCTGGCAATTTAAAGAGACAATATATCTGTAGCCTGGTGAGAAAATAAAAATAAAAAAATATCAGTCTCCTAAATGAATAAATACAATGATGATCCCATCCAAGATGACAACCACATCAAAACATGTTGGTCTCAAATGTCCTGCCAGGAAACGCAGCAATACAGTGATACGTCAAAACACACACACACACCAGTCAGTCATCGGAGCACGTGCTAACGTGGCCTTAAGTTCCAGATCATCAAATACACACTAATAAAGCTAATACACACACACACACACACACGTACTTTGATATAAGAGAGTATGTCCTGAGCCCAAGCCTTTCGTTCCATAGCTTGAACCCTGACCTGATCTTAACCCCAATGTTACTTATATCCATTAGGCCTTAACCTCAAAGATAAAAATACACATCTTATTTTTTAGAGCACTTCTTTCAAACGATAGCCCTTATCTGATTGAAGTTTAGACTATTTGTGCATGTTTAGGTTTTAGGTTCTTGTGGGGACAGCTGAAAGGACACATGATAACATGATACACACACTCTCACACACACACACACACACACACAGGGTCTGACCTGTGACAATGCCATAGTTGGGAGATTCCAGCACGGCTCCATAAAACTGAATGATGTTCTTATGACTGAGGACACTGAGAATCTCGGCCTGGACAAGGAGAAAAGAAAAAGAGAAACAGAGAGATATGAACAACTTAATCAGCAGCATCATTCACAGAAACATTCCTGATAGAGTGTAAACCTAAGTCTTTGAGCTTTTGGTTTGTTATCTATTATTTTTCTGGAAGGCCTACACGAGGGTCTGAACCTGTGTCATGCCACGGGTTGAGTCTCCGAACACAGAACTTCCACACCACAGTGACAAACATGCCATTAATCTGAACTGACATATAGGTCACCACAGCTGGAATATGTAACTGTTGCCAAGCAAAACAGGGTAATAACTGTCAAGTTTAAAAACTCACCCAACATCATTTAAAATATTTTCTCAATAAACAGCAATGCATCTTTTTTTTTCTCATTACTTTTATGTGTGGCTATTAGTGTGTGTTTGCATCTCCACATACTGTTTTATATTCATGAACACAGAGGTGATAAGTAAAATTACTAACTTCTAGTTACTTTTCAGGTTGGGATTATACATAAAACTATGTATTTGTGAAATATGAGGTTGGAGATTAGATTATATGAAATTAACTCAAAGTACTACTTTCACATTACAGTAATAAATCTTCCTGCAATGATCTGCATGATTACTTTAGTGCAAATATCTGTGATGAGTTAAAATATTAACTTAATGTCTTTGAAAGCATTCATGCATTTCACCTGAAATGTTGCAGAAAAGGAGCCACTAAGCTGCAGTTCTCTCATGATCCACCAGCTTGTATTTACACTACAGTTTTCTGCATGTCTGCCCACCCTGTGTCTGTGTGTGGGTGTGAGAAAGTGAGTCTGGGAGAAATAAGTCAAACGAGATCCAACTCCCTTTCCCTGTAGCTTGATATATTGGTTCCTATGTGCACATTATGAAACTATATTTGAGTTTCTTTGACTGGTCTGTGTTGTGTGCACAATTGCACAATCAGCCATGGGAACTCTGACCGCTCGGCAGCTACACAGCCCCCATACTCATTGTGTGCTCTGGCACCTGTTGATCACAGTCAGCATTAAATTTTTCCCTTGTTGACACATCAGTGTATTTTACATTACATAGTTAGACACAGACCAAATGCACATCTATGGGTTACCCTATCTTCCTGACAGTCTACCTCTCCTGTAACATTGAAGGAAATTATGTTCAGGTTGCCATAAAAACTACTCATACTCATGGAAAACCACCCGGAACTGCAGTGCATGATCACCACCACAAATCACCACACATCTCATCCTGATTTTCAATTGGAACAACACAGAAGAGCTAGCATTGAAAAAAAAATTTTACAAAAGGTTGGGAGGAGGAGGAGGAGGAGGAGGGGGACGAGGAGAAGTATGTTTAAGATAAACACATTTTCAACAGCAGACAACAGAGGAGAAGTGGAGTCTGGAGAGAGTCTGGGAAATTTGTGGAAACTGAACATTGAAGTTTAGAGCATTAATGAGCCACAGAGGAGTATCCAGTATCCATTTGTGTGTGTGTGTGTGTGTGTGTGTGTGTGTGTGTGTGTGTGTGTGTGTGTGAGTGTGAGAGAGAGAGAGAGAGAGAGAGAGAGAGAGAGAGAGAGAGAGAGAGAGAGAGAGAGAGAGAGAGAGAGAGAGAGAGACTCTCCTGCAGAATGATGTGATTGTAAGTGTATGTCATCTCCTTACCTCTTTGTCAATCTTTAGTAGTTTCTTCACAGCCACCTCCTTGTCCTGGGATATCCAGAGGGCTCTGTAGACACTCCCGAAACTGCCTCCTCCACAGTTCTCGTAGAAGAGCAGATCCTCATGCTTTATCTGCACAAACGACGAGCCGGGGGACGACATGGCATACTGACTCACGCACACGCAAACACACACATGTACACGCACACAGCCCAAAAGCGAGCCCGCTTAACCACCGACCACGGCCCCAAAAAAGTATAAAAGTCACACACCAGCACAGAGCGAGTAAAGAATAAAGAGAGGAGGAGTAGTTTCTTCCACAGGGTCAGAGTGGATGTTGTCACTCAGCAGACCAGATTGTCAGAGAGAAGAAACCAGAAAGAGCTGGAAAGAGAGAGAGAGAAGTTTTCTTCCTGTGAGTCAGGAAAAGTTGAAGCCCCACTGTCACTGCTACACAAGGTATTACATTGCCTGATAGTGGTGATCCAGTGTAACTGCAGCAATAAGCACACACACACAGACACACACACACACACACACAGTGAGGATGAAGGGGAGGTGAGTGTCTAAGTGTGTAAGTTATGGTTTGCAGTCAGTGTGTGCAGTCTGCCTGTAGCAGACACACTGTTCAAATATGGTCACTGGCATCCAGGGCATTCCTTCTTCCTGGATAACTGTGGCTATATAAAGCTGTCCACACACACACAGGAAGACGGAGATATACAGGCTCCAGCCTATAGCGTGTCAAGCATAGTAAATCTGTTAGCAACAAGGTTGATTGCCACAGATAGCTAAATTCAACTCTCACGGAGCAGGGGGGACAGCGTGTTACTCAACCCGACAGGAATGACATAGTGACATCATCAGGCAGGAAAGCCATGCTGACATCACTGTGCAGGGACAGGTGAGATCAGCTATGGTAAGTTAGACAGTTCTCAGTTGTTGACAGTAATCAAATGCAAATGTCAACTTGATTCACTGACTAAATAAAGCATCACTACATGTCTGCTAGCAGAGCTTAGAAGCTCCAGTGAATCCGTACACAGTGAAATAAACATTTTAAGATGTTTAAAACAGGTTTTCTTCTTGGAACCATGAATATCTTTTTTATTACATTTTTATGCAATATGATCATCCTTCATTTCCTTATGCACAAAGCTAATAATTGAGGCAGGTGGCACCAGAGAAAAGTGTAGGTAGTAAGTATGGAGTCAGTGTTTTTGCAACATAATTTTGTCAGACTGGAATTTTTCTTGCATCTCTATAAAAACACTGTAGCCTCCCAATTGATGCCACTCCCTCAGACCTGCAGATCTACTTCCTGAGCCACAGAATCACAGGTTGTGCAGTACCTCCCTATTAACTATGGCTTTCACAAGAGATATCTCTATGTGTGTGTATATCAGAGATGTTTTACACAGCCATCTTAGTTCAGTTGCTTCCTTCAGTTAAGCTCCAGGCATAAACAGTAGTTGTTAGATCATTTTCACTTGGACTAAGTGCACCAACTAAACAAAAATATGACTAAACTTAGGCTCCACTAAAGGCAAAACCACATTGTGAAGAATATCATTAAAACATTAGCACTGTTAAATTAGCTCTTTTATTTACAAGGCAGACTACATGTACAGTACACATACAGGCCGCTCTGGGGGAAGCCAGCCTCACAGCAGTTCTCGACACACACACATCACGTCAAAAGCTCCTGAGATCTAAATAAAAATTAACACTTGTCAAGAACACACTGAAAATTTACACCCACATATACAAAAATAAAATTACACAGACTGCACACAACTGGTTAAGATGACAAGAATTCCCCTCAAATCATACGTTGCTTTTAGACTCCGCATCTTGGATGAGTGCTTCCAGATCAAAGGGAGTACGATTTGGTTATACAACTGACCTCAGAACAGATCATACCAAGCAACGTTATCATCCAGAATGACTCTTGTCCTCCAGGAGTCGTGCTCCAATGCAAAACAAGATGCAATACTGTAGTGACAAATCTGAACACTACTTTTAACACCTTTAGGGCTTCAGTGGAACTAATACTGTTCAGTAGTTTGGAAAGTGTCTGACTATTTAAGGGACACTGATATTCATCTAAAGGACAACAAATCCCAAAGATTCTCAAAGACGCTGATATACTCATGTCGATTATTAAGTAAATAAGTAACTTTCAGATTTAATATCTTTCTGTATATTTAACAGGGAAAACGAGGAGTCTTGATTACACAGTTTGTAGGGTTCTCTGTCTATGAGTAGGACTGTCGGGAAGTTTGCTTTACAGGCAGGTACAGTAATATATTGTAAACACGGGCTCATTTGGGGTAGTACAACATTACAGGACATTCAGATAGAAATCCACTGTATAGAACACTAAGCCTATGAAGTTCAGTCATGCAGGATATTGATTCAAGTTCTATACATTACAGTTCTATCTAACAGGTCCCTAAGAGTAAGAACTAGAAGGAAATAAACCCTCGTTCTGGGGGCTGAGACACAGCGACAAGAGAGCAGCTGAAACGTTTCTGGGTCCAGGAAGAAGAGGCTGCAATGGCACAGTATCTGTCCTTGTTCTGTTATAGTCCAAAATACTACTAAAGTCACCGACCGTAATTTGCTACTAAATGTCAAGTTGTGTTATTTTATCCAGGTGATGTGGGTTTTTTATGCTAACGTCACAGAGAAGGCGATGGTGGTGGTGGAAGATTTGCAGCTCATGTCCGCCGAGGTTCCAGCCTGTAGGAGAGCTGTGTCAGTGCCCTCTGGTTGTCGATCACACAGAGCTTCCTAACATAACCCCGTATCTCTGCTTGATTTTTGTTTGGCTGGCATACGTCAGGATCTATTGCAGTGATAGATGAAACAGGGGGAAAAAATGTCATTGGAAAGATACCTGCATGGCCATAAGATAACTTAATTAAAAGTTTGCTAATAAATAATAAACCAGCTTACTGAAGGGTTGGCTTCTACAGTGCCTCACTTGCCGAATTGTGTTTGCTATAATACGCTGGGGGAATGATAAATGACTCATTAGATAGCATGTCAAATGAGTGAAGAATATTATAAAACATAACAAAACTCAAAAATAAATAATTTACTTTGTACAAAAACTCACCATTTTCTCAAAATTGACCATATTGTCAATAAAAGTCTTGTTGCCCTCATGTGTGAATGTCATATCTGTAAAGAAAAATAATTGAATTTAGTAGCAGCCAAGTTCTTCCCATAATGAATTCCTACATGACGCGGAGCCTGACACATTCTGGGCTCTACACTGACTCACACCTTTGAGAAGGAGCGGCATGAAGGGGATGATTGGTGGTTCCAGCTTGGTAACAGTGAGTCGATAAGACCGGTGGTTTCTCGATGGGTCCTGTCAACAAACAATCAAATTAATCATTTCTAAATACTGTACATTTAAAAGTCTGTTTCCCCAGTTCCTTTCATGGTTCTCACCATCATGCTCTCAAACTCAGCATAGAACTTCTTAAACTTGGTGGGGAGTTTCTGCCAATAGAAACAGATACAGTCACAGTGACAAGTGAATGTAGCATTTTAGCATCACCACAAACACAGACTGACTGAAGATGTAGTTTAGATTTGTTTTGTTTACCTCCCAGGTCTGGCTCAGTCTGCTGACAGCAGGATTGCTCATCCCCATAATGATGGCAAAGAACGAATTCAGGTTTTTAAACTCCCGACAGCTACACACACACACACACACACACACACACACACACACACACACACACAAGATATAAGACAAATGAAACCAACCTGCATATGAAATGCGTGAGAGTCACCAGCTGGTCTACTCACTGTGCAGCTATCTTGATGAACTTCTTGAGGAGCTGTACTCTCTTGCTGAGCTGTCCACAGAGGCAGACCTCAGTTACCACCCACAGCTGAACTTGGTTGAACCTCCGCAGGAACAGGTCCAAGTTAGCAGTGGTCCTTCTGAAGCTCTGGCGGCCAAACGTGTGGTAGAGCAACTCGTGCTGGGGGAGAGGAAGGAGGAGACATCAGGGAGAGCATTGAGAGTTTAGACACATTCCAGTGAACAGCTCCTGACAGTCTGCGACAACTGGCCTGATGTTGTTTTGAGTGTGCGTCTGTTCATTTGTGATACCTCGTGTACACAGCTGAAGAGCTCCCAGTCAAACATGGTCATTTGGTAAGCCAGGTCTTTAGAGCTCATCAGCTCAAACGTTGACATGGAGCCTGCAGTAGGACCTTCCTGGTCTGGTAGAGGAGTCTGTGACACACAGTCCACATTTGTCCACATAAATTCACAAGCACATACAGAAATATGAAGCTGAGGTCATATTACATAACAATATGGTATGTATACATCATACATGAGCCTGTAAACCAATTTAATAAAAAAATCACATTCCAAGTAACAAAAAAATATTCGGCTCTTACCAGCCCATTGAGCTGGTCTCTGGGACAGGCAAATAATCGCCCATTGATGCTCAAAGTAGAAAACACTGACACATCATTAGGCTTCAAAATGAGTTTTTCTGTAACAAAAAGCGGGAGAATTGAGCACCACAAGGCATCTTTTACTTGATATTGACTAAAAGATAATGGCAATAATGTGCATCAATCAATGCAAGAAGCTCCAGAGGTCATCTATCTGTAGGTTATGTTGCAGCTGAACAGTCTTCTTACCACCAGCAGAGCTGAAGTGAACCAACACTAGTTCATCGGTGGTGCCTAGTTTGTCGGCTACAGCGTTGATCACTTCTCTTCCTGTAGCCGCCACAGCAACCCGGATAGTTGTGTATGTGTGATCACTGCAGTACACCTTTAGAAGGACTAAACACACAAAGATAATGCGGCATGTGACCATATCAGAGTTGTCCACACATTTGTCCAGAAGAAAGAAAACAAGAACTAACAGCAGCATCTGCAGGAAGCAATGGTTATTACAATCCACTGTTGGATCCAACATCATACTAAATATTTTGCTTTTCTGTGTGTTGGATGTGTGACTCACAATATGAAAACCTACCACTTCCAATGAAAGTTGTTCACCCAATATTTACACCAAATAAAGGGCTCTACTCCACCATTAGGAACCATTATGTATGAGCATTAGTGCCTTTCTCTGGCTGAGCAGTCAGACAGAGACGGTAAAAATAGCCTCTTTGTAAAAACGTCTGCCACATTTTGTCTGCCCCTATGATTTTGTTAGATATTGTGTTAACAAAAGGATTCTAGTTTTCTTGTGAGGATTATAATATTAGAATCCACTCAAAATCATAAATATCAACATTCAAATTTTATGGCAATTTGGCAAGAATGTATGTTGTTAATTTGGGCCAGTCAGTGGCTGAAGAAAACCGATCTCTCACACACACACACACACACACACACACACACACACACACACACACACACACACACACACACACACACACA
>JAUYWH010000009.1:7979697-8033618 GCA_034779795.1 Ctenopoma multispine | reverse complement strand
CACACACACACACACACACACACACACACACACACACACACACACACACACACACACACACACACACACACCAACTTACTCTCATCTTGATTCCTAATGGGCTGTTTCTTTTGCAGCCTTTCCTCTCCATTGCTGAACTGCCGTATAAGAGTTTTCTGTTCAATTACATGAGACAGCATCAGCTCAATACACTGGGATGCGACAAACACGTAGAATGCACTACAACATAAAAAAACAGTGGGCTTACCTTTTTTGTTGATTTGGCTTCTTCTGAACTACAATAGGAAAAATGTGTGTGGAAAAGATCAATTAAATACATTTAACTGTAAGCAGGACATAACATGTGATGTGAAGGTGTAAACATACTTTAGTTTCACTATTTTTTCCAGGTCAGGAACCAAGTCCTTCAGAGCTCTCAGTATCCGAGAATCATTAGATAAACTTTCATACAGCTCCTGCAAAGAGGCAGAGAGGAAGGGACACGCTCAGACTATGGATAGGATCTGTTTAAGCTGTGTGGTTTACTGCATTTGAAAACTTGCCTCCAGGAAAGACATGGCAGCAGATTCCTCCTGCAGCAGATATGTGTGCGCGTTAGCCCATCGCAGGGTCAGAATGAGAGCCCTCCTCTTACTACTGAGCGCATAGTCCAGCCTCTCCTGTTCAGAGCCAGGTGGAGATGCCACATGGTAGGTGAATAAATGGTTAAAGGCAATACAGAGTTGTACTGATACACCATCAACACCGACCGCAGCATCCATTTGTTTCTCATTCACTGACATAACACAGAATGAATCTAAACAAATCTTAAACAAAAGCGGAGGTAGTGGTGTCTAAACCTGTCACAGCGCGTCAAGTAAGAGTACAGTTTCACAATCATCAGTGCAGCAGTGGTAACACTAGACACACATTTGCATGACAGCGACTAAGTCAATAAGAAAATACCTTTGCAGCTGGTGTTACAACCTGTTACTATGGTGTGAAGAGAAGGTGGTCAAGCAGTTAGTAATTCATTAGTGCTGTATGGTCAACTGCTGCTTCAGCACTTTAAGCAGAACGTCTGTCAGTAGCAATGTTACAGTATGTTGGAAACAATGGACACGCCAACATGTTTATTTGTAAGTGTACCTAATAAGTGGGTTTAAGTGTGAACAGGAACAGGAAAGAAATACCGTATCTCAAGGCAGAGAGAGCATTAGAGAGTAAAGGCAGGAAGGATATTGTGCCATGAGTAGAGGGCACAGCTGGCTGTTGGGCATGAAGACACAGTGCATGAGGACAAAATCGTCCACTGCTGGGTCTAACAGAAGAACAACAACAGAGAGACAGCAAGAGGGAAGAGAGTCAGAGAGGAGAGGAAGGAAAAAAAACAAAGTGACATTAATCACTGATCCATTAGTCCTGTCTATCAACACATCCGTCCTTCTTTCTTTCCTAAAATGCTTAAGATGCACTGTAGACTCTCAACTATCTCTGGTAGCCATCTGTTCAAAATTCATTTAAGCCTAACAGCCTATTCATTTTGATTTATATTCATATAATTTTTTATCTGATTACCTGGTTCACTGTGGTGTATGTCCATTCTCATGGTCTCCAGGAAGTGCTCAAGAATCTTCTCTGGCGTTCCTGATATCACAGTGTACCTGCAGGGTTAAGAGCACGCAGAGAACTCCATGAATGAAAACACACAGAGAGTGGTGTATATATGCAAGACTAATCACGCACTGAAGCACACATACTTGATGCTTCCCAGGGTGGAGGCACGAGGACTCTTTTCTAACACCAGCACAGCTTGTTCATGCTCTTTCAAACGCACTGTGTTGGCTTCCACATCCTTCCAAAAATTCAACAAGATCCATTTACAAGAAGAATTCATATCAATGTGTGTCAAACTTGTCAAATAGATTTAGCTTTTTAAATGCAATACAGTTCATCTGCCAGGAAAGGGAGACAAATATTATGACCAGGCAGCATCAGGTAGCATGATGCTTCACACATAAATTAATAAACGTTGTCTTTGCCTTTAGCCTCACTACGGTGTTCAATGAAATGTATCTACCTTTGACTTGGCAGTGACTTTGTGAATATGTACAGGTAATAATATTTCGTCCACCTACCCTGAGTATCCTGTTGAAGTCTTCCTTGTCCACACGAAGGAAGTGGCAGTTGTCCTCTCTCAGGACAATGGAGGCCGCACGAGGTGAATCTGTAACCAGGGCCAACTTCCCAAAGTCGTCACCCTCATGGAGCGTACACACCACACCCTGACACACAGGCACATATGCATGATTACACACATGCCAAGATACAAACACAGCTTACTCTGAGACTAGGACTAGGATGAATCCTGTGTGCTTGTCTATATGTGACCAGAGTGCAGGCACAAACATGTGTGAGCACATGAGCATATGTTGTACATCTGCCTGTACAGTGGCTGTGTGGTTTGAATGTGTGTTTGCATACAATGCCTTAAGCCATTTAATCATAGTGATGAGTCATGATGAGCTAAGCAGAGTTTGCCAAACTCCACTGCTGGTGTTTCCCAGTCCCACAGGGCACATCCTGCTGGTCTGCTCCACATAGACATCATGAGCTACACATTTTAATCCATACCACAAAGACAAAATATCATACATAAGCGTGTAGAAGGATGGATACATTCAGTGCACACACCTTGCCATAGATAACTACATTGACAGAGCCCTTCTGGATGATGTACCATGATGTGCCCTCCTCTCCTTGATTGAACACTGGAAGTTAAAGAGAACACATTATCATAAGTTTTCTTCTATATAATAGATGCCTGCACATTCAGAGGTACATTACAATCCGGAAAAGTAGATAATTATTATTTTATTGTTGTACTTTTAATGGCACTAATTTGATAAAAAGTAAATACAGGCAAAAAAAAGAAAAGAAAACTGACTCCATGAGGAAATTATACTTTGTGTTTATAGCTACCAAGCTATGGTAACTGCAGTTCCAAAACACAAATCATGATTATGTACCAAATGAAAGCATGGTAAAGAATAACAAGGCTTACAAAATCCATTCATTTTCATTCAGTCATGTGCTCAAAACTGGGAAGTAGATAGGTGGGTGTTGCGAGACGAACTTGTCTCAGTTTTGTAGTTGTCACAACAGTGTCAGGCTCCCACTAAACAAAAACACATTCTAGTACAAAGTGAAGACTCACACACGGTTCCAGCTTTTGCATGCGATTCGAATATTACAACACTTGCCAGTTCCCTCTTCACCTGCAAACCAGAACACATAGTTTAATACTGAATGTAGTGGTACTGTAGAAACAGACTATGTTAACAGAAAGACGTATGTTTAGTAACTGTCCAAGTGAACACAGAATTAACTACAGTCCAGCATGAGCACTAGGTAAATTATTTTGAAAAAGAGACTTTCCTGGAGGCAAAAGATGACATTGCGAGGCTGTGAAATGGTCAGAGTGCCTTTCATTGGTCTGCCCATTAAAAGAATAATGGAGATAAGTAGAACTAGGTGAAAGTAAAAGAAGTTAAATAACTTAATTAAGGATGGAGTTATGTGCTAGAATGGGTTTCATGTGATTTACTTGAAAAATGTGACTGCATCTAATGCTGTACAGTAAAAGTAACAAAGGGGATTCTCTGCACGGAGCATGAAAACAACAACAAACACTTGAGTAGTAAGTACAAACTAACAGACTCCTCCACGTAAGGGATGCCTGCCAACATGAGACAGATTGTGTGTAAAACTGTGTCCCGCTACACTGGTAAGAGGATTGCTGACAGTGACAATTTCTCCCTCTGGTCTTAAACACAAACACAAAACTAGCAAGTCATTCTCGTGCATTACGAGCGCTGTTGAAAACGTGTTCTTTCGCTTTAAAAGAGAAGCATCCCAGCTGACTCACAGTGTTGGAGAGGTGAGCTAAGGCCTTGATGTGAAGCAGCTCATCGTAGATGATCTCTAGGTCATCCCCTGTCCTCTGACCAGGCCTGCAGACACACACACAGGGGTTAGTCAGAATACACTCACCATGAAGTGCTCATGCCAACACTTCATGGTGAGTGTCACACAGAAATTCAAATGCTAAAAATTGTCACTACACAAGTTCATATTATATGAATATAATGATATGATAGCACTGATAGTACATACTGTGTTTTGGTTTGCTACTTTAAGCATTAAATTATGCTTAAAAATTGACAGGAGGGGGAAATGGTAAAATAAGCTTTATTGATTTACTTGAACATAATACTGTATATACTGTATAATGATTTGCAACTTATAATGCACGTATAAGTAAGCAATACTAAGCGGCTAAATGATGCACAAATAGTGGTCGTTACTGACGATTTCCTGAGGATCATTCGCAGCAGTGCATCTGGGCCAATCTGAGCGAGGAAGAGGATGGTCTCCGGCAGCTCATCCTCACTCTCCCTTTTCTCCTCCTCACTAGGCAACGGTGTGTCCTCCTCCTCATCGTCAAGAAAACGGTAGAACAGGTACTTATCCTGGAAACCTAACTCCTGGTCCACTGAAGAACATACGAATCAAACACGAATCCACTTTGAGCATGAGATTCAATCTTTAATTTATGTTCTTGCAAATGTATTTCAACCATTAATACTCTCACTGTTACTGATGTTCAGATTTAGTAAAACATCTCTAACTCATCCAACTCCGGGTCAAAAAGTCACATTTCTCTTTTAGTCTAAAACTTACATCCAATAAAACAGTGATAATATGAAGACGCTATCTCTAATGTAATTCAGCTGCACTGAGATATTACTACGGTATGTGAAGATAACGATGTAATGTGTGGAGGAAGACTAAACAGCCCACACAGAAATGAGAAGTCAATAAAAAAAGATAGCGTTGTGGTTACCATGATTTAGCACCCCTTCTTCCAGGAGTGCCTGCCACATTCCAACAGCATGAGACCGTGTGAGAACACACGCACTCTGCAGAACAAGCCAATCCACCAGCTCTGTGCCTACACAGCATTGTCTGCAAGACACAAATTAATTAGGAATTAAAATGCAGATAAATTAAAACCAGCTTTCCATACGAAGACACACAACCATACTCTAACCTGTATGTCTTGAGGTGGTACTTCCTGTCCCGAATCATGTGTGGAGCTCTGGATAGGATGGCGTTGCGGAGGACCTTCCCCGCTCTCTGCAGCTTCTCTGAGGGCATCTACAGAATGCAAGAGCACCAGATTGGTTTGGTGAATTCATTGTGTAAGTGATATACAGTTATGATTGACAGTGATAGACTTTTTATTATTTTGCCTGTATACATTTGATTTTGCCTTCTTTAAGAGGTTTCACAAAAGAACAGCATTTACCATTTAGGTACTACAACCATTTTAAGCCAAATGCTCCAATCAGACATCTGCCAAGACCAACTCAATTCCTGATATCAACTCTTATCTTTTCCCTTTTATCTGCATTGTCTTGAAGTAATGTCAATTGTCCAAATACTACTGGGGGTCAGCATTGGAAAAATGCAATGTTGGCCACGATCAACAGGTGTCAGGACACAGCTCGCTGAGCAGATTGGAGTGCAGAGAGATGCTGAGATGCTGACCCCCATCCTCCACAACATTAAATCCACCAGGTGCTTTTAACGTTAAGGCTGATCAGTGTTCATACAAGCAGATCCTACACAGATCTCACCTGCATCTCAGACAGACAGGAAGTCTGTACACACACACACACACACACACACAATGCTGCTGTTCTGAACAACAAAGGAAACCATGCTAATTGAACAGATGGGATCTTTTTTCTATGTGCATGCATAAGCTAGCATTAGCATAACTACAGAGGATCACAGCTGTGACTCATCGCTCGTCTCTTATCAGAAAGCACACACAAATACACACAACTCCAAAATCCATACATGGCATTTGGCTCATTCACACACATGAAAGTATGCAGCAGTGTCCGATTTTGTGACACTGATTCATTACATCTCTGCATACTCTTTGATTTTAAATATAAACTACAGCATTTTATGGTCAGGTTACCATGCTCAGCTTTTACCTGAGCTAAACAAATCCAAGACAGACGTATCGGTTGAACATATTTACTGAAGTGAGTTTTTACCTTGTTGTGAGCTTTGTTTGTAGAGTCTGAGTTCATGTTGTCTTTGTCTGTGAGCCCTGAGAGGAAAACACTGTCATTAGACTGGATGCTTTGCTGATTTTTTAAAGGATGCAGATATTTCTAATTAGGGCTGCACAAATAATTGTTTTTATATTAACCTATGCAATCTCATTTTTACATGGCAACAATTCAGTCATGTTTGTACTAGGAAGGAGAGCGATTACATCAAACTAAGTGCTGCCTCTTTCACCCTGCAACAAATGACAGGATTGTGTTACAAGGGGTCAAATATGGAAACAACCTCTCTGAACAGCCATCAATAATTGGAGACACTTTTTTTTAACAGAAGTGACTCTGCTCATTCATGTACAAACTGAAAGAACATTTGTTTTATATATATTTTTAATTAAGAGCAGACCAGAGTTTTGTGAGTTTTAGTTGTATCATATCATTTGCTTTGTCTTCACAAAGATAACAATGAATACTACAAAAATTCTAAACATATAAACAAAGAAAAAAAAATTGGCCAAGAATTGTGTGATAAAATTGCGATCTCAATCCTGATTGCCATAAATTGCGTTTCATAAGCCTTACTTATAATACATGAAATATTAAAATGCAAATATACAGACAGGTGACAAAAGAAAAACCTGTAGTTTTGCCCCTAACTGTCTGGGGATCTGAAGGCTCTGTTGTGCTGTAGCGAGCATTCTGCTGGCAGTGATCACCTTCATCATACTGCATGATAAAACATCTCTATCCTTATGGGAGTGGCCTCTTCCATAATGTCCTGTCCCATTCACAGGGCAAAGAGGGTCACTGGATGGAAAATGATGTGAATTATATGTTATGGCCTTCAAATCCACTAGATCTCAACCAAGCTAAACATATGGGAGACCAACGTGCTAGACATCTCTCCCAACCACCTTCAAAGCAATATATGTTAAAAGAATAGTGTTCATTTCTTTAAACAAATTACAAAAACACTGTATGTTAGTTTTTCCTTTAATTTGTCACCTGTCTGTATCGTATATACTATATACTAATTTATTCCATAAAATAACAAAACAACAAAAACATGAAAATATATCAAGTCCATGTCCTGTCCAATAATATTTTTGTGTTCACATACTACTCTAATTAGGTCTATGTTCAGCTTCAGGTACGGCTCCAGTAATTAACCACATTAACACTTCTTGTGTGTGTTTGTGGGTCTGCTCACTGTCATTATTGGATCCACTCTCCATAGCTCCATAAGGAGGGGCCAAGAGTCCAGCAAGGCTCTGACGATACTTCTGCAAGATAAAACACACATCAGAAATCATGTCAATCATGGAAAAATATGCACCTCCACTATTTTGATGCATCATTTGTAAAACATCTACTGGACATTTCTCTCTCTAACACATGCAGTGTTACTTTGTGTGTTTCTAATTACACACACTGCAAGTGCACATCAAAACAAAGCCTTTTGTATAACCAAGATCATTTACATGCAGAACAACTAACATTACGTAACACACACACACACACACACACACACGCATTCAAACCGGGGTTAATGAGAACAACTAATGATGCTAAATATGTACAGATGCTGTTCTTAAGAACAATAAATTGTGTTTGCATTCTGATAGCAGAAACAGGGCAATACACACATTCATCATCAGGGAATTCTTCGCCTAAAAGAGCCACTGCCATCTGCAAGGTCAATACCAAGCAACCAGTGCCTTCTGATGACACATACACACACACTTACAGAGAGAGAGAGAAACAGAGAGAGCATCTGTTTGACCTAAAGACACAAACATCCCCCTATCTCTGTAACTAGAAAGACAATCCAACTATTGACAAGATCCCAATATTACAAAAGACAAACACTGCAAAACAATCTCAGAGTTTCAATTTGATTTCATAAAACCCCAACAAAGACAAATAAATGAAAACATTACAGTGAAATACTCCTACACAATATGTGCCCACATGCACACCACAGACTGCACACAGAGACGTCAGACTCACCTGAGGTAACACACTCAGCTGCCTAATGCTGCAGGGACTGAAACCCCAGAGAGTTTCCCTCTGCTCCTTTACAACTCTCACACACGCCACTGGATAGCATCCTGCTCAAAACAAGCTGCTCTCTTCCGTTCTCGCTCCCTTCCTTTCACACTGTCGCCTCAGTGTCTGTCTCTCGCTCTCCCTCTCTCTCTCTCTGAGATGGAGCCAAGAACCAAACCACTTTCCCATCCCAGGTTACCGGGGTGATCTGAGTCCCTGTATGACCAAGCTACTCTACTAGAGGACAGGAAAGAGGAGGAGAGAAAGAAATGAGTTGTGAGTGCAAGGATAGAAAGGGAGGGAGGAATGGAAGGTGGTTGGCACAAGACAAAAACGGCCAATAGAGGAGAGAGGAAGTGGGCAAGAGAAATGTAGAGTGGGAAAAAAAAGTGTAAGAGGAGTAACTAAGGCAAGAGAAAGAAAGAAGAGAGAAACAGTTTGGCCTAGTCCGGCTCCACTTGCTGGTTGATATACTGTTGAATGTTGATACACATCTGTCTAAAACAACAAGCTGTTTTCCATCTACACCATTTATTCATCTCACTTTCACTTGGTACTAGAATGATGGGGCTGCGCTTTTTTTTTTTTTCTTTCATCCTTTCATCAAACACATGACTGCATTCATCCTGGAGCTTTCTAGTCCTCACCACAGACAAGCGCATGCACACAAATTAGTCCATCCACGGACACACACACACACACACAAACACACACACACACAAACATAAAACAAAAAGATCCTTTTACTATGAGCTGAAAAGGATCCAAAAGAAGAGCACCTCAGGCTGTGCTTTCTGATTTATGTCTACTGTCCTAAAATAGACAGCAGGAGGGGAGACGGAGCGCACTTAGCTTAGAAACACACACATACAACACGCCCAATAATAAGGCTGCACACACTTCAATACCCAATTATTGTATGATCTTGCTTTTATATGTTCCATGAGGCATAGAATGGAAAAATTACATTTCAGTAAAAAAGTTCTACTCATCTAGTAATAAGACTAATATCAGCAATAATGATGACATTTGTCATTTTCATCTAAATAATTAAAGGTGTTTTATCTATGAAAACCACATGGATAAATAAATGGAATGATAGTGGCCCAAGAGAGGCAGCTGCGATGATGTCATCTCTCAAAGAAGTGTCAACAAGCAACGCTAGTGATTATTTATTCTACCAAGGGTTTACTTGTGGCACCACAAGTAAGTGATGATATAACTTTAATGATTAAAGTTATATACATAATATACTAATATTAGCCAGGAATATCAATATACTTATTATGTGTCCTCAATGTGTGACCTTTTTATGATTAGACACAACAGGAAAGATACACACTGCAGCCTCTGTCTGCATGGTTGTTGGATTGTCATTTGGTTTATGTCAGCTGCAAACTAATCTAATTGATTAGTTTCTTTCTTCTTAAAAGTTTAACTGGAGCACTGAGTGAACATTTTAACAGGTTGTTTGCTATTTAAAAAAATAGCAAAATACCTTTTGTTGGCCCACTTTGTTGACAAAATATCACTATTTTTACAATACAGGCAGGAATTGTACATACACAGAGTGTGTACCTACTGGCTTACTTGTGTACTTTAAATAGCTTATTGTTGAGTGTCACCTGAGGATCTATATCAAATAGGTGGAACAAAAGGCAATGTCATGGTGGACTGCCCTCTTGTGGCTAAAGGAACAATTACAATAGAAGACAGTCTACTGAAAATGCAGTATGAAAAGAGAAGCTCTTTTCCAGATGGAAACCATTAGGTAGGCTACCAAGGTAGAATTCATGCTGAATCATGAACTACTACCTCATATTCACAGCTACAATCAATTTATAACAGTCTCTCTCTGTCTCTCTCACCTCCCAGAGGCTCTTGAACTCCCTCTGTTCGATGCGCAGAAGCTCACTGGTCTCTCTGCTGACAATGGTAGCATGGCGCGGTGTGTTGTCCAGGATGGACTCCCCGAACGCCGTCCCAATTCCCAGTGTACAGATAGTGACTGCATCCTACCCACATATAAAACATATTGTTTACATGAATGTTTGCCAGAGAACAAATACAAGACCATACAAGACACTACACGGCAGTAAAAAGAAAGACATAGGGTAAGGTCTCTATTATGAAAAAGGACAGAAAAGGCAAGCAGACAGTTTAATATATGTTAATGCAAATAAATCAAAAAATAAGTGAGTGGTAAACATAGTCTTGTGTAAGACAAATATCTATAAACACACAAACCCATACACAAATAAACCCACAGCGCCCACTGATTTAGACAAATATGCTTCATGTTATGAAAATCTTTTCAGCTCTTCAAACTGACATTTCAAATATAGCTACAGAAACTAGGCCACCAATTGCACTTTAGGGCTACATACTGTACATGAAAAGCATAGCTCACAAAAGAGGGGCTTCTTATCCATCTTCCACCGGGAACAAATCCTTTCTCTGTCCTCTGCCACATGTCATTCTTCCCCCCTATATGTACAATATAACCCTATTTCCACACTCTCGCATAAAGGGTATCCATTGCAGCAGAAAGCCCAATTCTCAGTGGACATGTTTTCTGTGCCGAGGATGTTTGCTCCGGCATATTTAAGCAGAGAGACGAGCTAATGTACTAGAACAATGTCAGCACTGAGGAGAGTCGTGCAGGACCAGCTCTCTAACACAAAGAGCACTTGTAGAGTAGTCTGGATCTTGAAAATAAGGTTTTAACAGCAAAAATCTAAGAGGGACTAGAAAAACAGAATTCACCAATGTCCATGATTTCAACCCACTGTTCATTCGCAATTCAAATAGTTTACAGGAAACACACAACAGACCTTACCGAAGAACAAGTGAAACTGAGGATGTTTTTAGGTTATGTAGCTCCAATCTGACATCAGCTATAGCTTATAATCAAATCTCACCTGGTGATTGGCAGTTTCTGAAACTTTGACATCCAGGGAGCCAGACAGGACAGCATACCAGCTGGTGCCTATGTCTCCCTGTCGAAATACTGCAGACAGTAGATTAACAACACGTCAAAAACATCCTATACAACATAGAGAAAACATTCTAGTCAGTGGAAGTTCAGACCAAAATTCTCTAATGTACAGTAGATGTTCTGCAAAACTCCTTTGTAGATTTCTCTGTAGAACTTAAATTATACTACACTATACATTGCATCCTAATACATCATAGTTCAAATGGTGTTAAGGAGCAGCATAGCATCATAGAAAAGCATCATGACTGTGACTGTGTATAATGTACTGATGGTTTATTATAGGAAGCTACAGTACTACTAGTACACTGGTATATTTGTGCATCTGAGTGTGCATAGTATGTGTACGCACATGTGATGCCTTTCTCCAGGCATTCATAGAAGGCACAGGCACAGATCTGCAGTAAGAGTGGAGACGGGAACTTCTGGAAGGCTTTAACCTCTCGCAGTCTCGTCAAAATAATGTCCACGTCCTCTCCGGAGCGCTCTGAGGGCCTGTGCAGAGAAGACATTACATGTAGGGTTAAAGAAGCAGATCAGTAGTGTTAAAAAAAAAAAAATTAACTGCATAATGTAACTTAATCATTGTGATGGATATCATATTTCAAGCAATATACATTTCTTCCTGATAGGAAATCAATCAAAACCCCACAGTATGCTTTAGAAAGTGTTTAACAGTGATGTTAAACATCTGCAATGAGTAGTTAATGGACTAAGACATGAAAACTCAGTGATATTGTCATTTAAATGACAGATTCTTTTTTGTGCATATGTGTGTGTGTGTGAGCACGCTGATTCATTGTTTGGTGTTTTTAGTGGTAACAGTAAAGAGCGGCAGGCGTTACTTCTCTCATCTCAGACCCCCTGCGGGGTGTTGATGTGAGATCTCATTTGTACTGGTGATATTTCTAATACACTTAAATATGAGCGCACGCACACACACTGTTGGACATCTATGAGAGCAGAAAAACACGAGAACAGAAGTTTTATCTGAGAGTTTAGTGATGTGGTGGTGGAAAATTAAGAATGCAACAAGAAAGCAACACACACTGCAGATAGCACCATTCATTCACCTTTTTCTTTTTACTAGTGACTCATCCTTGCATGTGTGTGTATGTGTTCATAGAGAATAGCTAATGCACTGTGGGCTGCTATTTCACAGACATGAGGCTGTCTATCCCCTCTCTTCCTTCAGCTCTATCCTCTTCCCTCGGTCCCAGCTCTCTCTTCTTTGTCTGCAGCCACTAAACATTTCTCTAATCTCCATCCACATCTCTCCTCTCCTCTCTAAAGATTTGTTGGTTTCGATGGAAAAGAACAAATGACCCTCTTTTCTTTATGCTACCCATTTTCTTCTCTCTATTATTGGTACATTCATGTTTCCCTGCATTCATTAAATCGCACCACAAACACACCCTCACTCACTATCCTCCTTTTATTATCCCTTTCGTGCTGCTTTGCAAGCTTGCAGGCAACACCAACGTGCACATACAGTGGTAAACACACATATATTTACATCCCCAAGCAGTAGATTGTCCTCTGCAGCTGGGACGCTTACTCCCAGATAAACACAGACTATGCCTCGAGGGCTACACTGCACAACAAATCTTGCAGTCCCACATCTGCCATGAGCTTGGGGCAGTTACAGATGGGTCTTTTTCTCCCTTTTTTTTTGGTCTCTGACTCATCCTCCCATTGTCCACCGACTGCCTGCGTGTGGGCCCTCAGCGCTGAGACAGAGCATCATATCCCAGTGTGGGCTGAGTTAGTGGTTTAGACAGAAGGACTCCCACACACTGCAACAGGGAGAGACAGGGAGGTTAACTATGCAGGGTTGAATGGGTTATACCAGCATCACCCTTCACCTATTCGTCTACAGTGGAATTGTTAAAAGCTGTCAGTTATACAGCTTTCATTGTCCTGTGCTTGCTCCATCCCTGCCTGTCCAGAGGAATCTGACTCGCGCGTTGGTGTGAGCCAGATGTGACCTGAGAGCTGTTCACGTTATCTCACTCTCTCTCGCTCCATCTCCCTTTTATCTCTTCCTTGACTTCTCCTTCCTCAGCCTTTTACCCCCACTGTTCACGTCAGCAGAGATCTCAGCTTTCAACCACAAATTATGGCTAAACACACACACACACACGAGCAGGTTTTTTTTTTTTTTTCGACCAGCGTGACACACTGAAGAGAAAATTGCGAGACACCAGAAGGTTCTGCAGACTGTATTAGGAAAACATCCATCTGGAAAAATTTAATGTTTCCAGACAAATAAATCAGTAAGTTGATTTGTGACAGCTTCAATTTTATAACACACTTCTTTCAGCATCAGTACTAACAATCTGAGATCCCGTTAAAAACACGGAATATTAATCAGCATACACAACAAAAATGACTCATGCACCCTTGTCACACTACTTTTGTCTTGGATTTATTGTTTACTATGCCATCTCAAGCGCGTAACTAACCACAATGCTCTAAACCTCGGCTGGCATCTGGATTGTTGCTCTGTGTGTTGACCGGACCCTCTATTTTTGGCCCTTGGGCAACACTGAACAAAACAAATCAGACCTTATCGCACATACTTCACACTGTGGCAATAAATGTCCTCAGACAGATATATTAGAGACAGTTGTATCCTACACTCTGTCTTTCTTTCACCGCCACCCAGACGCCCCCTCAGCCTCTCACCCTTCACTTGCTCACATCAACAGTTACTGTGGATGAAAGCTCCCAAACACACACACACTCAGACACACACAGACAGTACTTGATATTGATTGAATAAGAGGTGCATAACTGAGCTGCACTCAGTGCTCTACAGTAAGAGCTTGTCCAGTCTGAACGTATGATTTAGCCTGCCTTTTTGACATCCACCTTGTGAATGTATCAGCACAATAAGGATCACACCCCTGTCACAATTAACATATTTTCAACCTTAACAATAACTTAACAACAAATTACACTTAACTAAAGCTAGAAAAACTGATAACTGGATGATAAGTCAATCAACAGAAAACCATTTGGCACAAATGTTCATTTTAATTAAGTTTGTTAAGACAAATGCTCAAAATGCAGCAGTTTCATCTCCTCTAATAGGAAAGATAGTTCTTTTTTTATCATAGCAAATAAAGCATCTGTAGCTTTTGGACTGTTGGTTGAACCGTAAAGACAATCTGAAGAGGTCATCTCTCGCTGTAGAAAATGTGTCACTGTGTTCTGACTTTTCATTGGCCAAAGAATAAACTGTGAACAATCGGCAGTAAATCAACAGCCCTACATTCAACTAGTATTTATGCATCCAGGCTTATTATAGGTGAGGATGAAAAGACAAGATGGTAGCTTCAGGTTGCCAATGGTAACGTGAGGATGTGTCATAGTGAGGTGTGTACAGTATGTGTGGGTGTATGAGCTGTAGGGTGCATGTCTAACGTATTATATGCAGTGATAAGCATATAGGTGGCATTTCATCACGTTTACTTATTTAAGTTCTCTCTCTTAGACATATGCTTTTGTTTGGCAAACTATCCTGGTAGCCCACAGTTTAAAGGGTTTCCTAAACACTGGATAAACCCAAAATCAGCTTCTGAAATGAGGAGGATAATGAGATGATCCCACTCTAAACTGGCTCCTCGGTTATTCTAACCTGTTCACTCAGAGCAGAAAAATGCAGCCTCACATGCAGCAATGTGGCAGAAACGGGAGGGAAAAAAGAAACAATGCGTTGACCTGCCTCAAAGCTTTATTTTGAGGAAACCACTACGCCATTTACGCCACGTTTTAGTCAGTATTTTAAAATGCCAAGCTGTGTGATTTAAGCAGACAGGCGTAAACCATGTGCGTCTAATCAGCCATCTATCACAGCCCATGCAGTGCAGAGACGTCCCAGTGAACCTCGAAGCCACCAACGCCTTTCTGACCGAGGAAACACAGAAATAGGGATTTTAAAAAAATGATGTTGTCATGCAGTGCAACATTTACCACAAATGGGTAAAGGAGTATTTACTCGTACAAAATGACATACAGCTTTAAAACGCTACAAACGGATGCTTTCGCGTTATTATTGCGCACACGCACGCTCACCGCACACGCAGCGATCGCCGGTTCCGATTAATCACGTTGACTGCGAATGAATGAAAGAGGGGATGAGAAAACACGGGCGCGTCGCGGAGCGTGTTAAACCAACCTTTTATCAAGGCAGCAGATCCACTCCGCCGATGGAGACGAACTGGGGGACATCTGCACCGCGACCATCTTCCCCGGCCGTGCGTGATGCTGCTGGACGAGGCTTCCCGGTTGTCGGTGGTCGTTAATGAGTGTGAGCCTCTGCCGCGCTCCCTCCCCGCCCCTCTGCTTCCAGCTGCCTCACACAACCACAGGCTGCTGCTGGCTTCATCGTGGCATGCAGATGACTTGTGTCAGTCTGCGTTGATGGGCTTTCTGCCGGGCACCTCGGGGGGTTCACAAACTATAATGCTTTAGAAATATAAATCATACACTAACATAAGCCATAGTGTCACATGACTGAATATCATAGTTACTGTCACTGGCATAATAAATAATGCTATAAACTACAATTTTGTTCTAATGTTGTGTTCATCAATCCGCAAAACTGAGGGTGGCAACCGAAAAAATCAACATACTGTATGTATTTATGAGAGGAGACAACTAGTGGTTCCAAAGGCGAGCCTATTTATGACAGTGGTGTGTAGGAGGGTGTGATGACAAGGTGACCCAAGTGGCCCCAGCGCTCTCTGGCATGAATGGATGATGAGTAAATGGGCTTCAAGGCAGAGACAGGTAAAAGGCTGCCCACAAATAAAGATCAGAGGCAGGTCTTATTAACGTAAAGAGCTATGAATCTTTTCAACATAAATATTTTACACCGGCACAGGTGGGAATAATACGATGTATGACGGCTGAATTATCTGCTTCATTTTCAGGGTCTTGATATTATTCATGCTGACTCACTGTCACACTGTGATGGTTTACTGGGACAGTGCCAGTGTTTATGTTACAAACACTTTAAGTCAAACTGTCTGGTGTGAAAAAGGACATGGATGAATGCCATGTTCAGCAACGCACACTGAAGGTGAAAGTTCAGTTTTAAAAAAATGTGGCAATGACATCATTCTGACTGATGTGTGTGTGCAGTGCACACGTCTAGACACAAAGTGGCAGTATCATTGTTTTTAGACGTATATGCAGATGTGCCAGCAGCACAGACTAATTCACAGTGCTGTAAAAACTGACTGTGCAACGCTGTAGAACTGCTAAATCCTGCTTTGCTCGTTTGATCTGCTGACTTGTTGTGTTCATCCTAGGGACGGGTCAAGTGTGCGTCTGCATTTAAATGAGCAGAGAACTGAGTGCAATTCCCCTGTGAAACTGGGAAACTCTATGTATGGCTGACTGAACAGATAACCATATGTGGCGTGACTGTCTGCCAAGTGCAGCCTGCGTGATACACACAGAGCTGATATGGTCAGCCGTCTGTCTCAGCAGTATGTGAGTCTAAATAAAGCATCTGTCTCTCTCCACAAATTTGACTCTTTTAAATAAATAAAAAACAGACTGAAAGTTCAATTTTCCTAATAAAGGATAGAATGTACAAGAGGGAGAGAGAAAGAACAAGGGGTTAAAATAAATACCAAAATAAATACCATGGTCTCGTGGCGGGAATACTACGAGTTACACTGAAATATTGTGCGTTTATTAAATAACTGACACTGACACCAACCCACTAACCAAGGATTGTTAACAGGCATGAATCCCTGCCACTAACTATAAGTTAGGCCATAGAAATGAGTTTTAAGTTTAGATTTAAAGACCTCTACAGACTGAGACTGTCTGATGCCAGCAGGGAGGTTATTCCAAAGGAGGGGGCATGGTAGAAAAAGGCCCCACAGCCTGCTGACTTCTTTTTATCTCTGGTGACAGACAGGAGTCCTGCTCTGTGAGAGCAGAGGGCACGAGGTGGAGTATTAGGTTTAAGGATATCAGACAGGTAAAAAGGGGCACTTCCATTTAAGATTATATATATATATATATATATATATATACTGGACTTACCACAGCATGTGCCTTCAGGACGTGCTCCTCCCCCCTGTACAAGAAATCCTTACTCCAAGTCCTTTATCCCCTGTGCTTTCTGACTTCTTAACTTATTTATTTATTTATTTTATATTGTTTTACTGTTTACTGGTCATTTTTGTACAAATCTTACTGACAATATTTATTTATTTAGTGGTTTTCTAATGGGGTATTTCATAATGGGTTCTGGTGCAATTGTGTGATGGAGTAAAATCTGCTGTATTTATTGATTCAGTTGCCATCGCAGAGATTAATACAGTTTATATAATATTCAACTGAATTGTTGTATGTACATGAGCCATACAGATGCTGGATTTCTGAGACAGACACATTTTTAATATTTAATAGTCTTTAAAAAACACATTATAATAATATCAGAATTTTCATTTTTTATCTTAAAAATAAACATTTTTATAAGATCCCTAAAAATAGTTTATGAAAATCATTATTAAGAGAGAAGGTTATTTATTTATTTAAAGTAAGTTGTCAGTGCTCTCTGGTGGACAAACTACATAATGTCGACATTAGTCTCTAACATTGTGAGCGCTGTTGTTACTTATCAACTGACTTACTGTATTCAAACAGCACATTAGTGATATATATTTATCAGGATCTAATAAAATTAATGGACTTTGTGTGTCTGCACTGACACAGATTTGTTAGCTCTCATTATAAGGTGTCTTAGCAGAACATGATACTAGTGTAAGCTCATTCCTGCTCCTCCACATCCCTCCACCTGCAAAGCACCATCACCATCCACAAACTCAAATGGAGTGGCAGTGTTGTGAATACACTGTCTCTGTGTAGGAGACTGTGCACACATGACTGTCATATTGTCCACACTAAAAAAAAAAAAAAAAAAACCTCTGTGAGCCTGAGGAGGAAAGAACACAAACTTACAGTATGTCAAAGTCAAAGTGACCTGCTGCTGGTGACAGAAATGGGAGCTGGGGACTATACCACCCTACACAGTGCTGTATTTCTCATTTTGCTCATCACAACTTCTGAATACCATTGATGAGATAAACAGTGGGGATTTTCCACTAGTCGACAAAACATCATACCTGTACTTTACTGTTTTCAGTACAGGTGGACCTCTCAGTACCTCTTCCCGTTGTTCTTCGTCTTCCTCACTCACTTTCTTGCAGCCTCTACCTCTCTAAATTTACTTTGCCACCCACCCTGACATCACTCCCTCATTTTCCATCTCTACTTCAATTCACTTTACCTCCCTCCCCTCCCTGTCTTGGTTAGCCTCATTCAGTAGTAGGCTTTTGTGATTGGCCACTATTTATATCAACTAGGTCCCAATGCCACCTGGGACAATGGTCTCCAGTCAGATCCAGGTCACAGCAAGCAGGACCATTCTTCGGCTCAGCATGGATCAGTCCAGTCCAGTTCAGTCCAGTCCATCTGCCACACATGCCAGCTTCACAGACATACGTACTGCACCAACTCACCCACTGGCATCACACACAGGTAGACACACACACACACACCATCAGCAGGTGCTGCATCACTGCTCTTGTTCGCAGGTACACAGCAGGAGATCTGGCAGGCTGCACTAACCTTCATCGTGCACACAGGTGAATATTCACACAAAGCTTACCTCGTGTGCAGGGAAGCCTCTGTCACAGTATTGGTTTCACAGCATATGGCAGCGCTGGCATTGATGCTGAACGACAGGTAAAGGTAAGTGAATGTAGCACTAACCTGCATGTTTGATAGTAGTGTAAGATACAGCTAGATTATGTTTGGTTTGATCACTAGATGTTAATGATTTGACATTTTGCAGAGATACAGTAAATGAAAGCAATATTATGATGAAAGGCATCACTGGTACAGTCTTAACTTCTACACTTAAAACAAGTGGCAGCACAGACTGAAGTAACCTGTGAACAAAATGGGTAAGACTACTACTGTTAACTAAATTATAGGGCGCAGATGTAACAATTAGCCCTCTAAATGTAGGCTAACTTGCCTCAGCGCTGATACTCGCTCACCGTCCGTGTTTCACAGTTACTGGAGTAGTTTACACAGGATTACCGGGGGGATAATCCATTTAGAGTACTTAGAGACATGAGTCGCCATCTGTCTGTATTTATCACAGCGAGGGAGCCGACATCGCCGTATGCAAACAAACAAACATTTTTACGATAAGACTAGTGTTAAATACCTCTCAATATTCGTAATATACGGGTTAATGAGTTAGTTTGGTCGCTGTTTGGACACAGGGCGATTGTCACGACCTTTAAACTGCGCGCGTCCTGCAGCCAGGTTGGTGAGATTTGCTGCCTTCACGTCCTGCTGTAAACTCGCGCTCTGACCCTTTTATTTTGTTTTTATTTGTTTTTGGTTTTTTTATTTGCCTGTTAGATGTCATAACGTTTTAAGCTTTACAAAGCAAGTAGCACAACCGCAATAATTTTATTAACAAACTGAAAACATAATTCCAACAAGCTATATTTGCTTTTTCCGCTTTAAGAACAAAACAAGTTAAAATCAGAGTTGTTATCGTGCAGTGAACGTACTAATCGTTCATTTTCCGACAGCACGTGAAAGCAGCTGTAGTTCAGAGGACATAAACCAAGTTAATTATAAATAGGCTACCTGTGTCGAGTAGCTGGGTTAACGAAAGATCTGCAGTGTTTTGTATTTTTGGTGGAGCCGGTCTTCCAACTGCTCAGAGACTGTGAGTACCCATCCTGAAAATGCTCGATTTTAATCAAAGTCTTAAAAAAAAGCCATGAAAAGTCATGAGTACGCTGCTTGATATTTTGTATGGGCTGTAATTTGTGTCAATCACCCTCTAGTTTGTGCCAGTTGTGTTTATTTTAAGTGTAATTAAAAAAAAAAATTCTCAGCAGATTTTCATGTGGAGACTGTGAATAATTGTCTGAAGACAACTTGACTATGACTTTGAAGTTTACAGACCATGAGCCTGCCTTTGTCACCTGCTGCCAGCCTGTACAGTGACTTCTTACAAACACCAGCTCTATTATCCAGCACGTTTCTTGCCTTATTGCTACCATCCCATTATACCAGCAAACCCCAAACATATCTACCTGCTCAACACTTGACACGGTGCTTTAACTAGCCGTAGAAAGCTCCTTCCTCAGCCCCTCACTTCAGAGAGTCTCCATTCCCAGATGATGCGGACAGACAGCAAAGGCCGAAGTGCCTCCCCTCACAGGATCACCTACAAGTCTGACTTCCATGCCATTAAATGCTCATTTGACACTGGGGCCAGTCTACAACCAGGGACCAAAGCTACAGCTGCCCATATCTCTCCTGGGCACTTTGACATCCTGTCGTCCAGCCTGTCAAATTCCATAATGTCGCACACCAGCACCAGCAGCACAGGCAGCAGGGGGAGGATTCACAGCACCAGAGGGACCAGGATCAAAGACAACATCTTTCTCCAAATGGACAGCCAGCAGCTAAGACAAGATGGTGGTCCAGGTCTGAGTTCTGGCTCCACACCTGTCCTTTCTCCCCAAAACCCTAGCCTGCAGCACCAAACGTCATCTTTCTCTGGATCCAGACGTTCAGTTTTGAGTTTGTCGTCTGTGATGAGCACTGTGGCCAGCATTTCTACTCCAGAGTCCTCTCTGCTAGATAAACCTCCCAGATCAGAGGAGATAAGGGATATTGACAGAGCTGCTCTGGCTCAGAAGTTCTCTGTAACCCGCAGGCTGTTTGAGACCAAGATGATGGAGGCTGAAGGTGGTGGAGGTCAGGTTTCAAAAACTGTGACTGGCAGGGGAAACCAGGGGTTTGGCAATGTTGAAGGAGAAAATGGGAAAGGAGCAGGAAGCCAGGTGGAAAAAGATGAGGAGGAAAGTGGGAAAAGGAAGCATGCAGCAGTCGATGGCTTTTATAAAGACAAATCCATAAACGCACCAGTCATGAATATATCCTCAATGAAGACACAACCTCAGGCCTCACTATCAAGGCAACCTAAATGTCCTTGCCCCAGCGAAGCACCCAATAAGGCTGCCTTACCTAACAAACATGATCAAACCACAGGAATTCAGACAGAGGAAGAAAGGGCAGAAAGTGCTAATCTGGACCCCTACTTGACCCCCGAGGAGCCAGTAAGAGCGGAACTTGTTAGCATTAAGAATGAGTCCTCAGAAAGTGATGAGAATGAAGAGGAAAAGGAGAAGAAAGAGGATAATTACTTTCTCAAGGACAAGAAGGAAAATGATATGAACAGTGTGGAGGATCTAGTGGATGATGTTTTTGAAGAACCAAACATGGCAACAACACCCGAATTTTATAAACTGGAAAACAGATTGGAAGTAAGAACAGGAGACGTTAGACCAGTCGCATCCCTGAAAGAACACCAGGCGTTACCTACCAGCATGTCATGTGAAAGAGAGACTAAAGATGACGGTGAAAGAGAAAAGTATCAGCAGGTGAATGTACAATGTGAGGGTAAAAGGGAGGAGCAGAATAGACCGTTTTTTGCATGTGATGACAAGTCAACAGAAATGTGGGAGGAGAACATGGAGAAAAAGACAGATGCAGGAGGGGAAGAAGGGGATGTTGACGAGGTTGGGCGAAAGATAAGTGATGAGGGTGGAGTAAAACAGTGTAGACAAAGTCAAGAGAAGGAAAGAACTGAAAAAGAAAAGGAAAGGGAGAGAGAAGAAGTTACAGCACCTGAACATGCCAATGAAGTCAAGCATGTGGTGTGTAGAGGAGGTGGTGATGATGGAGCAGGAGGTAAAGAGGACAGAACAGAATCCACAGCTTTCTGTGGGATTGAGAACAAAGCTTTTGTGTATGATCAGGAGTCCCAGGCTCATCCAGAGCATTCACCAAGACATGACTTGGAAAACGCTCTACAAACAGGAAGTCAGCTTTTATTGGAATATGAGGAAATTCCTGGTGTTCCAGATCAGGATGATGAGGATGCATCAGATTTACCAAAGAGAAAGGTCACGTTCTCCTCAGCACCAATCAAGGTAAGAAAAGCTTTCATTTGTGTGGCAGTCACTTCCAGTTGCGGGTTTGAATCCATACAGTGTGTTAGTGAGTGGCGTTAGCTGAAATCCATGTTTTTGATCCATGAAGGGAGGAGAAAAAGCAGCAGACTTCATTCGGCTCAGAGCTCTCTTCATAAAAACACAGAGAAAACATTCCTGTGGCTGTGTGTGGCATCAGTGGGACTCAATTCACAGCAAACATTTGTTTGCCAGTCAGTGTAATATCAGCATTTGACATATGGAAGTTGTGCACATTGAGATTTTTTGCTGTCCTGTAATTATGCTCGTACAGTTTGCACTTTCTCTATCTCTCTCTCACACACTCGAGATTTGACAACATAAACACTGCTTTGTTTAGTCAAAAGCTGCAGATGGTTCTCTTTACAGTCTGCTCTATGCTGAACATATATACAGTCCTCGCTATCAATGCATAACACAGCATTTTCACTAGGCCTAAATTTGGCATCAGGAAGTGATTCTAAACGTATATTGACTACTGTCTTTCAGGTGTACTGCACCTATTCTAACGCAGAGTACGACCGACACAATGAGGATATTGACCCTGTGTCTGCCTCAGCCGAGTATGAGCTGGAGAAAAGAGTGGACAGGATGGATGTCTTCCCAGTGGAGATAGAAAAGGGTTTGCCTCGTTCTGTTTTCCTGCTTATGATGCCTTTGTTGTCTGTGTGCAATGCATGGCAGGGTCTGAAGTGTAAATGCAGAAAGAAAAGCTGCATGGTCGGTTCTAGTTTGTAGAGTACATGCATGTGAATGGTATTAAACGTCCTCTCTGCCTTCTCTGTGTTAAAACATCCCTCTGTTTCTGCCTGAAGAACTCCTCCAGATGACATCATCTGGGGGAGTGTAGTCTCTCTTGAAGGTGAAGCCTTCAAACTCACACAAAAAAAAAATCAGTCTGACATATACAGTAATGGATCAGAAAACCAGCTTTGTTGTGTTTTCCTCGTAGGAGATGATGGTCTGGGCATCAGTATCATAGGAATGGGTGTAGGGGCTGATCAGGGACTGGAAAAACTGGGAATCTTTGTCAAGACAATAACTGAAGGAGGAGCAACACAGAAGGATGGAAGGTGCATTACGACATAAACCTATTGTCTGGGAAAACAGTTTGGTTCTGATGAAATGAGATTGTGTAGGTCAGTGTGTGTATGTGTGTGTGTGTGTCTGTTAGGATTCAGGTAAATGACCAGATAGTAGACGTGGACGGAGTGAGTTTGGTTGGAGTCTCCCAGCTGTTTGCAGCCACGGTCCTCAAGAATACATCAGGCCTCGTCAAGTAAGTTACCGTGTTACAGTGCAGTGTGTGCTGTGTCTTTATACAAGTAGCAGTGTTTCTGTACGTTGATTCTATTTGAGAGAAAGGCTGAGTATTTACACTGACTCATCTGTAATTTGGATGGGTGCTGGAATTTATTTTTGGCCTGGTATCGGGTATGTCACTTTAATCAGTGGCAGAGTCGGACTGCTTAGTGTTTGTTTCATAGTTGAAGTTATTTAAAGATGAAACCGTAGTAGGGAGATAAATATATATTTTTCCCTCCAGATGTGTTTTCTTAAAGGGCTATACTAGTTTGATTTTTTAACCGACCAGCAACATAAAATGTGTAGATCACATTACTGCTGACCATTTTCTTGAGTGTAGTATTTAGATAGATCTGGTCTGTCATCCTGTCACTGATCCACATAGTTTACATGAACTCTGCACTAGTGGCCTTTGCTACATTTAAGGTTTGACTTCTAGATAGTCGTAAATCTCTTTAATGCCAAAAATGATCTAATTCACATTATGCAGTTTTTCCTTTCACAACAGGCTTTTCTGTCCTCTTCTTGCTGGCTCACTTCCATGACTTACTATAACATGATTAATGGTGCTGATTGCTCACAGCTTTGACAGATTTTCTCTGTTCTGCTGCAGGTTTTTAATTGGTCGAGAGAAGGAGGGGGTGGAGAGTGAAGTGGCACGACTGATCAATGAAAGCCTGGAAATGGATAAAACATCCAGAAAGGTGTGTTGTTTCGAAGAGAGGAGTTTCATTTGAGAGTACCTTATGGTTTGCTTGTACCGTTTTGTGTGTTCTGACATATAATATGAATTATAAGATCGGAAGAGCCGGTAGAGATGAAGACACAGACGGTAATATGTCTGGGAAGGGCTCATTAACTGAAGAAGAAGAAGAAGAAGAGGAGGACGATGACGAAGAGGAGGATGTGTCTGTTCTTTCCAGTCTGGATGACTACCAGATCTGCCTGAAATATCAGCAGGTATTTTTAAGATTATTAAATTAACATTTATTGCAACATGACAGCAGAAAAAAACTCTTACTAATACTGATACTGAGAAAAGACAAAGCAATTCTATTTCTGTAGATTTGACCTGTGTTTCATAGTAAAAATAATAACCAGTATTAATAATTTCATGTAATGTAAAATTGATCTGTGTATTTTTGCTTGTCTTTCTGTATTTATAGCTTCAGTCAAAACTACGAAGCAGAACAGCCCAACTTTACCACACTAAAGAAAAGGTAGGTCACTCAGGTCTGCTTAAGATTGCTCTCTCACAATATACAAACCAATAACTGTTCTCCCTTTAATACACTACCTTTGCGTCCACATTTGGAACAGTTTGACCCACTTAACTGTGTATGAGATGGCTCGATGCGGAGTTAATAGGACACGGGCCGTGTTCCAACACTCCCTGTCAGCCCTGCTTTTCTGCCTTTGCCTTGAAGTAATCACCACTGTGACTTAACTGGGTTGGCGAAAGCCTTTCAGTTTAAAATCTGGCTTTGTTCTATCCAACTGTGTTAGATCGGTGAATACTTTATTTGCTGTAACAGAACTCTTGAAGAATGCAGTTTTCTCTGGCTCTAAGAATAGTTTCTGATGTGTGGGTCGTAACAACAGAAGAAGCCTTTTTTTGGAGGCCCTTTCTTTCCCTAGTTTGTCTGACATTAATTGCAGACGTGCATACATAAAGGCATACATAGTTATTTGCTGTGTTTTCTAGTTAAAGACATGGGAGGAGCTGCAGGCATCTTGGGAGAGTCAGAAGGCTGAGCTGGAGCAGAGAGCGCAGGATGAAGAGGACAAAGCTGACAAACTAGAGAAGTACAATGCCATAGGCTCTATTTTCAGTCTCTATGCATTTTAATGTAGCATATTTCATAGTGTTTTTGCATGTAGTTGCTTTTAGTAGACATTAAAAAGTGTTGTCTCGTTTTATATACACACCCACAGTACCTCACAGCCGGGCTGGACCTTCAAGCCTGCAGAAGAATAGTCCTGTTGGGGAAACATTATGAAGATATTAATAATGGTTGAGAATGTGTTAATGACCCTCACTCTATTTATCAGGTATTGGCAAGAGGCCCAGACACTGTGCAGGGTTGTGAGCCAGAGACTGGCTGATGCCCAGAGCCAATCAGAAAGCCTGGAGATCAAATACAGTAAGGCCAAGAGACTGGTTAGAGAATACCACAGCAGGTATGTGTTAAATCTGTGCAATCCAGTTATTTCTCTGAAAATATGGAATATTACTCCTACATTGTGTTGCAATTTTCTGTTTGTGTTTTGTTTTTCCTCAGACAAGAAGAGAGTGAGAAAAGAGAAGCAGATCTGATGAGAGAAATAGGGGAGAGGAATAAGCAGCACAGAGAGGATGTTGAAAGGTTGCAAATGCAGGTAAGAGCTTCTCAAGCCTGTATGGATTTGCTTTATTGAACTCCAGTTTCTCTGTAGTCATAGTTTCACACATGTTCACCACAGATGGCACAACTGGAGGGAAACGCTCCTGTAGCTGAAAGAACCAAACACTCTGTGGACTCTTCAGTAACAGGTACACAGCTGTTAGTCTGACTGCACAGTTCAGACCGCTTTAGTGAAAATGTGCTTTTGACTGAGCAAAAAGGATTGTTTGTGTCTCTGGTCCAGACTGGTATATTCCAGTGCCTGATACAGGACGTCTAGACTCGAGTGCTCACATCGCCAGAGCTCAGCTGGCTCAGAAATCCAAACGTCACCCACCCTCACGAGACAAACTCAGAGAGAGCTTTAGAAAACAGGTAAGAGACAAACGCTGACACTAAATAAGCTGTGGTTAGCTGTGCAACCATGAAACTTAAACTCTTGCCCTTTGTTGCTTTTAGGAAGATGAAGTCCAAAAACCACAGGAGAACCAATCACTGTCTGTTCCTGCAGCAGTGCAAAGGAGCAGCAGAAGTGACATGTCCAGTACCTCCTCCTTTTCAGCCCTCAGTCCTCAACCTCCTACCAGCTCTGTCTTCACGCCTCCCATCTACATCACTGACGCCGTCACTGCCTCACCATGTAAATCTTCTGTTTCCAGAAAATCCAAAAGGAAATTTCCTGACTTAAGGTGCGTGGTGCGCTCATTTCTCTTTCCTTGGTCATAGATTAAAGCTGATTTAAAGTCACACTTTTCCCCCTGATACTTTTAATGACTTAAGTCTTTCTTTTTCAGTGGTCTTCGCAAGTCTCTCAGCAAACGGAGAAGTGAGAAACAACGTAGAAGATCAATGAATGACAGGTGAGCTGTCACACGTACTAAGCAAAATGAGTCTGTCTTGTACAAAAATAAGCTATTATTGCCCGACCCATTGATTTGACAGTGTTATAAATAAAAGGCAAATATAACACTGTACTTTAAAAGAAACGTGAGCAGAAATGCCACAAATTAGAATAAACATAAATATTGAAAGCACAGGAAATAAAACTTCTTCCTGTGCTGTAGATAAGGAATTCATTTCATGCTGCCACTCATGTGTGCAGGCAGGTGTGCATAGCCTCCACATTTCTATTTTGAGATCACACGCTCAAATTATTGACATTCATTCCCAGGTACCGCTGGGAAATTTTTTTTTTTTTTTTTTTTTTTTTTAAATGAATATTCTGTGTTAATTTAATTTTAACAATTTTTTCTATACAGGGGATCATGTGGTGATCTGGTGGATGAGCCTGCTGAAGTTTCTCCAACTGGTTCAGTCACCTCCGTACCTTCTTGCTTACCCTTTCCCTGGTTTGGGGAGAGAGGTAAAGAGAAAGAAGAGGTCGAGAGAGGCAGGGAGCGGCTTCGGTCTGTGTCCAGCAGCAGTTTGCCGTATCTGACCACCACAGGAAGACGAGATCAGGTAAGAAGAGTTTGAGTCGGATTTGCTGCATGCCATCATCTTTTTTTTTCCCACTTTCTGATCTAGATTTTTCCTCTATCTTTAGCAAACACAAATTATTTTATAAATGTGCAACAGATGTGAAATAAAATAGGTAGCCTAGGTTTGTTTGTATTGGTTCCAGAGTATTGGCTCTCCAGTGGACAGCTCCAGCATGGTGGGTCATGTCTCTGATCACTCCCTCTCTGGACACTCTTACACTTTCACCTTTTCCTCCACTGAGGTGAGCCTGTCTTTCCCCTCGTTTCTTTGCTTTTTCCTTACTACTTTCCAATCAGAGCACTCTTTGTCCTGCCTACTCTTTTCCTTAATTACAGCTTCTTTCATTTATTTTCTCCGTCTCTTCTCTTGGTATTGTCTCCAATGTCCTGTCAGACATTGGACGATGACCCACTTCCCACCAATAACAGTCAGTGGCAGAGTCGACCTGTATTGGAATGGAACAACCAGCAGGTGTGTCTGTGGTTAGTCGCCATGAACATGGATCAGTACACATCCGAATTTTCTGCCAGAGGTGTGGACGGGACACAGCTGCTCAGTATGGACAGTGAGAAACTCAAGGTTAGTGGTTATGAAGCTGTTAAGGATTAATGAGTAGTCCTGGTAGTATTAATGTATTGTGAAGTCTGATAAACCTTAAAATAACTATGCCAGTGGTTAATCTTCCCATTAACTAAGGCACTTTTCCACAAACACTGAAAGGACTTAATCACCCAACTACTGCACCATATTAATTTAGACGTCCACTTTACTGTTGTTTAAATCAGTTAAAAAAAAAAATCAAGCTCTGACTTTTGATACAAAGGAGTTAATATGGTCAATGCAAAGAATTAGCTTAAATCTAATTGATGACACAGAAACGTCCTCATTGTGTCATATCATCTCTCAGTTTTTTGATTATTTACAAGTTTACATGAAAAATATGGAAAATCATTTATAAAGTGGTCTCAGACTTTTGGACCCCTGCAGTCATTTTCCTACAAGAGGCCTGGGAGCTTGAGGGTCCTGCGCAGTATCTTTGCTGTTCCTAGGATGCACTGTTCTGAATAGAGATCTCTGATGGATCCTTTGTTACCAATACACAGTATGTACTGAATGGAACATTTCAGTTGTGGATACATCAGTCAGTGCTCTCTGGTGGACAAAGTATGTAATGTAAACCATCTTTGTTGCCAAATAGGGTCTTAATCAATTAAAACTGTGATAAATGTAAATGTAGGAAGAGTCATTAACCTGAAACTGTACAGTATCCACTGCTTACATCTGTCCTCCCTCTGTATCTTTCTTTTCTCAGGCTCTGGGAGTGTGCAGTCAAAGTGACCGGTCTGTCCTCAAGAAGAAGCTGAAAGAAATTAAGAAGAAGGAGGAGAAAGAGCACAGGAAAGAGAAGAGACTGAAAGAGGAAAACGAGAAAGAGAAGAATGCGGTGTTGGAAATGGAGAGAGAAGGAAAAGAGAAAGTGATGATGGAGAAGTCTGTAAAAGACGCCAGACGCAGTGGCAAAACTGTGAGAACTGAGTCACTCTTATAAGGGGAAGACCTCCGCGATAAAGCACCTGCACGGGGGGGTTTATTGTGGTCTCATATGCACAGAAATACCAGTTTCTACATAGCTAATAGAAACTGCTACATCAACTGCACTTACCCTCTATTGTTCACTTGTTGGTAGTTATCATTTAGGAATGCTGGTTGGTTTTAACCAATAGATCTTTGAACCAGAGCAGTTTGACTTCAGCACCAAAGTTTACACCAACAACAATTGTGTATCTCTCAATTTACTGTGTGTGAGTTGTAAAGTGTGAAAATGTGACTGTTTTTATCATGGATCTTAAATTATCATTATAATGATTTTAATATTTAATGTGCTGATTTAAGCACTCAGGTATTTGCTGTAAATGCTTTTTTTATGTATTAATAAATTATGCTTTGAACTTCCTGTCTTGTGTATAAACTCATCACATTTGGTCTGGAATAATCACAAACAACAAATTGACAGGACAAACTTTTATTCAAGAAACTCTTCACTCTGACGGCATATTTTACAGCTGGTGAAGGTGAATTCAGCAGAGGCTTGGTATTTACAAACCATCAGTAAGTTACAGTTCCTCCTTAACAAGCAACCTGAGGCACCTTGAGCACAAATTGTGCAAACTGATTTAAAGACAACAGTTAAGGCAGAAGCACATTAGAAATTATTTAAAACTGCATTTTTCTACTGGGGGAAATACTTTTTTTTTTTTTTTTTTTTTTTAAAGTTGCATGTGAATGCATTGCATGACTCTTTGGTGTGTAGAGCACGTAACATAAAATACTCCACGAAGAATAAATACAATTCTGCAAAACATTTTTAAACAAATAAAAAAGGACTCCTCCTTCCCTCAATTCAACACTGTAAATGTACAAAATAAGCTCCAAAGTTCTGACAGTAGTTGTGCAGGATCATCTCCCACAATGCAATTCTCCTTCCAGTGGTTCATAAGGACTTCCAGGATCAAATCAACCCTGAAGTCTTACAAGTTTTATTTATTTCTTAAACAAACTTTTCCTTTGTATCTTGATATTTACAGTCCACACTGTGCAAAGACAGAAACAAAGAAATCTGTGATATCTGGGAGCTCACACAGACAAGAATGAATAGGCTGTCAGATCGTTGGCTGTTAAGAATATTGTTCCTTATGATGCCAGGTTGTCATCCAGGGCTTCTTTTCCATGTTTTCCCTGTTACCATTCCGAGGATTTATCACTCTCTCCTCCCTTTTAATCCGAACTGCGTTGTAACTGGGAACCTTGTCTTCATATTTGGCACGCTTAAAAAAGCCACACTGCAGAGAAAAAGGGAAAATTTAAATATTTTGTTTGAGAAAAGGCTATTTAAAGGCCATCAAAGAAAGCACAGGAGGTTAATGAGACTTTGAGCTAAGATGCAGTGAATCCATTAAGAGTTGAAGAAAGCCATCTGCACTCCTCTTAAAGAAAGGAAACACGTTATAATGCCCCAGTTTTTAAACAGAGAGGGAAGAAACAGAACAGCAAAATAGAGGGGAGAAAATCAAAGAGATGCAGTGAAGCCCCCATGGTGAAGTTCCTGAGAGCATTAAATAACGCAGTCATTGCTTATCAGCCATCACCTCCCCTGGCCATGCAGGTGAACTGTAATAATCCACACATAACCATGTGTGAAAATCTTTGCAGTCATAATCAGTCGGTTTTTATGAGAGCATTCCTGTCACAGTATGAGAATTGCCCACTGCCTGCCTAATACCAGAAAGCAGCATGTTTGTAGCAGAAAGCAGCAAAAGAGAAAACATTAATTTATGGCAGGCCAGGTAGTTTTACCCTCTCTTTCTTTTTTATGCATTTGATTTCAGTGTCTCTTTTTCTGATGGGTCCGCTTTACTCTTTTTCCCAAAGACGCCACACTGAGGAGAGGCAAATTGTTAGAAAATCAGCAGAATTGCTGTCACATATACCTAAACTCTGTAAATGGACCACATTCAAAATTCAGAAGGTCTTATCAGGTGAAATCGTGTGCTACGCTCCTGTATCCTACCTTCCAGAGAAGGAATGCCAAAAGACCCAACAACAGCAACCCCAGCAGGATGGACAGCACGATGATCCACCACGGCACTCCTCCATACTGAGCTGAATGCTGCCTCTCTGGGAACACTGTCAGTCTCACCTGGAGAACATAAGGCACTATTAAGATCTCTGGCTAAGAGTGTCAGCAACATTAAAAGATCTTATTCTCTGTAATGTCCATGCTTTACAGTGACAAACAGCTTTAACCACGTGTATAAAACTGTCATGCAATAAATAATAATGTCAATTTAATTTCTCACATAAAAAAATCTTATCATTAAAATCTTTTCCTGTTGTGTTTAATTACCTGTGTCTCAGCATTCGCCAGTTGTGTGTTCGTCCTTGTACTATCTAGGTGCAGAACAGCTTTCACTATCACCTCGACATGATGTAACTTGTTATAGTCCTATTTAAAAAATAGAAAGACCCAAAGAATCAAAGAAAATGCTGAAATAGATGTAGTCTTGCAACAGTAAACATTAGAAATTACTTTTTAATTCTTCATTTAACCTAAAGCAGAGTAAAGCTTATATGGACTAAGTCTGAACTCTACATAAACATTATGTAGATAAATAATAATAATAATCACGACGTGATCACAAATCTTTATTGACAAGTGGTGCAAACTTGATGCTCCTCTCTAAATGTATTACATTTTAATGTAATCGTGTAAAAACATATTATAATGTATCATTACAAATCCATTTATTTATTAATTAAGTTTATAAGCATGTCTGTCCAGACTCATATTCTAATCAGTTCATCCTTGAGTCCAAGTGGACATTTGCACCAAATTTGAAAAATGTATATTTTCTTACCTCCATGAAGGTGGCGTTCCAGAGGCGAGAGTGGAGCTTGATGACTGCATTACTGTCCAGGCCATTCAGGGGACACGTTATGGTCACACATTTTGCCCCGTTGTCGCAGGACTGTGAAAAAAAGGAACATCAAGTTACGACTGGTTTCCCCTACTACTGAATACAAATGCTTAAAACAGGTGATATAAAACAACACAATGAGTTGTCTGTTGCATTTACCAGTGTTTTTGATTTCTTCGTCTCAATTAAACGTGAAAATGTCCCCTGGTCGCTTTTCTGGGTGTTTTTTGCTGCTCTTCTTGTCCTGGTGTTAGCTGGTTTCTTAAAGCAGAGAAGAAAATGTACACTCAAACAATAAATTTAGCTCAATATCTTTGTTTGTCTAAATAAATATGGTCAAAAATCTGGTGTGTGTGTGCGTGTACTGCGTCCATCACACTACATATGACAGACATGTGAATGAGTATGTACAGAGACAGACAAGCAGAGCAACCACCACACATTAACATGATGTTTTTACTAACCAGATAAAGACTGTTAAACTCATTTTTAGGAGTGCAATCTATATTCTCCACTCCTGTGGAATGGATGTTCATGAGATAAAGCAGCCACTTCCCATTCTCCGTCTCCTTTGGCCAGTGGATCTTTAGGGACGCAGTGCCAAAGTCTGTCAAGCGGGTTCCCAGGTTGATTATCTGTGAACCAAGACAGGAGTGGTGTGGTACATCAGTTGACATAACATTAATTTCCCAACTAAAGCATATGCACATACACTGGCAGATTATTAGAAGAGATTGACATGTTTCAAAACTGCTAAAGACACTTTTAATTTAATAGGTTTGTTGTACTCACTCTGAACTGGTGTGTGATGGCACTGCCTATTTCACTTTCAGTGCTCATGGCTGCCTCACCTTTGACCTCTCCTGTAAAGTAGGCCTGAGACGGCTGTGCCTGTCTGGAAACACAGAAATGCACAATTAGAAATCTGTGCATACTTATATTTTTTTGCACATGCATGTGTGTATGTTTCTTACCCCGATACAGACAGCTGCAACACAATGGCCACCGTTGCCTTTGCTTTGACAGGAATTAAGTCCGACTGGTTACTTGTCCTGTTAGATCAGAGGTTACACATAGGTCAACTCAGATACTCCTAAGTAACTGTGAATATTTCACACTACTGGTGGATAATTTACGCTACCTCCAAACCATCCATCATTAAAAAACAAAAAAAATACAGCTTAAGTGTAATCAATGTTATTTAGCAGTTTCTGCTGCAGGACTAAATACTCTGGTAAACTTACGTTTTTAGCTGAAGATCAATCTCCAGTTCAGTAGTGTTGAGAGAGATGCCTGATGTGCCCAAAATAATGTAGAAGGTTGTCTAAATGCAAATAGACATACAGAGTTTCTAATGATCAACACATACGCAGAGGAGATAACCGGTGCCAAAAGGTGATTTTCTCTTACCTCTGAGTCACGTTTGAGGGGGTTTCCCAGATCACACTCTGCCTTAGAGCCATCTTTGTTGGCTACGCAGTTTACCTAAGTAATGACAAGTCCAAGTCAATCTTTGTTTGTGTGTGCATGTGAGAGAGAGAGAGAGAGAGAGAGAGAGAGAGAGAGAGAGAGAGAGAGAGAGAGAGAGAGAGAGAGAGAGAGAGACAGTGTCAGAAAAAGACACTCACTGCAGTTAAAGGACGGTGAGCATTGTAGGTAAGGGAACGTGGAAAGGAGGCGATCATGGAGGCTTCGTATGCATCATCTCCATTGACATTGGTCACTTTGACCTCCAAAGCAATGTCCTGCTGGTCGCTGTGCGAGATCACTGGCACACCATTCTCCCTTTAAACAGACAGAAATTATGAGCATAGCTCAGTGTGGGAGTAGCCCTGTAGAACACTAGACTTCACCATTTACAGTGTATATATTTCCTCTTACAATTCAAATGGAGTGAACTTGTCTTCGGCAGTCGTCCTGCGGCCGTAGCGATAGTCCACCTTCAAGTTGCTCTGGCACACTTTGCCACAACCCGCCTTCAGGAAATTCACCTATAAATCATATTTAGGTACAAAAGAGATCAAACAGAGACAGCGTGACCATCTGCCGCATGGCAATACAATCTATCTATCCATCTAAATATGTAATTTCATACATAAAAAATCATGCACACACACCTCTGATCGAGTTGTCATTGGCTCGTTGACGTCCAGGACAGGTGACGGTGGAGCAGCTGAGCTCTGCCTGCGTTTGCGATTGCTATTCTGAATAGCAACAGACACATCAATGGGAATCCCACGAAGCTTGTCTCGAATATTTTCCTGTAGAACACCAATATGACACAACTTTACACACCACACACAGTCTGCTTTAATTATAACCAACGGGGAACTTTCAAACAGGAGTCAGTACCTGTACGGCAAGTTTCCGTGTGACACACTGTTTAGTTCCCTGACTGTTTAAACTGATGGTCCCTTTGGATTCATAGGCGTTGTCTGAGGTGGAGGATTCAGGGAAGGTCGCCCTGGGAGTAAGACCTTTCTTTCTGAAGTCAGCGTCTGCCTCTAGGGAGTATGCCACCGCTAGATGGGATGAAGAAGAGACATGAGAGCACAGGATAACTAAAACCAATAAGAGATAAAAACTTAAAATGTGCATCATCATTGTATTTTGCTGCTGAATTCCTATATTTCTTATAATATACAGAGAAAACATGATGAATAAGAAATGTGGCTCAGCATACTCAGTCTGGGAGTGTAGCTCTTTGGATATGCAGTGTAGGTGAAGCATGCCTCAACGTCCAAGCTGGAGACACAGTGTAGTTTATTAACAATCAGACACAGAAGACACACACTTCTGGAAACTTGAAGAAGCATCTAATAGCTACTGACTTGTGGTTCAGCTTAATGATTAGAGAAACTCACCAGAAGCTGTTGCCACAGTTCTTCTCACTGAGGTTGATTTCCTTGGGTGAGAACTTGATTTCCTTCTTGATGTTTATAACTGGACGGGCTCTGGGAGAAAATAACACAGTGAGAAACTCAATAAACATGACAAAAGACATACGATGAAAATAACGTACCAGTTCACTCACTTGAAGACAAAGACAGAGTCGGAGAGGGAACCGACAGCCAGATCGGGGTAGGAGTTCTTATCCAGGTCCATGTTGCCTGCCAAAGAGTAGCCAAACAGCTTCGCTCCTACAGGCTGGCCAGACAGAACCTAAAGCAAAACAAATGCATAGTTTGATTTTAGCCACACAATCCGAATATTTAAGTCTGGTGACACTAAGACCAAGCTAAAATGGAAATATAAGCTACAATATAACAACACTACAAATTTATTTTAGATCAGAAAATCTTCCTATATTTTAACAAACAATTGTTATTACACCAGTTTATTGTGTACCTGTGCAGCCTTTTTAGAGCTGAGTCCTGCGGCTGATCCGTGGTAGATGTAAACATTGCCTGCGCCATCATTCGCGTAAGGAGATCCCACTGCAAAATCTGACAGGAGAAAGAACACTGACTTACAGGGTGTTTATACAGATACACACAATTAATTCACAGAGGGGTATGGTGAATGAACAGCGGACTGTAGCACACATACGCACACGCACAAATACTGCATCCTCACCATGGTAACCATCCTGGTTGATGTCTCCCAGGTTTTCCACAGAAAGACCAAACATAGAGTCCTTAGCGCCATCGATTCTGGTGGGTTTAACTTTGTTCCAGTTTCCAGCATTATTGACATAGACGTACACAGCTCCTCCAATTTCTCCATCCTTTTCAAAGTACTGAGGTGCTCCCACCACTATGTCCTCCCAACTAACAAACAACAGCAAGTTTGTGATAATGCAGGAAAGATAGCAACAGTGATGGCGCTTTTCAAAGCAGAAATTACAGGATGTGTTTATCCCCCTGCGTCACTCACCTGTCCCCATTGAGATCCAGCACAGCCAGATCATAGCCGAACGAAGAGGCCAGACCCTCCCCTTCCAGGATGTACTCTTCAAGCAAGATGTGTCGTGAATCTGGACCTTTCTTTAGCAGCACCACTGCCCCGCTATGATTCGCTCTGGGAGCTCCCGCCACAACCGTCAGTTGGCCCTTCTTGGTCAACCTCTTTCCTGAGTCCAGAGAGAAGCCTGAAGGACAGGGACAAAGGAATTACTTACATCTTCAGGGGTACAATCATTTGTGTAACTGAAATGACAAAGAGTCATGATGAAGACATTTAAGCATTTTACCTAGGTAGCTGTTGGCAGGGGCAGGGACCAAGTTGGGGTTCCTTTCACTCTCATCTCCTGTCTCAAAGGGACCATCGTCAAAGATGTCCATCTCTATGAAGGTGTTGTTCTTTTGTTCCAAGCGTACGGCGCCTTAAAGAGAGGAGGGGAGACCAGATGAAGTAGGATGGGACACATTCGGCTTAATGATCAATATACAGCACTGTTACACACTAGAATACCTCTCCAGTTATATGTTCCAGGAGCACCAAAGATGAGGTAGTGGTAGTCCTTGTCGAATGTGGCAGACAGACCCTGCTGGCAGGAGCCGAACAACTCATGGCCTCTGACCCGGTTGGCACAAAACTGCCAGTCGCCTCCATCCTCGCCTGTTGCGGTATTTATTGTCAAGTCCTGACTCAGCACGTAGCAGCGACCAATAATATCACGGTTTTCAATGGGTTTGTTCACATTTTCGCGACGTTGGTAGCGATGGGCACAAGTCTGTCGGAGAAGCAAACACACGTTGAGTTAATGTAATGAGAATGAGGAGGGGCGTTAAGTGAAAAAAGCTGTAGCTGAAGTGCCTTAGCTATTTTTCTTGTTTATTTATTTATTGCACTAGCTTCTCAAATATGACAATATTTTTATTTTCTCTATTTTTTATCACTGCAAATTAGACATTTTAGAATTCTGGACAGTTTTGTTTTCTCAAAACAAGACATTAGGAACATTTCTACAAGATTCACCAAACAGGTACCAGTGAAAAACACAAAAATGTATTATTTAATTGCAGTCAATGTTCCAAGGTATCTAAGAGTTCTTTGAGATCTGGGGAATTTTGATGCATATTTTCAGACATTTTGTAGTAAAGATGTACTGAGAGACTAATAAAAAAATAAAACTCCAAAACTCTGTATCTGCTTCCATATCACTTATATAACAACACTCAATTTACTGCATAACAATTTTGTTCACAATCATGAGCGGAGCTAATCAATGTTCACATTTAGTTACAAACAGTCTTACCACAATCTTGCCACCTGGCCCCTGACTTTGGACTGTCACTCCCATCCACTGGTTCTCTTTGTTTTCTTTTTGTAAATCCTCTGCAAAGAGGCAGAAAGCACAGACAGCAGTTGACACCAGGAGAAGAAATTGTGTCTAAAATAGCCAAACCATGTCACACAAATGCACAAGTGACATCTCACCAGTATTATCAAAGATAACTCTGTCACAACCAGCAGAGGTGGAGCTCATGTCACAGTTGTAGAGTCCTCCTGTAACTTTTGATTTTTGACCTTTGATGGCTTTTGCTCTTGGGGCACCAACCAGCAGTCTGAAACACACACACATGACAAGCACGTCATGCAGCTCAATTAAATGCACATTGTGACAATAATACTTCTGTCAGAACGAGAAGCACTCGTTCATTTCTCTCATTAGCATATTATATTATTACATTTTCCAGTCTACTGTGTTATAAAGCAGTCATATTCACACACATATGGATCTGACATCAAGCGGATGTTCTATGTTCTCACACTCCAGCTGAGTCAAAGACCCCTTTGAAATGGCTGATGTGGTTGACAGACCTAGACTTTCTATCACTGTCTGCACACAAACAGAGTCTGTCATTGTGGACAAAGGGAAAATGCCACACCCAAGCCTTAATGATGGGCATCCATTTCCCAGGGTTTATCAAACAAGCCAAGGATGTTATCCTTCAAATTGATGCTTTGTGGAGGTTTACAGCGGTAACTACAGCATATACATATACATATGCATATACCACAATCTCCCACCAAAACAGTATATATGTTCCCGGAGTGTCAGTGTGCATGTTCTGGTTTGCTTTGTCTGTCCAATGACCTTCAGAGTTTACACTGTACAGCACACTGTAATGACCAGATGAGGCAGAAGCAAAGCCATTATGGAATACAAAGCATTGTCAGATACACACACCATGAGGCAGAGAATTTACAGACACGTAACGTCAGAGCGAAGCATGAAGAGTGAAGCCAATGCCTAATGGGATCAGCATGTTTTCAGTGTAGGCCTCTACCGTCAATGCTACAAACACTGCACACGGAAGATTTCAAACAATAAAACAAGTGTGAGGCTGTTTAAATTATTGTGACTTCAGTGGGTGTGATGGGGATTAGTGAAGGACAAGAAATCACTTTACTATCTGCAACTATAACGAAATGATCCACAGTCTCTTAATGCTGCTGTTGTGAGATGGATTAAAATGTGTTTTTCCGGAAACACTGAAAAGTGTACACAGCATATACCATTTTAGCCACTGGATGGGTTTGGCCTTGTTTCAAAAACCAAAGTACTATAATTTGTCCTGTTATCCCACCCATTAAAGACACTTGACATTTGATACCACACAATCTGAAGTCTACCAAAGTTAAACTCTCCACCTCTACTTGCACTACAACACTGAAGGAAAAACATGTTTTCACAAGAGAACGTGTTAGAGAACGTTCTCGTCTATCAAAGATGAGTCTAACTCAAATGTTTCATCGCTTCAAAGAAATGATTCGTGACTAACAGTGAATCCCAGCTATCTCTCCTCTTTACCTCAGAGACACGAGAAGGCAGGAAAACAGACGGATCGAGAATTGCCAACACATATAAACTGCCAAACGAGGTTACTGGGTCTGGGGTCTCAATTGCATTAAAAGAAAACTGATGGTTGTTGTTGTTGCATTTACATAATCACATTGTGAAACTAATTAAGTGTCTTGTTCAACTGTTTCCTTTGGGGCAAATACAAAAGCAGAGCACAAACAGCAACAGAGACATTAATAATAATATGTTACATTTTATAAATATAACAATTATCTTACGGATTTACCCACCATGCATGTACATCAGCTGCTTACATATATTTCAAATTACAAATGGACATATTTAAGAAGACGAACTGACAGCTAACCCCAATGGACATGCTTTATCTTCATTGCTGTACATTATAATTTGTCATTGAAGAGCGAATTGCTGACATAATGTGTCAGGGGCTAACACTATGCTGCCCCGCTGAGTGCCCCAGCTGTTTATCTAATCATTCACCACCAGCAGAAGAAGACCCAACACATGCCTAGAGTACAGGAAGGACTAAGGCAAACAGAGAGAGTTTGTGTATGTTTGGGTGTATGTGTGCAATGACACACAAAACAGACACACACATACTAACAGTGACACTCTGTGTGAAAGTGACCATTAGGGATACGTCACATTGACAAAGGTGTGATGTTTTTTTTATCAGAAAGCTTAGGCCCTCGCTTAGCAGCAGCCAGTTGCCCTATCAGAGATATCAAGTGGAGGCATTCACCTACAAATAAGTTGCAGATCCAGAGGTTTTGTGTCATGTGTTTCCCAACTTCTCTCCTTATCCGCCTGCCAGACTTAAGCCCGCTGGTTATATATTTGGTGCCCAGATACAAAACTGATTTATGTTCCTCTCAGCATTCTAGCAGGCATCAACTCTTTCTTTTCTTCAGTTGCCTTCTTTGATGTTGGGTAACCTTAGGTAAAGCTCAGCCTCAAGCTTTTGTCTTTACAAGTACATGCACCTTATGTACTCTCATACAAACCTGACTTTAGTATTAAACTTCCACAGTCCTATCTCCTCTATCATTTCAGAAACACGGCATGACATTTAACACACCATCACATCATGCGTTGTACAGCTTCTTCTCGATACATTTCTGAAGTTGTATTTTTTCTGAAGCACATATGCATTCTCTTTCTCCCACACATTTCTCACACTTGATCCAAGTTTTTAAACTTCTCTATACTCTCGCTCCTCCTTCCTCCTCTCCCCACTCATGCATTTCGCACTTTCCGTCTTGATTTTATTTTACAGACAGCTCCATCTGGGAATTATGACAGACTGTGGAATGCTCTCTTTCTCTCTCACACACACACACACACACACACGCACACCTACTCAGACACATGCACATGGGCATATCTACGATCCCATCGGCTCCTGCCCTGTCCTGCAGGTACATGTACCATTCAGCCCTGTCTGAATAACAGCTGGCATGTGGGGATGGCAAAGTGTTGTGACTCACAGTATACACCTAGCAGTGAGGATACACGCATGAAAGGACACAAGTACACACACGCTAACCCTTACTTCAGCACACATGTTGTTTTAGAGTAAGTTAGTGAACACTCACATCTAACTATCTCTTCATTTTGTGCCTCAGGTTAGGAATGTATCAAGCAGCACACTCAGCTCCCTGACACTCTTCCAAATGACTGACAACAAGGCAACGCCTCAGTGCTCAGACACAGCATGCATCAGCACCATTAAAACACACACACATGCACACATACACACTCCATCTTCACTGATGCATGCGCATACACACAAAAACAAGCCTATAGTGAGAGCACATCCCACCTCTACAACATTAGTATAATAACATAGTTTCTTGACTGATTAACTACACGGCCAATGACTTGTTGACACAACTGGTCATATAGCTGATATACTTGAACAGTATATGTACAATAGAATAAAAGATAATATTAATTTGACAATTACTGTGTTAATAATATCAAACAATTAATAGTTGGGTCAATGAAACATCAGACAGTGAAACATGTTCATCACAATTTTCAGTACTGCATATGATGTATTAAATTATCCATTATCCACACTTGTACGTGTTGTTGTTTTTCTCTTATTCTGTTTTCATTGTATTATTCACTTCACAACCTGAAGCAGAGGGACTTTGCGGTGGCTTTGGTCTTGTGCTGATCACCATGTGTCTTTCATTTAGACACAGCTTAGGAGTAGGACACAAACTGCTACTGTGTGCATAAATGTCTGATTTGAAGCTTCTAGACAGGTTTTAACCTTGTTGGAAAAGACATCCTCTGAGCCCTAATTCTCTGGAATATCTGGCAGTGGTTAAACAAATCTAGGTGACCTTTAGAAATTACATGAACAAATGCAAAATACTAATTGAAGCACAGTTTTAACAACACAGTTGTGTACTGATCATGTGTGTGTATAAAGCCAGTGAATAGCTGTACAGGGAGTTTACACTGGTACTGTGGGGTACTTTAAAGCACAAATATGTTCAATGTAGCATTTTAAATTATTATAGACAGTGGTTAAATAGACATAAGCACATTTCCTCAAATTCTTTACCTGTATATCATTGATACTTGTTCTTGTACTTTGATTAAGTATTACTTAACTTTTTACTCAACTACATTTATTTGGTAGCTACACCTAATACAACAGCACTTTATATAAACCTGTGAAACCTGATGTGTGTGTCCATGTAAAAAAAAAACGTTACAAATAAGTAACCTGGAAGGAAGAAGGCGTAACAAGATTAACACAGGGTAAGTTTATGGTTAAACTCAGAGCAGGTGAATAAAAGGTAAAAAGCATTCTGTTTTCAGATACGTTACTAGTTTTACCTGCGACATACCTGAGCTTACAAGATTGCGTAGTTTTTTCACGGTAACTATAATGGTCCTCAAAGGGGATTTTCCATCTTATACACCCCGAGAACACTCATCTTCACTGCTTCTGGCATTTTAATTAGGTTACAGAAGTTATTTTAAAAGCGTGTCTCCGAGGCTGGTGCGACGCACCAGTAAATTACTGGTTTCCACAGTCGTTCCCCTTTAAAACTTACATTCTCTTATCCGCAGGAACCAGCTGCCGGTGCATGGCGAGGGAGAAGCCGAAAAGACTGCCTGGATCCCCGTTCTTCCTCTGGACATTCTCTGTGTCCAGGTTGAAAGCCGAGAGTCGCTCGCATCCTAAAAGAAAAACGAGCAGCCACAGTCCACAGGTGATCCTGTCCTCCATGACAATACAATCAACTTCCAAACTCCCTGTAACTGGTGTGAGGTGGGTCCGCGCTGAACAAGGTGCCGAGTGCGACTGACTGACTGCAGCAAGGTTAAATGTTGTCCACTTTGCTCGCAGCAGCCCCTCCCACTGGTTTGTCCTGACACACACTCACACACACGCCATTCTACCACACCTTACATCTCTTATAACACCTTCTTATAGTGAGTATATATTATGAACAACTACCTGATTTTGTTGTTCTTAGTTTTGAGTAGATCTGTGCTGCAGTGAGACAGAGTCGATGAAGCCTGAGGCAGCAATAAAAGCAGCTCCTGAGGTTAAACTGGCAGCTTCTGACAGTAGACCTTTAAGTATAACAGTGTAATAAAAGCTGTAATTAAACCTCCGTGGAAACAAGAGTAAACAAAACATATCTTAAGTCCCACAAGAGGGAAAATATTGGCAAAATACAGCAGCCAATGGCATGAAAGTGCAATCTGCACACTTGTTCCACACTCTCACATTAAATTCTGTTTGCCTGACATCGAACATCCATGCAAGGAGAAGCAGAGACAATAATTTGGAAGAGTGTTGCTTCAGTTGTTAGTCAATAGAGCAACTTTTGCCAGAAATACCAAAATGCCCTCTTGCTACTGGCACAGCGACACAATGGCCTAGAGTGGGAGAGACAGATGAGAGGAAAAGGACAAAGACTGAGACTGAGAAAAAAGACACAATATTGAACAAAAGCAGTAGAAGAAATTGGGATATGCAGCAACTGGCATGGTTACAATACAGTAGGTGGCCTCTACAAACCACAGCTCAGATATACAAAGCTAGGCACAAGTCAGAATTTAGAATTACAATGCTTCAAGAACTCTCACTCAGATCATTTACATGCTATTGCCACTGGGCTTCTGTCTTCTGTAATGACTCATTACATGAGTCACAGAGCCAGGAGCAGCCAGTGACCGGACTGGGCACAGACCCGCACATTAACACACTCCCTCACTAGATGGTTTTCAAGGCATTCCACGAGACTCTGAACCAAAGCTTGTCCTCACAACACCGTATTTCAGCAGACAACGACGTCTTTGTCTGCATGCAGAGAAAGAGGGCAGACAGAAAGGGAGAGGGAGAAAGAAACTGCCCTTTTACAATTTGAAAGGGACAAATAATAGATGAAGAGGGGAGTGCATAGAGGGGAAAAGGGCAGGGGAAGAATGTAGTTCCTATTCATGGCTGTTATCTACTCTTTGGAAAGATCTCCAGGATCAGCTGTGTAATTCAAAATAACTTTAAACTGATTTAAACTAGATTTTTCCTTAACAGATCAAACATAATATGATGCATTTCACTTGCATTTTCACTTTTTAAAGACTAAAAAGCCTAAAAATCAGACTTTCATAACAACAAAAAATAGTCCTGGTCAGTCACACGATTGAAAAATCTCCATTTTTCAAGTAGTAAAATCCTTGAGTCACATGACGAATCACCTGTCTGGATTTGTCCTGTCCAGTTTGGGGTGGTGTTGTTTCAGGTAAGAACAGCAGTCATTCAGAGGAGCATCAGTGACTTATGGTCTGTCTGCAGAGAGTCACTGATAAGAACAGCAGTGTCTAAAATGAGGTGAGGTATGTCAGCTTAGCTTGCCTTTGGCTTGTAAATTTACTGCACGTTAAACTGCTCCAAGTGTGTGTGAATGCATGCTCACATGCTCACACACCACAGTCTGTCAACATCAATATCACCCTTTTCCTCTTCTCTTCTACTATTCACCAGGAAGTTACAGGTGTCACGTCTCAAAAGGCTTCTGCAGCTACAGGTGAAAATCAATCTACTGACATTCAGTCATGATTATACGGTAACATTTCATGACAAAGGCCTGCCTAATTAACAAGGAACAGGTCAGAAACTAGTTGTCAATTAACAAAAAGTAAAGTAGGTTATGATGCAGAATAAATAGAGTAAATACTGATAAGATACCTGAGAACAGACTGATTATTATTACTAATTATTGTCTGATTTATTGTTTCTTCGATTGATTACTATATGAGTCAATATTTGTTGACTAACTTTAAGTCAGAATGTCAATGAGGCATAAACATAATTCATTATTAGTTACACATACATTGGCTTCTATTGGTTGCTGCTTATAATAAAATTTCAATCATTTTATTCAATCTTTAACAAAATAAAAAGAACTTTTCTTTGCAACATGTTGTGTATGCATGTGTGCCTTCATATCATTTTAATTCTCTTTACCCAGAATTGAGTTGAGTCATGTCTGTGTACTCCCTGTACAGCATGTTCAGTGTTACGACAGAAGAGGAGCAAAAACTTTCCCTCGGGTACTAAAGAAGAGCAAAGACAGTCAAAGCAATGTTCTCTGACACACGCGCATGTCAGAAAATGCAGGGCCCGGACTCGCCCGAGCCACAGCCCAGTATTTGTTCTTAAAGCTGCAGCTCCAGGTAAAACAATCACACACTCATCTGAGGGTGTGGCACAGTGAGCTGTGTGATAGGGTGTGTGTTTATGACACAGTAGAAACATGTAGCCTTGGGATACTGATAAACACGCACGCATCAGTTTCACAATCGTTCTGAACTCCAAACCCAAGATCTTTCACAACTGCAACAGATTAATGCACCGCACTTTCCCTGAGCGCCACTGATTACGTAAACTCACCTTAGAATTAATATGTGACTGATTATGATTCAGATAAGAAAAATGAATCAAACCGTTTCCAGATGAAAACGCAGAACGCCTTCAGAGACAACACAGGACAGACAGAGGTTAATGAGTGCTGCTGATGGAGCTGTTATCAAGTAAGAGCGTGTCTGTTGGGGTTGAGTATACACAATGTACAGTAGCATTTCTAAAAGCATTTGTTCGACATTATGTAAAATGTGCTTGCTTTCTTGCCAAGACATAGATGACGAGACTGATACCACTTTCATGCCTGTGCGGTAAATAAAGTATAAGGCTATAGCTCTAATTCAGTCTTCTAATCTAACTCTCTGCAAGAAAGGAACCACACTTTTCCAATGTGCCAGATAATCAGTTCATTCGTGAATTCAAACCTGACAGAAAAAAAGTTTCACAATTTAGAAATTATATATATCAAACAAAGAAAATTCTACTGCATTTTAACATGTTCCATAAAACCTGTATTTTATTCAAGGGGGTTTCCAGTCTCTTTAAGATGCTATAGTGTAGTGTGAATGATGTGTGTATCTTGTACTGTAAAACAAACAGAAAGCAGAGGGCTATCAGTTAGCAGTCAAGTGACACTGTAGGGACAAAGGTCTAATTTACCATCCCCTATGTGGATCCCTTCTTCACAATATTGATCCTATTTCTTAGCAAGAGCAGGGTCTTTACTCATGGTTAAAAGACACACACAATGCAGCCTGTAACAGATCCTCTACCCGTCCTGATGAATGTATTGATTATAGTCAGTAAGACGTAATTGGTGTCCTTTCTCATCCAGCAGTGCTGCAACACCCTCGAGACAACTGCAATTCTGCTTTTGCACATTTTCATCCTTAGTAGTGTGTGTGTGTGTGTGTGTGTGTGTGTGCGTGTGTGTGTGTGTGTGTGTGTGTGTGTGTGTGTTCCAGCCCTGTGCCAGAGGATGGAATATGATATGGCAGTAGTTGTGGAAGGGGCCCCTGTATTGATGGAGCAGAGTGAGAAAAAAGAAATTTCTTTTTGTTCCATTTTCTCCTGACAGACTCAGCTTACAAAGCAACATTCAAGCCACTTGCTGCTAAGCTAATGTGTCTGATTCCAGTGAGGTCAGTGCATTGTTTTATTACTATTTCTCTCCCCAAAACTTACAAAAAAAATGAATGTAGTGTGTTGCTCCCACATGTGAATGTTTCTTTTAGCACTGCTAGCAGACTCTCGGCTCATTGCAAAACAAATCAAATGTTTTATTATTGATATTATCAAAAATCTGGCACATTCACATTAAGGTAAGTTTGGGAGCATATTTCTTATAAAGAATACATTCCAAAAAATCTAATTATCAAATTGTTATAGCATATATTATGATGTGTATAATGTGACGTGTATTGTGACAAAAAAGGTCCCTACAGAAATCTACTCCTCACCTCCACCTAATACTTATCTTCAGGGAACTCACAGACACACATAATGTACACACCAGTGCGTCTGAAATGTCCATAACTTAAAGCTGGCAGCTCAACAAAACTGTTCCCACATAATGCCTTGCTTTGGCAGGCAGAGGGCATCATATAGTGAAACTAATTGTTAATTCAGACACACACGCATTCACACAAACACATAAATAATGACCACATTTAATAGCACTCTGGGGATTCTGGCATGGACCTTTGAACTTGTGAGGATTGTTTTAGGAATTCCTCCACTAATACAGCGTTCCTTTGGCACCACAGAGTAAGCTTTTTCTGTCCACTTCACTAAACTGTACATGTACACATGCAGAGCTCATTTGCTCCTGTACAATACTAATCTATGATCTGTTGGGAAGAGCACAAAGCAGGACAGTGTAATGTAATGTCTGTCACTTGTATGTATTTCTGTTCCTTCCAAAACGTTTTTATAAAGTACCACGAGTATCATATCGTACTTCTGCACATCAGTGACAATGATGTCAATATTGGTGGCACTGTGCAGCCTCTGTCTACAAGTTTGCTTTAGTGTTTTTAGCGTTTTTCTTAAATAGATCAATGCAAAAGTTACCAGTAGGGTGCATATGGTCAAAATGCAAAGTAAAAATGGTGAGACATTGTCTTTCAGCCATGCCTATGTGGCAGCCTGGTGATGTGTGACAATAGATCAAAGAAAATAAGAACTGGTGTAAATATATAAAGATAAAAAATAAAACTACTTGTTCTTCTTTCAAGCTTATCTGATTCTGTTCAATTGTCTCCACACCTCTCAGTATGGAGACAATTGGGTATTGCTTTGGGCTGTATAACCAGTTTTTCTCAGATACAGGTGAGGGGGGTTTTGTGAACTCCAGTGTGTGTTTATGTGAATGTGTGAGTCTGGATCACAGAAGAAAAGAGAAGCAGACAGACACCATTTATCAGATACCTTTTAGAGCTGCCTTGAGTGATGCATGCCATCTACACACACAAGCGCACCACTACTCTTATTTTGGCAGTCTGCTTTGGTTGTTTAGATATGGGAAGGTTGTCAAAAGAACAAAGAAACACAGTGAAGCCAAAAAGGAATCAATGGATGAATGGACAGCTTTGGTTTCATATCTGTGCTCAGTTTATATATATATTTTTTTTTGTTTGTTTGTTTGTTTTTCCACATTGTAAGTGTCAATTAGGGGGAAACCGTCCCTGCGCCAGTCTGGTGATTTGTGTTTACAATGGTCTTCCTCTAACACACACACACACACACATGCATTCTTGGACATTAACTGAAACTTGTGACACACACTCCTCTGCAAGGGCTTATATGGCCTAAGTTGACTCTAAATGTCCGGCATACAAACTTGCTTAGCGTCATTTTGCCTAGATTTATTTCACTTATTTTCATCAGTGTTTTCTGCTCCATGCACTTCTTGGTATCTTGATATAATATGATCTGTTCGACAAAGGATGATTCAAGGCTTTCAGTAGTCACAATCATTTTCTCACATATCAGTAGCACGAGCCAAGAGTTGCCATCTTCAGTTCATCAGTTTGGTCAATAACAGATTACTGCAATAGACATTCAGCAGTAAAGCTACTTGACTTTGGTGATTCCCTTCTGTACAGACATGCATGGTCTCCAGAGCATGAACCCTAATCACTGTGATTATCCTCTGTTACACTATGAGGTTTAGATTCTTTTGAAATTTGGTACAGAGACTCCCGTGTCACTGAACTGGATAAATCGTAGTAACTCTAGATGTAGAATCTATTGTATCTCACCTCCCTTTTAATAAGTATTCATTATTCACTAATACTGCCCTGTTCTGTCTTCTTGTACTCTAGATTATTCTTTTCTGATGTTTTGGATTTGATGTTCGATGCATTTTTTACTCTGCTGCTGCAGCTGAGTTTCCCCCTCAGGGATCAATAAAGTGTTACCTTACCTTACCTTACCTTATTAGTGGAGACATGTTAGTGCTCACAAAGAAAAGATATGGCTCTGTGAATTTAAGACTTTCAGGTTGTGGTTAGACCACGATTACTGTGTTAATGTAGTAATTTTTAAAGTAACTTTTTAATTGTTTTCTGTCATTTCCATTGTCCTAACAGAATCCCCACTGTAGAAATGTCCATGACCAAAAGTATATACTTTCTCACCATCAGCCTGTAGCTACATGCACTGGTGTGATGAATGTTCACTACCAAGTAACACACTCAGCTGTTTTTGTTTGGCCTTCAGGTGCTTTGACTAAGTTCCTACAGAGAGTGTAACTCACTAAGATTGAGTACAAGCCATCTGTGTGTGTGAGTGTGTGTGTGCAAAACAGATTTGCCTCCACAAGTCTGAAAATAATACGCCACTTTGTTAATGGCATTTTATTGGTCACCAAGGAAACCAAGAATTTCTGTGGTGCGCCACAGTTAAATCCCAGGTAAGTGTGATGTATCACAGTCCAACTCTCACACACATAAAACAGTGTAGGTATCCACGCCTGGAATGTGAGTTTCTGGATGAAAGATAACGTAGTATCCAGTAATGATAGAACAGCTTAATATAGTAAATGGTAAATATGTTAACACACACAGACACACTTATGTTTCCTCATGCATGGTGGACTGTATGAAAGACAGATATGAACATGTGAGTGTAACATCAGCATCAGTGTGTCAGAAATAATGCAACTTGGTGTGAAATGTCATGAAGACAAAACTCCCACCAGCGCTTCAGCAATGTACTATATCCAGTGTTTCTTAGAGTGATGGCTCTAAGAAAGATCACTGAAACATCATGCTTTACTAGCCTGTAATGCATTTGTCACTTAGGCCTTTAGAGAGTGTTATAAAATAGGAAGCATAATAGAACTTTTTTTAGAAATGGATAATCTAATCTGCATAGAAATGAAAATAGATAGAACCATTGTTTCTAAACAATAGGCGCATTTTTTAAATAGTGGATGTATTTCTTCAAGATTAACTACCAAACCAGGCGAGGATTCACAGGGGAACTGCAGAGCAAGAGGAGAGCGCAGGAATGAGTCCCAACATGCACAAAAAGAATGAGAAGCAGGAGAGAAAATTCAAGACCATGATCCCACACCTCACTCCGCCACTCCCTGCTCCTCCCTGCCCTCCTCTACTTACCCTAATACCTTCTGCTCTTTGCCTTCACTTTCCCTCCTTCTTGCTGACAACCCTCTTTATGTTTTTCAGATTTTTCAGCATGAACTTTAATGAATCATATCCTGGTGGGAGGCCTGTAGGCTGATGGGAATAGTTTAAATGACTCCTGTCCTGATTCAAAGGGAGCTCATACTAGTTTAGTTACACACACTCTGCAACCAGTGTAATTCAGTTCAATGTTTAAGAAAGTCTTTCTTTGGGGGTTTAAAATATGATCTATCTATTTTGAATTGAATTAAGCGTCTAAGAAGTAAAATAAGTGTACATACATATATATATAAATTGTGTGTCAAATAAAATTATAATATATATAATTTCCTGGTTGGACATGACCACACCAATTAGCCGGCCCTCCTTTATTTGTCTAATCCTTCCTGTCCCACCCACAGACTCACACTGGCATGAGCACAGAAACGCACACATCGAGTACAAACACGCACACAGAGTACATTGGCAGGAAGTGGGAACACACCCAGTGGGCTGAAATCCAATTTCTGCTGCCGTGTTTTTTTTCTCTGAAGCATCTTCACCTTAGTTATTGTTGTTTTGTGAAATATCAATACATAAACATCACACTTACCTTAGCCACACACAATTATGACCTGACACTCTTTGGGAACATTGGAGATGAACATCTATGGAAATTAACAAATTTGTCATTTGTGCTTTAGTGAGGAATATAAGAAGCCTAGTTGAGAGCCTTGTATGATCACCTATTAATAAATTAATATACTCAGCTTTTATTAAATCTACCTGCAGACAAAATATACAGATAGTAGAAAGGAACTGGCAACACAGAGCTGAACTGTTGTACAGTATGTTATGCCAGGATTTCAAACCAAGGGCTCAAGCAAATGTTTTGTCATTTAGTTTTCACAGATTTCTTTCTATGTAGTATTCCACCGGCTGGGGATCTGTGCATTAAAACTAAAACTAAAAAGATGTGACATTGCCTGATGACACTATAAAAACCCTCATATCGTCACAGTAGGTAGTTGATAAGCAAGTTAATCTGGTTTACATTAATCTAACAGTGCTGACATTAACACATACTGACGTGTGCTTTTCCTTCATGTCTATGAACTACAGACAGATGTGTTTTGTGCTGCTGTTCGTCATGAACAAACATATTGTTAATACATACATATTGTTAAAGTGTGTGCTGCCATCTACTGGCTAAACCTGACTATATTTCACTTTACCAAAAGACATATAGGACGTGTTGTGTTTAAGAAAGGTTGATCCTGATAAATTTCAAAACTAGCAGAGAGAAAGCTGTGAATTAACCATTTGGACACAGTAAACTTAACAAATGATTTAGTGGCTATATGTTGGTTGGTCGCACATATTAAATACTTTAGGTGGACATCGGGTGTGCTGAGCTAATCTCTCTTAACATCTTTCTCTGCTGCTGCTACTACAGCAAAAACTACATACTTCCAGGATAAGGTAAGCAATTGCACAGACTCTCGGAAACTATTCTCCCCCTTCCCCCCACCCTCCCCCCTCTACTTCTCTCTCACCTGAAGACTTTGCTACCTTCTTCATTCCCCCCAAACACCACCCCTCTGTTACCCCTGAAACTAGATCACTGTCTGCCTTCACTCCACTCTCGGAATCAGACGTGTCTATGCTTCTCCACTCAAGTCACCCCACCACCTGCTCCCTGGATCCCATTCCATCACACCTTCTTCAGTCCATACAACCCATTATTACTTCTCCTCTGACACACGTCCTAAATTCTTCACTTGCAACAGGAATATTTCCCACCTCTTTCAACAGGCTCTCATTGTTCCTCTGCTCAAAAAACCCACACTAAACCCTTCCCTACTGGACAGCTACCGCCCAGTCTCCAACCTTCCATTTCTTTCTAAAATTCTTGAGAGAACCGTCCTGGCTCAACTTTCTTTATTTCTCCACGAGCATGAACCATTTGATCCTTTTCAGTCTGGCTTCAGAAAAGGACATTCGACTGAAACCTCCCTCCTGGCAATGGTGGATGAGCTTCATGATGCAAGAGCTGCTCGCAGATCATCTGTCATCTGTCCGCGGACCTATCTGCCGCTTTTGACACCGGTTAATCACCAGATTCTTCTCACCGCACTGTCAGATTTAGAAATTACAGGAAACATACTGAATTTGTTCTGCTCTTATCTTCAAGATAGAGCCTTCCAGGTATCGTGGGGAGGTGGGACATCCACACTCTCGAAGTTAACCACAGGTAGGACCCCTGGGCCCTTCTTTTCTCACTATACACTCGCTCACTTGGTAACATTATCCAATCCCATGGCTTTTCATATTACTCCTATGCTGATGACACTCAGCTCTCGCTGTCCTTCCCACCGGAGGATACTACTGTTTCAACAAAAATTTCAGCCTGTCTCTCAGACATATCGGCTTGGATGTCTGAGCGACAACTCCAACTGAACTTATTCAAAACTGAGATCTTGATCTTCCCAGGAAGCAACTCCCCTCAGCAAAACATCTCAATCCAAATTGGCTCGCTAAAACTAACACCTACGAAGTCTGCTAAAAGCCTTGGAGTTTGGATAGATGACAAACTGAACCTAAACGAGCATGTTGCTGCAACCTCCAGGTCCTGCAGGTTTACTCTCTATAACATTCGTTAAGATTAGACCATTTCACTTCCATTTCATTTCACCATTCCACAAAATTGTCTAGCACTAAACAATTCTTAAGCATGTTCTTTGTCTTGACGAGTTAGGCCTTATCAGGGCTACTTGTTTGTAGTAACTCAGAATTTATGGAAACCGAAATGGTAATTGCTGGTGTCTTCTCCTTGTAAGTCGCTTTGGATAAAAGCGTCTTTACTGTAAAGTAAAGTAAAGCTAGAGTTATTTCCCATTTTAACTGTTACAGTACAAGTCCCTGTTGATTGATTTAATCATAGGTTGATTGGACCATCTGTCAAACCCATGTATAATTCACAACTTCTGTAATACGTTGCACAGCAGCCACATTTTCTCTGCACATGTCCCAAATAAGGATAAAAACTACACCTAAATCAAAATAAGATAAGTTAATTCTATTTATTTTTTTACACTTTACAGGTAAAAAGTGCACGTGTACATGAACAGCAATGTAAGTTACTTTTAAAAGACTTTGATGTAGGTGGTTAGGAGTTAAAAGACGTTCTGAGGTCACAGGTTGTTCTCTTCTGGCAGTTTGGTGAGAATATCCACTCCATCAGATGTGATGACCACTGTGTGTTCAAACTGTGCTGACCTGAATGAATGAAAATGCAGAACAACAAAGCTGCATATGTAAGACTTTAATAATAAACCTGTTGGGATGTAAATCCTGGCAATATTGTCCAATCATTAAAGAGACATGATTTAGCTGGGAAGAAAATGAAAGGTACAATCAGTCAGTATATCTTTGCTGTCCACCACCTACCTTTTATCATCTGCAGACACTGCGGTCCACTTGTCCTTCAGGATTCTGAACTCAAAGGATCCCTCCATCAATATGGGCTCTACAAATTAACAGGCAATATCAGCACCAGGTTCATCCACAGTGGAATCTTAATATGCCCACAGAAATCACAAAATGTAACTCACCTATTGTGAAAGCCATCCCTTCATCCATGGTCATGTCATTGTCATTAGCTTCAAATAAAGATAAAACCAGAACTTTGGTAACATAGGCCATTTGTTTCTGCTAATACATTTTATACAATACAATATATTTGCCCCCCATTGAAACACCTTATCACAGAGTCAACTAACATGTACCAGTATGTTATAGTCATCACTTTCTGAAAATCCATGCGTAAGTACTGGGTACTGAACCCATACAATCACCAACAAGTATTTTTTGTCAAATGCATGTTGCACAGTTAAGCATCTCTTACTTCAACAGCTGCCCCAGGGTGTTCATGCAAGTTGCTGTCCAGTACCACCACCCTCTGTTACACACATCACCACCTAATGTAAGCTGTAACATTCTTTGCACTCATATCAGTAACTGCCATATTCATCTTGAGCAGCTTTCATATTAAATATGAACTACTAGGCTTTAGAAAGATTTTTTTAGCACCGACCTTTATGTCAAACAATTTCCCTGTTTATGTCTGAGACAGTTACTTTTTTTATTGTGCCAGGCATGTATACAAAAGTATTCTGTATTGCCTCACTGTCTCTCACAGTAGTCACACAAACTTACCATGGTGCCAGATCTCAGGGTGACAATGAAAGTGGGAGCCTATTCCATGTCCGATGAAATAAGGACAAACTTGGAAGCCACTGGCATGGGCTATTTTACTGTAGAGAGTACACAAAATGACTGAGATTACACGGTGCATGTATTTTAGATGTATATTTGTTAAATGTATAATTTGCATGTATGTAACCTGATAGTGTTTCCTATAACACAGAGCTGTGCACCAGGCTTGCAGGCAGCAATAGCCTCATCTCTGCAACGCCTGGCAGTTTCCACCAATCGCTGCCCAGCCTCATCTACCTGGCCAATCAAAAAGGTTTCTGAGGTGTCACCATGATAGCCATCCAAATACACCTGTCAGGAATGGGCAGAACTCAGTGACAGGAGCAGTATTGCTCTGACCGATGTGACTGTGTGTGTGTGTGTGTGTGTGTGTGTGTGTGTGTGTGTGTGTGTGTGTGTGTGTGTGTGTGTGTCTGTGTGTGTG
>JAUYWH010000009.1:7951294-7979597 GCA_034779795.1 Ctenopoma multispine | reverse complement strand
GTGTGTGTGTGTGTGTGTGTGTGTGTGTGTGTGTGTGTGTGTGTGTGTGTGTGTGTGTGTGTGTGTGTGCGTGCGTGAGAATCAGCTTACAGTGACATCAATATTGATGATATCTCCATCTTGAAGTTGTCGACTGCAGGACAAAGACAATGAAAAACGTACAAGTTGTACACATGTCTGTGAAGATTCATTCAAGTCATCCAGGTCATGGTTATCCCAAAAAAGGAAACTGAATAATCTTTTTTTGGGATAAGTTGTATACAGAAAATGTATTGTATTTCTAATAATGTACAACTTTAGTGTTATAATATTGAACATCACCATAATAGCTCACCTCATAAATATACATTGTATTTTTGTATATCTTTCTACTGTATTTATTATAGATAGATCAAGTACAAATATTTAAAAAATAATTCTGGCATAATACAATCAAAATAAATTCATCATTCAAATCTTCTATAAAATGTCTACTAAGTTACTAAGATGCATTTTAATGGGTTGAAATGTGTTTTTAATCAACATTTCTTTGTTATTATTTCCTTTAGGAGTGGAAAAATGACAATTATTGTGAGTCATTTAGTTAGTTTACCTGTCTGGTATTCCATGACAGACCACATTGTTTACGGATGTACAGACTGACTTGGGGAAACCCCCATATTTGAGGGGGGATGGGTAGGCGTTGTGCTTGATTGTCTCCTGGTGAACGATAAAGTCAATTTCATCTGTTGTCATACCACCCTGCAAGTCAGAGGTTAAAATAGTTTATGTTATCTTCTTTCATGACAAACAAAAACCATACTTGTAGCACTTAGATGCTGACCTTCAGACAACGTCCAGCTAACAGCAGTACATGTCTGGCTAGCTGACATGCTCTTGCAAGGCCGTCGATCTGCTCTTGATCTTTGATCTCTATGTAGTCTGGCCATTCTGGCACCAGTCTACTGCCGACATAGTCAGGTCGCACAATGTGCTATAGTCAGTGAGAAATAAACACAGTTAGAGTCAGGGATCAAACTACAATATGAAATGGTGACTTTTACAAGTGACTCTGGCCCTGCTATTTTATTTCTAGCTCACCTCTTTTGCATTTGATCTAAAGACGTGTTTAAAGCTAACAAAAAAAAAACAAACTCAAAAGACATTCACCGGTCTACTATAGCTTTATTACTATTATTAGAAAATGTTATGGTTGAAAAAGTTTATGGGACCACTACAACACCAGCTACACCACTGATTCTGAGTCATCATTTTAAGTTACCTGGCATAACAGGTCTATCTATTTAGAACACTGTTCTGAACGTTAAGTTTGCCTACTGTACCTTGGGTACTGCATAAGCGGGCTTAACAGCAGCTGGGCGAACTACATTGTGAGAACTTTTCCACTTCCGCCAGAAGAAACGGCGATGTTGCTGACAGAATAGGGCTGTGGGAGGTTCACAGCTTCTTAGACAAGGAAGTCTCTGCAGGATACCGCAAAGTCCTGGAGAGAAGGAAAGCAAGCAGAAAGAGAAAGTGCTCTCTTTTCAGTTGTGTAACAATGATGGCATTTATTTTATTCTATGTACAAATACCACTAACTAACTGAACAGCTAGAGCATACAGTTGTACAGCTGTCACCAAGAGCAGAATTTGCATGAGAGGGTCGATAACTATCAGAATCGTTGTGGTGACTATATGATTATCATTATGAGGAAACAGGTTAAGTTTCTCACCTGTGTGGAGTATCTACATCAGTCAGTGGGCATTTTATTACATACACCCGTATAAACCAATTAATACAGCAAATATGCCATAATGTGTACTTGTAAAATATCCAGAGTAATACGTGATTTTTGAAAAATGCCATGTAACTGTTAATGAAATAAAATGATATGTTTAGGCATTGAGGTCAGACGGTGGTTACTGAAGGCTTTATACTGGACTGCTTTCTACTGAGATGGGTTTCTAATATTGTGGCCCCCATCGGTTCAACAACAACTGCAACTTACTGAAAGTCGAATACACCACCTAACTATCACTTCAATAAATGACATATAGTTAAATTTCAGTACATAAACGGAGCCCGGAGGTTAAACGATACAATAAGTTACTTAGAAAGCAAACACCATGCATAAAAAATACACAGCTTTACTGTCAAAATATGATATGATTTAACGCATTTTTTTAAATAACTCATCTACTTTTACTTTACACGGATACTCTGGCGGCGTGTAAAGGGTTTAAGCTCAGTACCTACTGTGCTGCGCGCCGCCATTAGTGGTCACGTGGTCACGGATGTCACGTGACGCACATTAACAAACATCAGCTGGTCTAAACATGGTGTTCACCACAGCTTTTCAATAACTAAGTGGAAGCTTATTTTTTTATATTGAAGGGCAAAGAATAAACACAAACTATATTTGCTAAAACAATTTTCACGTTTTGAATATTTCTGATTTTGCTTAATCATCTGCACTGTAAATGTACATATGAATAAATGCATTGGACAGCTGTATTTAAGACTGGTAGAAGTTTGCAAACTTCAATTGTATCGTCACCCCTCTGGAGGAAACCAGACATGTCCTTGAACATGTCTGTATACTACTTTACAGCATGACATTATCATGATTGTTCAAGTTGCGTAAAAGAGGTAATGACTTGTGAAGATAGGAGAGATAGTGCAGTTGGTCAGCGCCGTATCAGTGACAACAAACACTGGTATCTTATATGGACACCTCACACAGGTCAATGACTTAAGCTCTCATTCAGTAGTAAAATAAATAAAAAGTATTTCCCATGACATGCTAAATCAACATTACAGCTGCAGCTCTTCTATCTGTCTACAGGTGAATTTCAGTAAGGAATATGTAATAGTCTACTATAACAATGGGCCTACTGTATATGGCTTATGGCAGAACATGATCTAAACCCTATGCTTCCTTTTTATTGTCTATATTCCTACTTTTCTCTTTTTGTTTCACAGTCTTCTCCACACTGAGTTCTGCTTGTGCACAAGAATCTTATCTTTCACACTTCGTAGGCAGCCAAGTATGGTACTGCAGTAGTTGCATGCTGCTAGTAGTAATAAAAATAGTAAAAGTAGCAGTAGTAGTAGTAGTAGTAGTAGTAGCAGCAGCAGACAGTGGTGAAAGAATACTGAGACCATTTACTTAAGTAAAAGTATCAGTGTAAAGATACTAGTTACTAGTAAAAATACTCTTCATACTGAAAAGGCTCATTTCACATCAACAAATATTACTGTAGTATAACTATTAATGCACTGTCACATTCTTCACTTTAATGTTGCAGCTGATAATGATAGAGCTTATTTTAACTACCTATATGCTGTTTTGGTGATCATATGTTTTATTCTAATAACTTTAATATTAATTATTTTACACATCCTACAGCTGGGTAACTTGTAAATTTCACATCAGGAATTAAGTCTTATTATTATATTGTATTATGTATTATAGAATAGAAATACTGCAAACTGTAGTATAGAGCTGTGAAAATGTTTTTGCCACCTTCCTGGTTTTAAATTTTTTTTGCATAAATGTGTCACACTTAACACACATCATCAAACGAAATTATGCATACAGATAACCCGAGTAAATACGAAATGCAATTTTAAGTGATGATTTAATTTTTAAGGGAATAGTCTGCTCAAACCTAGCACTGAAATAGCAAAAGATGCAACTACTGAAGTGAAATAGAAATATATTTGGACTGTAGACTACTTAATAACAATGGTTAAGAAAATTCCCATCACTGGTAGCAACCTAATACTAATATCTAGCAGAAATTGCATCATTAGTATTCTATCATTAAAAGCCATTTGTACAGGTGGAGGAGTACGGAAGAGGATTAGGGCCACCATGAAAAACAAAGTCAGTATTCCGACTTTAATCTCTAGATAGAGAGATATCTATCTAACTATTTTCATGGTGGCTCTAATCTTCTTCCGTAGTAGGAGGGATAAGAAGATCTATCCATGCAAAAGTTGGGGAATCTGTAAAGTCAAATGAAGGCAACACAAACATCCTCTTACATCAGTGCTCCAGTGCTGTGATTTGAAGACGGTGTGTTTACTACAGGCTGCGCTGTTTCCTTGTCATTTCTCAGCCGCGGCTCCTGCAGGTCCGAGGGCGTGCGCTGCGCCGTGCTCCCTCACTGTACGTGACGTCAAACCAGCATGGCGGTCAAGGTGACTTCGGCATCGTTTTCTCTGCGATTTTCAAACTTCTTCTTTGACATATCTGCATGTCTGCTGTTCGTTTTGCTGCGCGGGAGTCGTTAAAGCTAGACTCGGTGCTCCGGGTCGGGCAGGGTGTAGTCTGAGGTTGTAGCCTGAGGTTGTAGCATCTCTGGGCTAGCTGCCGCCCGGCGGTGGCTGGCCTTGGTGAGACATCCTCAACCTCGAAGTTAGCGAGAACATGCTAAAAAAAGCTACCAGCTGCTAATACACAGTCACTGTAAAACCTCTAAAACTAGCGGAGGTCGCTTGTTTTCCCCACAGTCGAGTTTTTGTCGGATAACTCCCGCCGTCTTACATCGTTTCGATGTAAAGCTTTAACATGTCATTAGCACAGTTTGTCTCCTCTTCACATGACTAGTCTGTGCTTGCTAGCTGGCTTCCCTATTTCAGTGCTAGTTTGGGCTTGTGTAGAAGTGCGTTTTGTTGGCTCGTCCATTGTTTAGTTGGCTGCATGACTTGCTCAACTTGTTTTTATGCCAGGACGTAGTCATTACTTTTTGGCTGTGTGATATTAAAGCCGCAGTGGGTGATGTTTCTCCTTCGCAGCAGTGGAGGAGACATCAAGGAGACATTAACCCAAAGCAGCTTGCTTGTTTGGTTTCGTGTTATGTTAAGAAACGCTGCGCCGCACAGTGTATTCATTTCGTTTTATTGTGTACTGTTGTAGGTGCAATCTACCAAACGTGGGGACCCAAGTGAGCTGAAAACTATCTTCCAGAAGGTAAGGTCTTACATCCCAACAAAACCAGTCTCAAATGTTTCTCAGGTCACTGTCCGTACAGACATTTTAATATGCATATCTATCAGATGTATTTGTGAAACAGTTCTTTGACTAGAAAGAAGCTTGAACTGTTTCAACATGTTAAATGAGCTTGTAAGGTTGTGTCATAGGGTTTAAATTACAGCATCAGCCATTAAAGCACAAGTAGCTTGTGTGTGCTCAGTAGCTTAACATGACCTGAACATAAATGCAGTTCCTGGTTGTAGAGGCAGCTGTTGGAAGTGAAGTGGTTGTTTTGAATCGGCACTGCAAGATTATTAACTATTATATTGTTAACTTCACCTACTTTAACACATGCATTTCTCATTCTTGGTCTGGTTCAGCATATTTAAATGTTAAGGGATCGTGTCGGACAGTTTATTGTTGTTTTATTGTTGTCATTCAGTCAAGCATTAGAGTTAAAAATGTGCAGGTTTTATGTCCCTGTTCAGCTGGATGTCAGGTTTTGTTTTACTTCTGCGTAAGCAGGAACCTGCATGCACTTTTACTTAATGGATCAGAGCACAGTGACAACCCAGGGCTCATGTTATTTATCCAAACATTTTGAGCCAAAGTGAAAGCTTTGCAAGATGAGAGATGTGTGACTGCAATAAACACGACTGTGTGTGTGTGTGTGTGTGTGTGTGTGTGTGTGTGTGTGTGTGTGTGTGTGTGTGTGTGAGAGAGAGATACGTGTGTGGGCAGGTGTTTGTTGGTATGCTGATATGCACAGGTCAAATACCTTATAAGGTCAAGACACAACATTCGTGCATGTGTGCCTGCTTGTGTGTTTAAGTTTGACTTTTCACGCTCAACTGCAAGATCCCTGACCTTGGTTTTTCAGGTACAGAATGAACTCAAGCACAGTGAAGTAAAATCCTAAAAAACAAAGCTGATGATTTTGTGAGTCACTTAACTCATTACCATATTTTAACCGTAACGTTTGAACACATTTGTTAATAATTTGCTGTTAGAGGTGCAGTGAAAGATGATCAGTGTAGTGCAGAAAGGAAAACTGATCTTTAAGAATGTTCACAGCTTGTGACATTAAATAACTAGTAACAAAGAGCCTGCGGTACCCAGTGTACCACAAAGAGAGAGTGTTATTTACAGGTAAGGTGAAGGCATGAGTAAACAGCAGTACAGATAAGTGACTTCAGTCAGCGTTCCCAGTTCATTTTGGATTAACAAAAAATAAGTAGGCAACTGTGAAAGGTTAAGTATAAATGCTAATGTTATTTTTTCTCCTCAGTATGCCAGTGTGGTGGACAAGGATGGAGAGAAGTTCATGACCCCCGGAGATTTTGTCCAGAGGTACCTTGGACTACATACACAGATCCACCACAACCCCAAAACTGTACAGCTCATCGCTGCTGTAGCTGACACCACAAAGGACGGGTACGTATTGGCATAAAAACAGTGAGCACAAATACACACAGCTTATCATCACTAATTGTCAGTTTATTGAGTCATGTCTGATCAGCACTTAACGTTATAGCCACTTATAGATAAGATAAACATTTTCTGTGACCAGGCTTTTCATGCAGCCATCAAATCACCTGACACTCTCAACAATCATGTGACCATTCTGTAGTGTTTGACTTCTTTGTGTTTAACAAAGTATCTTTTTTTTTTCCTCTCATCTACAAACACCCACAATTACAGGCTGATCTCATTCCAAGAGTTTCTTGCTTTTGAGTCACTGTTGTGCGCACCAGACGCTCTCTTCATAGTAGCCTTTCAGCTGTTTGACAAGACTGGAACGGGAACTATTTCATTTGGTATGGAGCTATTGTGTTTTCTGTATTTATGCATGAGTTCAGTTCACTTGAATTCAGTGAATACAAAAAATGACATGACATTCAGTACTTTAATTACAGTGCACAGCGAGATCAGAGCAATTTACATGATTTCCTGTGGTGCACTGTGGAGAAAGAATTCCCACATTGCTAAATAGATTAATCTTCAGTCCAAGTCCATGGATGGGCTAAGTTATAAGTGCTCTCCTGTACAATGTCTGCTTACTTTATGTCACACACAGATATTTAAGTTGTGGCATTGAACTATTGTTCATGACATTTGTCTGGTAATTTGATTATTGATTTTTTTTCCCTAAATTAATTTGTATTTGTGCTACAGAAAATGTGCAGGACATCTTCAGCCAGACCACAGTGCACCACCACATTCCCTTTAACTGGGACTGCGAGTTTATCCGTCTTCACTTTGGTCATGACCGCAAGAAATGTCTCAGCTACCTCGAGTTCACCCAGTTCCTGCAGGTACGGTGATTACACACACGCTTACACTGAACAGTCTGATTTCCTTCTTCTCCTCTTTTCCACTTAGGACTTTACTTGGGCTATATTTACGCTCAGCCTTGTGGTGTCATGCTGTTTTTAGGAGCTGCAGTTGGAGCATGCACGCCAGGCGTTTGCACAGAAGGACAAAGGGAAGAATGGTGTCATCTCCGCCATGGATTTTAGTGACATTATGGCCACTATTAGACACCACATGCTCACACCTTTTGTGGAGGAGAACCTTGTCTCAGTGAGTGTTTGTGTATGCATGTAGTCTTTACTGGTCTGTGCAGTTTTAAATTTAAATTTGACAGTGACATGCTCCACCTTTCCTCTGCCAGGCTGCAGGCGGCAGCACATCTCACATGGTTAGCTTCTCTTACTTCAATGCCTTCAACTCCCTCCTGAACAACATGGAGCTGATTCGTAAGATCTACAGCACACTGGCTGGCACGCGGAAAGACACACTTGTGACCAAAGGTGCTCAAATTGGGACATTAACTGTAATGTTGTATCTTTGCCTTGTTGCAATGTCTGTGTTGTTCTAAAAGTTTGTTCTCTCTCATTTCTCTCTCTTTGTAGAAGAGTTTGTTCATGCTGCCAACAAGTTTGGTCAGATCACTCCAATGGAAATTGACATCCTGTACCAGCTGTCAGGCCTGCACTCCCCCTCTGGGTAAACACTCACTGTCTGTGATCTGTCAGGCCCAAATCTTTGAATTTACCCCAAACACCTGTTCCTTATTGATATTTATTTAAAAAATATGATCTATACATATGACAGTGATGTTAATGTAACATCTGTGTATCAGGCGCCTGAATCTTGCTGATATTGAGAGGATAGCTCCGTTAGAGGAAGGATGTCTACCCAACAACCTGGTTGAGAGCCAAAAGGTAGGCTGCTTGTGGCTTATTTATAAATCCTTACTTGTCCTTATCTATGAGTGTAATGTTTTACATAAAAAAAAATCAGCAGTTCAACATCCATTTCTAAAATCGTTATACATTTTCTTAAGCTACTTAAAGTGTGTCACACTGTGAATGCAGGGTTTTGAGTTGCAGAGAGTCAACTTTTCAAAGTGATGGTATCATAGACATTAACTAGAGCCCTATGAAATCCGTTTTATTTTTTCCTAAATTCAGTTTTTTCTTTTTTTTAAAATTCTTTTTAATTCAGTGTTTTTTGTTATAATCATATTTATTCACCTAAAAGTGTCTAATTATGGAGTGGGTGGGAAAAACATCAACACAGTGCTGGGGTTCAGCGGAACATTTACTGCTTTGCTAACGCATTTCAGTATTTTCATTAAAAATGTGTCTAGGAAATAAACAGAGGAACACCTGGAATACAAATCAGCTGAAACAAGACGTGAAGTCAGCTGATTTGTTTGTATGAGCAGCTTGTGCTAGTTTGCTTCTTGTATCTCTTTCTGATGTGAGAAGAGTTGTTCTCCTGATTTAAAAAAAATAACGTTTGTATTGTTCTGCTCTAAACATAGCACTAAGTGTTGCATTACTTCGATGTTTCAGTGAGTCTCGTCGTCATAGCAGACCTTTTCCCCTCTGTGTCTGTTTGTGTGTGTGGAAAGCTGTGTCCCGTCTAAACAGGTGACACATACAGGGGACTTCAGTGGCTGAAACTCATTAGAAACTATTGTTTTGCTTTGCCCGCACATCGAGATCAGCGAATTCCACAACATTCCGCGTTTAATACTGTATTCCATTTTATTGGATCAGTTCTGTGATGCCGTCCACGTTTTCTGCCTCGTGAAAATTATAGGGCCCTAATTAACTACAAAATTGTATGTTTTCCTATTAGGCTCACGGGGACAGACCTGTGTGGCTTCAGGTTGCAGAGTCGGCCTACAGGTTCACCCTAGGCTCCATCGCTGGAGGTGCGTTTTCCTGACGACACGGTAGCATCTGATATATTTAATTGCATGGATACAATTTAATGTTTGTGTTTGGACAGCTACGGGAGCGACAGCAGTGTATCCCATCGACTTAGTGAAGACTCGGATGCAGAACCAAAGGTCCACTGGCTCGTTTGTTGGAGAGCTCATGTACAAGAACAGCTTTGACTGTGCTAAGAAGGTGCTTCGATACGAGGGCTTCTTTGGCTTCTACAGAGGTAGGTTGAAATAGGAAGACAGAGCTGTCAGCTCAGCTTTATTCTTTTCATTCAGTTCAGCTCAAATTGTGAAAGAGTGATTGAGGGAGCAAGATTCACCACCAGAGTCCAGACTTTAACCCTATTGAGAATCTTTGGAATGTGTTGTTGTGGTGAAAACTTTATGCAGTCGCCCGATCCCATCATCAGCTCAAGATCCGTGCAAGAAATTAACAGACCTCTGGGCAGAAATAAATGTGGCGGCATTGAATAGGAAGTTAAGCGGAACAATTCAATGGCAAATGTGTGTTGTACTTATTTTTTCTTTTCTTTTCTGTCACTTAATTTCCCATGATTGCCCACAGGTCTGGTTCCTCAGCTTATAGGTGTGGCACCCGAGAAGGCTATTAAACTCACAGTAAGTCTCTTCCAGACATTGTTCTCCTCTCTTTGAATACACACTTATCAAATTACACTGGTGTTTATTATTGTGTCTTTACCAAATTTTTCTGCATGCATATTAGAAAATGGATCTTGTACATGTGAAAAATACAAATACAAAAAAATACCAAATAAAAATGTATATATTTTCATAATGTATTTATAAATAAATGCTGGCAGCTTAAACATGCCATGTTTGTGTCCCACAGGTAAATGACTTTGTAAGAGACAAGTTCACCACAAAAGATGACACGATTCCTTTATTTGCTGAGATTCTCGCTGGTGGCTGTGTAAGTACAAAGTCCCAAATGTTTTTATATCTGCTGTAAAAGCATGTTAGATAAGGAAGAATCCAGATGTCTTTTTGATTGTTTAAACCATAAAGAGTAACTCATGCAGGCACTTTGATTTACTGTATTAATTTGCTTCTAGGTGAGCAAGACTACAAAATACGATTGCACCCGGAGTAAAGTTCAATGCTACGTGTTTGTTTGTTTTTTTATTTGTTTTGATTTCATTGTTCACACATATTTATCCGGCACTCCTCTGGGGAAATGAAAAAGTAATTTTTTAATATATACTTTTCAAGAGCAAGATCCCTCAGCTGCATACATGCGAGATGAGGAGCACTAAAATGTTTTCTTTTTTGCTGTTTGTTTTTTTTCTTTGTCTTTAATAGTATATACATGTGAACACCCGCTCTCCTTTTTTTCCAGGCTGGAGGCTCTCAGGTGATCTTTACTAACCCTCTGGAGATTGTGAAGATCCGTCTGCAGGTGGCAGGCGAGATCACCACTGGACCACGAGTCAGTGCACTTAGCGTGGTCCGTGACCTGGGCTTCTTTGGACTCTACAAGGTAGGGTGTCTTGGAATATATCTAGTTTTCTAGACCCTGCTTCTTTAACCTGCTTGGCACTTTCTCTTTGCCTTGTGCTTAAATACTGTGTTTCCAGGCAGACAGTCTCATACATCTTCCTGTTCTCTGTGTTTCTAGGGTGCTAAAGCTTGTTTCCTGAGAGACATCCCCTTCTCAGCCATTTATTTCCCCGTATACGCCCACATTAAGGCCCAGCTAGCCGATGAGCAAGGCAGGGTGGGAGCTTTGCAGCTTCTCACTGCTGGAGCAATCGCAGGTAATCTCATATTATGGAGCAACCACTCAACACTCATTCAGAACACAATCTTCTGCATTCCTAAAAAACTGTTGATGCCACAGCCAATAAACAAGCTGTTGATTGTTATCATAACCTTATTTTCTTTTTGATGACTGAGAACCCATTTTACATTACGGCGTCTCATCTAACTGTGCTTCTTAGGTATCCCTGCTGCATCCCTCGTGACGCCTGCTGACGTCATCAAGACACGTCTGCAAGTTGCAGCGAGGGCAGGACAGACCACTTACACAGGAGTCATCGATTGCTTCAGGAAGATTATGAGAGAAGAGGGATTCAGGGCGTTGTGGAAGGGGGCTGGAGGTGTGTGTCTGTAGTGCGGTGTGAATACACTGTGTCTCAGATTGTTTTTGCATACAAACCTAGTTGAATTATGTATCTCCCTTTTCTCCAGCTCGTATGTGCCGGTCTTCTCCTCAGTTTGGTGTGACCCTGGTGACTTACGAGCTCTTACAGCGGTGGTTCTATGTTGATTTTGGAGGACAGTAAGTTCATTTTCTTTTTGTTGCAAGGAGGGCAGTAACTTTTGTACCACCTTAAGCAGCAGACAGTGTTCTGTTAAACCACTTCTAGTTCCTGTTGTCAGCCGTGCTTCACTTGCATGATAACATTTACAGGATTGTAATGATTAGAAGTACTATTGTTTGAGGAATGATTACTCTTGTCATCTTCTCTGCAGTCGTCCGGCAGGATCTGAGCCCACACCCAAGTCTCGTATCTCAGAGCTTCCTCCCATCAATGCGGACCATGTCGGAGGCTACCGCCTGGCTGCAGCTACCTTTGCCGGGGTGGAGAACAAATTTGGCCTCCACCTGCCTAAATTCAAGTCTTCCGGTGTGACTTCAATACATCACCCAGAGCCAGCCACTTCCCCGCCAGCTCAAACCCCATAGAGGTCCACATCCCTATATATTACTTTGCCATCACTGTTGTCCTCCACCAGGAGCCAGACACTTAGGTAGATACACAAGCAAAACACGCACAGTTAACACACACTCCACAAATTGGGGCCATTAACACCAGTCCAAGGCGAGCTACACTGGTACCCAGTCATAGCGCTGGCGGCAGCTGTTAATGTAGCACAGAAGACAGCAATTGGACGAGAGTATTGACTGTGCTCTATCTTCAGTGGCTGTGTGCTCCTGGCATCTCCATTCTTTGTTTTCTTCTCTCCAGCGTTTGTATAAAACGGAGCTTTGGGCACGCCTCATGAGTAGCTAATATGATTTTTATTCTGTTTTCAGTCTGATACTCAGTTTGAGTAGGATTTCTGTAATTGGACAGCTGGCATAGAAAATATTAGAATGACCAGCACAGTGTGTCTTCAATCTTGATTGGGCCTCACTCAGGAGGCTAGTACTGTACATATTGTATAACTGCAGTGAAGAAAATGTTACAAGGCGAAGCTCCGTAACATTCAGTCAGCATCATTATACAGTAACTGTAATGCTCTGACAATGTGGGACCTTTGGTCCTGGTCTCTGAGAATCAGTCTTACTGATGTACAGAACATTCAATTGAGTGTTTTCTTGATAAAACAAGAATCATGAGCAGAGAATTAGGTATTAATAAATTAAATGTATCTCAATTCAGTCAATGTATTTTATTGAAATAAATCATCCATATGGTGTCGATTTTATCAGTAAGTTTTGAGTTTTATTTCAGAAGGAAAAATGCAACAATTAAGTGGATCAATAACCGTAACAGGGAAGAATGCAGAATACAGACATTTTTTTGTCATATTAAATATGGTTCCTACAATGCATTAGCTTATTTTAAACATTTAAGAGAAAGTGTTTGAAGCTGCTTTTTACCCACCTGTTGCGTTGGATTGCTGCGTTATGGAAGGAATGAAGAATTGGATGGAAAAGGAAAATAACAATTCAGTTCAAGTTTTGTGGTAGAAATTAATTACCATCTGCAGCTTTACACCTTCATTTAGAACTTATTTATGTTGATCCTCTTAAAGATCAGTCAGGATACAGTTTCTACTACTCATTGTGCTCATACAGATTAAAAAAACAATGACCTTTGGTACAGAAAAAAACATTTGAACTGTACTAATGTCAATACAAGTCAAATTCAAGGCAAATGTTATTACGGATTTTGCCTGGTAAAAGCTCTGTGCTGATTTTAGGAATGCACTACTCAAGCTTTTAGTACAAAGCAGCGTTCTTCAAACAATACACAAAATATTTAAATAAGTGCAACCCCTGGAATAAATATTAAATATTTAGTGGTTAAAATGCAACAGTTGCTCAATTCTGCACAGGCCAGAGAGTAGGTGTAAGCACATTAGCTGTTTTAGTCATCAGATTTAAGTGCTGCTGAGGATAAAGACTTCTCAGTTTTTTACTCTGTTGCCAGCCATGTGCACAAGTGTGTCTGGAAAATATTAAAACATGTAAAAACACTAAATGGTAATAAAAAGGTGCAAGTACAAAGGTTTGCATATTTAAAAAAGGGCTGCGTTGGTTGAGGCCTCAGGAGAAGAGCAGTTTCTGGGGCCCTGAGGATGTTATCAAAGCTAGAATTAAAGAGTGGACAGCCACATCTATGCTGAGAATCTCTTCACTGTTCATTCCTCATTTGAGCTTTTAACCACTTAACTGTGGTTCCTACTGCTACACGTGACATTCATTGTTCCTACAAATGTTCTCTAAACCTCTTCAAGACACAAACTGAAAAAAATTAAAATAAAAAAAATCATCTAGCTGTTCTAGCTCTGCACATCTCCTCAGGCCAATTCATGTTGTAGTAGGTGGAAAAGCTGATAGCCATAGTGACAAAAACAGTCCCTCTGGCAATGTCATGTAGTGTGCTATAAGTGCTTTGTATGCTGGAGAGAAATGTATGAGCAGTTGTTAGTGTGGGGGTTTGTAACATCAGACGTTGGCAAGTTCCTCAGCTTCATCTCTGTTTTCGTTGATCTCAGCCAGCGTCCTGACGAAGCGTGTCCACTCATCAGCTTTGGGCACGCAGATTTGCTGCAGAAAGACAACACCCCACACAGCATGTTAAACAAGGAATTGAAGAAAGAAGAATTTTGATATCTTTCAGTATTAACGAGCAAAATCACACAGAGAAATAATTCAAATTATCAAGAGTAAGTAAGAATAATGCCTCACCTCCCCTACATCATAGACCAGCACATGTCCATCTGAGTCCCCTGTGGCGATCTCTTTTCCAGTGTGAGCCCATCTCACACGGTTTAGTGCTGGAGACCCTTCCACACACACACTAGCGGTGGGAACCTAGAAAACACAGACATTAGTTAACCACAGTAATACCAGAGTGCAGAAATACTCTGTATCAAGTAAAGTGTTGTGTATTCAAAATTATCTAAGGAATGTAGTGGAGTAAATGTCTAACATTTGCCTATATATAATGTAAGTCAAAGTATGAAGTATCTGAAAATACAAATACTCAAAGCAAACATTTCTCGAAATTATACTTAAGTAAATGTACTTGTTACTTTCCACCACTGTAGTATGGATCTAGTAAATATATATTTTATATTACAGATATAACAAAATATAACTATGTTAGTTTGTAAGTTGTTAGCTTCTGATGGAGCAAGCTAAGCTAACAACTTTCATATTTATGGACATGAAAGTAGCATCAATCTTCTCACCTAACTAAGAAAGTACATTTCCCAAAAATATGAAATGACATCTTTAAAGAGTGAAATTGGACAATGTATTTCAGTTGATTGTGTGTCTTGGAGCACATACTTCAGTGTCATTGTTCAGGTTCCACAGGTCCAGGCGTCCAGCTAGGTCCACGCAAGCAAACAGAGCAGGGTGTGTTGGAGACCACATCGCATCATAAACATAGTCACAACTGTCCTCGAAAGAGTACAACGGACGGGTACTCTGAAGTAGAACGGATAAAGAAGAAGTGGATTTATTTTAGGAAACATAATTAACTATAAAAAAGTTTGTGCAAGTGAGTATGTCTCACCTTAGTGCTCCACAGTTTGACAGTCCAGTCAAAAGAGGAGGAGATAAAGAGATGGGAGAAGTCGACAGGTCCACCAGCGCTGTGACAGCTCAGCCCTGTTACTGGACCATGATGGCCTTCAAATACCTCAGTGATACCTGCCTTACTGTAACACACACAAAAACACACACGATTAATGTGATGACCACCAAAGTTTGTTTTCAGCATTGTTGCTATTGAAATCAGAGGTACAAGAGCACTCACCTCCCATGGCGGCAGGCAGTGTAGACAGAGCCGTCCTCGCTCCCTACCACAAAGTTGTTCACGTCACCAAGAGGAAAGGCCATGGAGGTGACAGCAACTGCCTTGCTCTGTTTAAACACCAACTCCAGACTGTCCTGCAGTGGAAATGTACATACAACCTTAGACAAAGCAACAGATATGGCTAACAATGTGTCTGAAAATCATTCAAGTTTAATGTACCTGTGGCTGGGAGAGCATGTCGAGGCTCCAGGAGCACATTTTGCCATCAGTGGAAATGCTGATAAGGTTGTTAGCGTTCTGGGTTCCCACCACGTTCACACAGTAAACTGGGTGCTGAACACAACAGAACACTCTTACCAAGAAAGTCGTGGAGTTGGTGATCTCAGATTTATCAACGTGTGTGTGTGGACATATTATGGTGTGTGCATTACCGTATGTGCAGCTGCAGACAGGGGGGTTCTCTGAACAGGGGTGCGCTTGTTGCTCCTGTTGTCCCATAAGACTATTTGTCCAGAGTATGTCCCACCCACCACCAAGTTGGGATGAAACTTTGCAAACCCAGCTGACATCACCTCTGACTGGAAAAAGAAAATAATACATTAAAGCTTCTGCCTCACTCTTTTGTTTTTTGAAACTTTTATTAAATTATATTATTAATTTGGTGAACATTCCAGTTGTTGCTGTTTTTCACTTACCTGGCAGTGGAAGATGTACTCAGGTGTGCCCTTCTTGTACTTTAAGTTCCAGACCAGTGCCACTCCATCAGGCTCATGAGGAGCATCCTCGTTGTTGTTATAGGAAGCCACCAGCAGCTCTGGATACTGTAAGGAACACAGAAGCCATTATTAGACGCAGAGTAGTAGTAGTGGTGGCGGCTGGCAGCACTAATTCAAGAGTCACAAATGAATCAACATATATTGATTCTATGAAGATATTCTGCCTGGCCTTCTGTAGTGGACACACCAACCTGCAGGGACCAGTCAAGACAGGTGACCACCCTGTTCTTAGTCCAGCGCTCATCTGCAAACTGTCTGTTCAGAACCAGCTTTGCGCCTGCCTGCAAGTCACTGGAAGGGACAGAAGAAATGTTATTGGCTCTATCTACGTGCTTTTTAAAGTGTTTATATATTTTCTACATTTTCTACATTCTATGTATTTTTCATGTGGCTCACCCCTCCTTGTCCTCTAGATCTCTGCCACTGTAGTCGAAGCAGACATCCACTTGCTCAGCAAGAGCTCTCTCCACAATTCTGCTCCCACGCTCAAAAAATGACAAGAACTCCTCTGAGTGCAAGACCTGCAGCTTCTCCTCTTCTGTCAGCTCCTTAGGGGTGTCTGTAATAATAATAATAATTCTTTATTAATTCTCCTGAGGAAGTTCTTGTGGGTCTTTGTCATGTCCAGGGACACTGACATGTGACCAGCAGGAAACAGGAGTCAAACCACCAGTCCTGGCATTGATGGACAACTGCCTTACCAACTAAGCCATGGCTGCCCCAGATAATGCAATATTTAAAGAGGAACAATCTTTCTTTCTGGTGACACATTTTTGGAGAGATTTCCCATTTTTTGTGATCCTGTAATAAATAAACTATTCTGTTTCCATTTGTCTGCATTATTAAAGCACAGTTACCCTGCCACAGTTATTGATATCCACCAATGAACAGCTAGGACATTAACAGTCAGCTCATATTTTACATGTTACAAACTTGTGTCCCTACCCTCCTCCTGCTGTTCACCCTGTTCATCTTTCTGCTCCTGAGTGTCCTCTGCTGGAGGGGGAACAGTTATTTCCTCGTCGTCTTCCTCATCTGGAACATGCATGGAAGATTTAATTCAGCCAGGATAAAAGGATGGAGAAAAGAAAAAGTATGTTTGTATGTGTTTACCTGCTTTTTGATCAGCGTGTGTCAGAGCATCAGTGGGTGTCTGTGTTTCTTTGGAGTAGGACACCATTTCCTTTGGGACAAAATCCACTTGGGTCACTTTGGCCATGCCCAGCCTTACAGCTCCACGTCTACATGCACATATCAATATGAAAGTAAGCACACATATGCACAGGTTTGCAATTCGAAGAAGAACTAAATGCAGATTTTATACATTGAAACATAAATAATGGTGTACAGACACATTATAAACACATTTGGACAAGTCTAAGATGAAACCACAAAAACTGATTAAAGCTGGGACACAAGCTAAAGGAGAGAGGAGGAGCAGTACCCCATCAGCTCAGAGTCGGAGTGGAGTTGCAGAGTAGAGGGGTCAGGATCCCAGTGCAATGTCCTTATACAGCCAAACCACCAGACAGTGTTAGTAAGAGAAAGACAGGACAGACAGAAAGATAGAGGATGAAAAATGCACAACACAAGCAAAAAAATGAGCCATAAAAGAGATAGACAAAGACAGACAGGGAGAGAAGAAGAACGGAGTGCGTGTTAATTGAGAAACATCAGCGTGCCAGAGAAACGGCAAAGAGGAGAAAGGTCAGAATTCATTAAGTGTAATTACAAACTTAATATAGACACACTTAACATGCAGGTACAACTCTAACTCACATAGAAATTACTCAAAACAACCCATCCCCATCTCTCTCTCACACCAACACACAAACCTTGGTCCTGCGTTTCCGTCCCCAGAATCCTGACTTCCTGCATCGCTGCCCACTGATTTGTTGGAGGGAGACATGGGGGCAGGGACTAGGTAGTGAAACAGACACGTATCTTCTGTTACTACCCTCAGGGCCTGAGCTGTAAGTGTGTGTGTTTGTGTTTGTAAATGCATGGATCAATGAATGGGTGAGTGAGTGAAGAAGAAAGTGAGGCATGGAGAGTGTTTGAATGAGTGAATGAGTTAATGAGTTTGCATGCAGTAAAGAGGACAGAACACAAAAGGACAGACAAAGGAGAGAGAAGAGAGAATGAAAATAAATGGCAGGCAAGTTTTAGGTGTCATGCACATAACAGTTATGTATAATGTTCAGTTATTGTGTGAGAGGAAAAAACACTGAATGAAGCCAGACAGCAAATTTAGAAGCAACTTTTATGAACACGTCAAACCCATAAGGTAAACAATCAGAAAATGACAGGAGTTAAGTGGGGGTGAAAATAACAGACACATGCAGGCAATGTGTATGTTTTTACCGTGGGGTATGTCAGGGGTGATGCCAACGCTCTGCAGCAGGGCCTCTGCCTCCCTCCTCTTTCTCTCCAGGTCAGAATCTTCATGGCCAGAGGCACCACCAGCCTCCACTCCACGCTTTGCATCTCCCTGCAGAGTACAGAACATAAACAACTTCAGTATGAAAAAATATCACATTGTACAGCAGCAGAAAACTGCCAAGCTAAAAAAAAACAGACAGCCCTGCAGGTTCTTCCCTCAGGAGTGAAACTGTTAAAATTACTGTTTCTACTACATACATCCTTCTTTTTCTTTTCCTCTTCTTTTCTCTTTTTCTCCTCTCGAATCTGGGCAATCCGTTGTTTCTTCCTCTCCAGCTCAGCCTTCAGCTCACTCTTGTCAGACATACTAAAGGAGGAATTAAAAAAAGGGACAGTGAAGAAGCCTAACCTAAAAACCAACCTTTGTGTTGACCCTTTACTGTTTCTTATATCAAAAATACAATTTTACCTGTTTTAAATTTTTATTAAAATAAGAGAGATCTTGACACCTTGCTTTTTCATATATGATACCACACTTACTGTCTATAGATTTAGACTGAATGAAAGGAGAAATGATCAGCACATAGTTTTGGCCCTCTTTCTTCCAGAACGAGACAAAGTTGTTCAGAAACATTACACAAGGATTGTGCTTGAGTGTGAGAATATTTCTGATAATTCACTCAACACTAGAAATTTTGCACAACACCAGAACAAGTGATTTTGTTGTTAACGATGTTGTGTGGTTCATCATACACTTGACACCACTGTTGCGGTGTTGATTTGTGTGGAGCTGTAGTGTAGCTCTGGGCAGGTCACACTGGTAACATGTGAACACCAGCCAGCTCTTCATAACAGTGTTATGTTTATCACCATAGCTAACCAACAATGACTTACTGTTAAAAAAAATTCCATACTAATGGATAAATCATAGGTATTTATGATTTAAAAAATCATCAAGTATTTCAGTGTATTTTCTGTTTGTATCTATTAAGAGTCAGGGCTTGCGATGTTAAAAATAATGGTCATATCAGAATGTACACAAATAGAAACAGGTAATATTCATGTCATAATCCATTTACATCTGTCTATTACAATCTGCTATAACATTTTGACAACCTAGATGCTCCACATCACTCCACACACTGTCAAAACAATAGCATGTCCACATCTGAATAGGCTATTCTACCCATTTCACACTTTGTTTTTTTCATTATAAATTCATACCTCAACACATGGAGGTTTTTAGTGCGTCTTGGATTTGTCAAACATATTTATCCTTGTTATAATCTAATTAACAGCTACACAGTCCGCAGAGACTGCCAAGCTAGCTAAGCTAGCTGTGTTAGCATGCTAACTTAATCTCCATGGCACCCGGTGGGCCTGCTGTTAAAATAAACGACTAACAACGGCTCCATCTCTAACCGACGCCTGAGATTTTCTGTTTCACTGTCTCTCAATACGTTTAAAAGCAACACGGGTGTGAGGGAAGAATAAATTACCTGATGTCAGATGTTATGTCTAACTAGACGGATGACAGCAGAATCCAGTTTAGCGTTTGTTGAGTCTGAAAAGAAGTGATGGCTGAAGAGAGACTGATGATGCTGGAAGAGACGATGCTGTCCGCCGCTGCGGTCTTCTTCGGTGGTTGAGCACAACCGAGTGAAAGTAGAATATTACCGCCCCCTGTCGGCATTAATCACATTTTCCTACAGACCTGATCAGTCTGTCATGGGTTTTGTTTTTGGATAGTTATCTGCTGTTTGTTAGTCCAACATTCAACAAATTACAAAGTAAGAGGCTAATGATATAATTTGTCTTAAAGCAATATTCAGGAATCCATATGAACGCCAAAAGAGATTTTTGCACACCTTTGCAAATTCTATAGCATTCTGTGTATTCTAAGATATGAAGAAGTATAAAGTCACATATATTTATTACAAATTCATTGTAATTACAAAGTCATATTTTTATTCTTTTTTATTTTTGTTATTACATACAGAGGGCATAGCATGATTTTTTTATTAGGAAAAGATGTCAGCGTCAAAACATTGCTGCAACATTTCATGATTTGATCATTACTCATTTTTTAATTTTACTCTTTCTCCTTTTATACACAGATTTTCTCATAGTCCTGTCTTGGATTGTTGGATTGTGATTTTATTTTGTCGTCTGCCCTGTAGGCCTGTAGCAGGCTCTTAAGCACTTTGTTTTCACTATGGTGTGGGAGCTTGAGCAGCATAACGAAAGGGGTCATAAAGGTCACGTTTGAAATCATAAGGGTCAAAGTAAGGGTAGAGGGTTTTCTGGGTGGCTGGCTCTGCAGGGACTCTTTCCTCAGCCTTTGCTTCATTCTCTTTCACAACTTTCTCTTTAGCAGGTACCTCTGGTGTGGATATTTCCTGAATAGGGCGAGGAGGGTGGTCGATGAGGCAGTCAGGATCCCAGTATGGGTCACAATCATACTCCATACCTTTAACAGTGGGAGGTGGAGGTGGGGCAGACTTTTTTGGAGCAGGAGGTGCTGGGGGTGGAGCAGCAGCTTTAATCTCCTCCTCTGTTTTGGGCCTGCAGGCAGGATTTAGTCGTGGGTCACACAACACTGGAACAGCCCCTGTGGGCAGGTAGACGATCTGCGGTTTGCACAGTGGGTCTTTGGAGTTACACAAATAGATCCTCTGAGCGTTTTCCAGAGAGTCTGGTGTAGGAGCAGGAGTAGTGGTAGGCTGGGTGGTTGTAGTTGGTGCTGTAGTGCTTGTCAGTACACCCATGGCATTTTGGTAACTGGAGGCATCTGGGCCGTAGGTCAACTCCAAGTGGCGCATCTGCTGATACAGCATCCTGATCCTGTCAATTTCATAGATCTGATGGAGAAACACAATGACATATTAAGGAGGAGACAAATAAATATTAACTTTATAGTGTAAACTAAGAAGATCCACACACAGTATCTAAGATTAAATATCTCCACCCATCTTCAACTTACTCCTTCAACGTGTCCAATGCTGTTGTAGAAACGGTAGTAGGACTGAAAATCAGGGTTTGCTCTGTACCACTTTGGGTTAGTGTTCCTCTTAGATCGAGAATTAGTCAAAAAATCATGTGCTTGAGCAGAGTCAATTCTGATTGGATTCCCTGTGGAATAATGTGGAAGAAGGACTCAATAAGATACTATACTGATACAATTTAAATTAAAATTTGTGTCTTTTTCTGATTTACAACTACACACGTATCTGAATCAGATTAAAATCTAAAAGAAGGCAGATGATTAATACCTTCAGGATTCTTTATTTTCGCCAGGGATGTTGCTTCAAGCAAACCTGGAGGGGAACATATTAGACACACACCCAGATAACATAACACTGCACTGCCTAAAACGTATTACACAATAAGGTGTCTAAGAATTGTAACAGACTTTGGGTTACTATGTATCTAGTCAAGTCATTATATATTGGTATAACATAATATACCTCTTATTAGATAGAGGTGAAATGAAAAATAATAATCTCATGCATTTTACCTGAGATTAACAGCAGGCAGCACAGTGCCCTTATCAAGGACACGGGTGAAATCATCTTTATCATCTGCAATTGCAATATTAATCCCCAATTATTTAGCATAAAGATTGTAAAACTTTGAAAAAAAAAATCACATTTGTAAATAGCGATTTCTATAAAATATCATTAGGGACGTGTTTATATAAATACAGTATCGGTCTGATATGTATTTTTCATTTCGAACCACTTTGCAGTGACTTTTGCCGATGATCTTTTAAACATTTGCCAGATAATTAAGCACTAAAATTGTGCATTGTGGCAAATGAATTGTAGATTAAAAAATACAAACAATGCAAGACATAGTGCTTTCCTTATTCTACTTTAAATCACTACTATAGAGACAAAAAATACTACATGCTCACCTGATGTTGCAGGTCCCCAGTTCTGTTTAATTTTCTACAGAACATACCTGTCCATAAATACTGCTGTAAATACTGGGGCCTTTCCATTGGCCACTGACCTGCAGGTGACTCCACCCCTCATGCATTTTTGGTTGAGAGCTCATTAACACAGAGCACATGTACAAGCAGTAAAAAATAAACACTTTAAACTTCAGTTTGAAGCCCTGCACCAGAGCAACCACTAGGTGCAGTGGAAGGTAAGTTTCCAAGGAGGGGGCAGAATTCATGCATTCAAAATGTTCCCAACTCTATAGCTGCACATTGATTTTTGTACCAAAGATACAAAGCACATGACATGCACCGTGCTACTGTAAACTCATTCCTGAAATGCCTGGCAAGTAAAAATGAACCCTCTGTCCCAAAACAGCTGGAACTTTCCTTTTAACTTTTGTCCTGGCCAGTCAAAAAATATAGGGGAGCAGAGTGAACTGCTGTTTAAGTCTCAAAGAAATATGCAGGAATTATGGGCTAGCTTGTCCAGACATCAAGTCAGTGTAACACAGCCTGGGAATTGTTGTTTAGAGGTGAGCATCAAATCAAAATAGATCAAATGGCTACCTGGTCTCAACAAATTGTTTTAAGTTGATCTGCATTTCTTTGATTTCTCAGGCCATCTTTTGACTTTCTTGGGATATTTGTTATTGTCATGGTGTCTGTCCGCCTTGCTCAGAGTTTGTCATTTCAACCGTGAAAACAAATTCTATCCTTCAAACCAGCAGGTAAGGCTACAATCAATGAGTTCAAGGGGGCGACAGGGAGTCTAAAGGTGCTCTGCCAGGTGGCTAATGGTGAGCATCATACTGTAATTGCACTGTGCACGTAGAATGGAAGGGTATAGGTACATGTTACTCTTAAATGATACAGGCTACTTTTATTTTACCTGTACGCTGCTGAGACGGAAGGTAAAAAAAAGTGGGGAATGTGACTTAACATGTATACATAACTACTGTATATTGAAAATAAATATAATATTCATACAACAGCAATTTGAGCCACCAATGTGACAGTAAGTTAACGTGTGTTCTGTTATCTTTTCTCAACAGCAAAATAATGCTACTAAATATTAATAATACTAAAACGTAAAGATATTTAGTATATATTATTTATTATTATTGGCATTTACCTAGTTATTGTTTTTTTCTGATAGTGCTGCTTTTACATAGGCTAAATTCTTAATACCAAAGGAAATAAGCCTGTGAAAAATAATACTAACCGGGAACTAAAATGAATGTACATATTTGGTGAATATTTCTATACAGTAGTTAAATATGCATGTCATATTTTAATACAAAGCCACTTTTGTGTTGTCCGTGAATAACACGTCAACAAATTAAATTTCATTGAAACGCGGCTGACGACACAACACCGGAAATGACTGACTTGTGTCAGTTCCTTAAGGATGTCGAAGTTTTGTAGTTCCTGTGGTGCTGACCTGTCAGCGTTGTAGTACAAACTGTCACTGCTGATCATTTTTCTGTCCTTATAGTAATTGCAGTTTTCTGCCAGGAGCACAGCGAGTATCACGGCTTCGGAGGCGCAGTGTCGTTTCTACTAACTGTTACAGCTAACCGTCGAACTAACAGCTATAGTTAGCTAACAAACCTACCTACTTGACAGCTAGCAATAGCTAGCATTCGACGGTAGCTTGCAGCGTTAGCTAGCTCTCCAGCAGTCAGCTAGCTAGCCTGCTGGCTCTACGAGGATAGGAAGCCGCCCACCCCTGTAAAGAAGCATTCCGGACAGAAGACTGAACGGTAAGTGAGCAGAAACAGCTGCCTAACGTTAGCTAATATTTATATATGCCTATTATTAGCTGACATTTAGGGATTTTTAACGGACGAAAGCGTCCACTAACTTAGGGTTTTAATTGCACAGCCACTGTTCCCACTTACTCCTCAGTCAGCTATAACCTAAGAAACTTTACCTCGTTCTGTTTCTGTGGTGTTATCGACGTGACATATAAATATAAGCGAGAAAGCAGACATTGGGAACATTGCGTGAAATATAGTTAAAGCCTGTGTGGGCACCAATAAGTTGAGTCCATCAGGAGGCCAGGACAGGATCGCAGTGGCCCTGTAGCAAAAAAGAAAATTTGATTTCTGTTGTGTAACTTAAATATTTATTTGGATTTCTATGTTCACATTCTCATACTCAGAACTACAATTTACAAGACTCTCAGTTAAATCACTCGGCCAGATGATCTTCAACCATTTTAAACAAGAATTGGCACCCTCCTTTTGTTGCTGTCTTATTATAGCAGCTGGTTTCAGTTATGATGACATGTGCTGTTCATGTAAATCTTCTCTGTCAGTGTGTGTGGGAGCTCTGCGGGGTTTGTCACTCTCAGTGCTCAGCTTCTGCCAAGAGAAGGCAGATAGGTTGTGAATGTGCCTAGTGTTGGATCAGGTAGGCCGTCCAACATGAACGTGAATGTCCACATCCGTCCCTCTGAGTCACCTCGTCATAACTGACAGCAGCACATTTCCAGTCAGAGGTTATTAACGTCATTGTCACACATGAATTCTTAACATGTGGCAAGCTTAGACATTTTAAAATAATGAGACCTCCCCTTAATGACCCATAGCTTTATTTTTGATGGCATGATGGTATGTGTGGAGTGATGAAGAGCTTTAAGCTACGACACAGGGATCCTTTGTAATGGCATTTTAGTGCTAGTCGCTTTTGTTCATATTTTGGATTCTTGGTTGTAGAAAAAAAAGATGTCTGAAGATATCGCCTTGGACATCCACGTTTTTTAATTTAGAAAATAAACATTAGATTAATCAGTAATGAAAGTGATTAATTTATATCATCCAACACCCTGGTGTCTTATATCTTATATGTACAGTTTTAAATGCATTATGTATTGCTGTAGAGTGTAATCTGTATGTAGTCACTGGTCAAGTCATCCAGTTGGAAATGATGTGGATATCAAAATTCTCTGAAGTCAACCAGCATTTAATCACACACTTGGGAACTGCTAACTGTGTTGAAACAAGTTTGATTCTCCTGGTGACAAATGTGTCATTACCTTGATTTTAGTATCTCTTGATCTTTGTAAAAACAGCACAGTAGGAATCTGCAGTGGAAGGAGGCTGGACAGGGTTAAATTACTGCGTGTTTATGTTGAAACAGGTGTTGTTTTTAATAATTTCTAGTTTGCTGTATAAGTGTAGCAGTGAGAGCTATTCTCTTTGTATATCTAAGGCATTACTGGTTCAAAGTTGAAGCAGCATGTGTCATCTGTCATACCCTGAAAGTCATATGCTTATGCTGTCATATGCTTCATTTTACAAAATTATGTAACAAAGAGGTTATGTTTATTATGGAGAGTCAATCTAAGTGTCTGCATCTGTGTGACCTTTTTTAGTCATACCACAAAATGGTAAAGCGCTGTATGGTGTATATGAAGTTTTAACCGTCTTTGTCTTGGCCATTGACACAGATGGAGGCCCAAAGCTCTAGTGGGCCACTGCTGTCCAGGAAGAGGAGAAGAGAGGGCTCCAATGGAGAGACTGATGAGGGAGAGAGGCTTGGGAAAATCCCCAGATACACTGTGGTGGGTCAGCTGTCACTGAGCAGTGTATTTTCTACAGTTTCTGTGTGTGCAGGTGGCGCTCTGATTATGTGAATGTAAAGCATGTGCTTGCATGCCTGCAGTTGATTTATAGATTTCCAGAGAATGTTAAAAGAAAGATGTAAAACTCCACAACGTGCATGATGAACATATCAAGTTTGTAAATATGTGTGGTTTATACATAATTTAGTTTTTATCCACTATGTACTTCATGTGTCAGGCATTTCTTTGCTAAAAGGTGATGCAAAGATCACTAAGCAATAGAGTATTATTCTGTAAGCATGTGGTTGTAATTCTGCTTTTGTTAACTGAGGAAGATAAAATGGTTCTACGTGATTTACAACAATGTTTTTTGTGTGAATTAAGACAAAGCATGCATCATCAGTGATAGCCTTTCTTTCTGTTTGCAAAATATAGGGATTAAAGCACCCAGCACCGTTTGCAGATGAGCTGGAGTCAGATGATGGTAAACCCTACAAGAGAGTCAGTATGGAGGAGGCCCAGAGAGGAACGCCACGTGAGTGAGATATTTTTTTCAGTCTTTCAGCTGATTTCTTTCTGTGATAATTTCTCATTCTGGCTGATGCCTCTTGATCCTATTAAACCTTTCATGTTCCTCTTTCTTCTTGTGCTGCTTCCCTTTTTTCCTCAGTATCAGTTCATTTCTTCTCAGTGTTAAGAACATTTCATATGGACAAAAAAGAAAAATTTTAGATGAACTCTATACAGAATAAGTCTTTTGTCTCTGCCCATCTTGTTTCTCCATCCAGCTGACAGACCAGTGCGTGTGTATGCAGATGGCATCTTTGATGTTTTCCACTCAGGTCATGCCAGAGCTCTCATGCAGGCTAAATGCCTCTTCCCAAACACACACCTCATTGTTGGAGGTAGGTTTGAGTGTCCAACATCACATTGTGCTTCATATAAAAACATGAAGCATAAACAGATTTTTTAATTTTACAACTCCATCAGTACTTTATTCTTTCTTCTTGTTCCTTGGTTGAGGCGATTCAAATAACAATTTCTGTAAATATTTCTTACCATGCACAGTGTGCAGTGATGACCTAACCCACAAGTACAAAGGTTTCACAGTGATGAACGAGGATGAACGATACGATGCTGTAACACATTGCCGTTACGTGGATGAAGTGGTGCGAAATGCGCCCTGGACATTATCGCCAGAGTTCCTGGCAAAACATCGTGTAAGTGAATGACAGAGAGGCACCCGTGTGAAGACAAAGAGAAACCATAATAAGAAACACACCTCGTGTTTCAGATCATTAGTTGAGATATAAAAATTCTGACAAGTTTTTTGTACAATAATCTAAAACAATTAGTTGACTGAGCTCCACCTTTGAGTCTCTGTAACTTTATCCCTGATATTTTTGTGTATTTTTGTACAATTTGTAGATCTGAATCTACTGTGTTGATGTATATTGTCTCCAGATTGACTTTGTGGCTCATGACGACATCCCATACTCCTCAGCAGGAAGTGACGATGTGTACAAGCACATTAAAGACGCTGGTGAGTACCAAAGCAGTATGCTAGAGTGGTATGGAAGTAATTACAGGGTTAAAAATTTTCAAATTTTCCCAATAAACATATGGTATTATACCGGAATATAGAAAATTCTAAATCAATGATTTTTTTTTCTTATTTAAGTCTAAAGAAAATGGAACATGACAGTGTGCAATGGTACAGTATATAGTCATACAAGTGATGTATTCTCCCAAATACGTGGTGTGTTCACATGCAACAGTTTGTGCAAACCTTGTGCAGAGAATATTACATTACATAAACATAAAGCTATGCGTGCAAACACGTGCACAAATGGTAATGCAGCACGCAGATACAAGGCAGTTTTAAATCAAATAAATTAAAATGAACATAAAAAAGAAATTAATTATATCTGCACAAGAATAAGACTTTACTATTAAACAGATTTTACTTAGGTTCATTCTGTGTCCTTAATTCTAGAAATGAATTGAATAGTGCAATTTTCACAAATTTCCTCCCGTTTCTGAAGTACAGCTTCACCACAGACTGACTGTTTCTATTTGTACATCTATATCTGTCTGCTCACCTGGTTGTTCTCTGACCACCTCTACTCTCCACAGGAATGTTTGCTCCCACCCAAAGGACAGAGGGCATCTCTACTTCTGATATCATTACACGCATTGTCCGAGACTATGATGTATATGTCAGACGCAACCTGCAGAGAGGATACACTGCTAAGGAACTCAACGTCAGCTTCATTAACGTAAGAAACTCTTAGCTGAGGTTCAACAGAGTCAGTGTAAGATAACAAGAAGTGGTGTGTGTGTGTGTGTGTGTGTGTGTGTGTGTGTGTGTGTGTGTGTGTGTGTGTGTGTGTGTGTGTGTGTG
>JAUYWH010000009.1:7924712-7946239 GCA_034779795.1 Ctenopoma multispine | reverse complement strand
CAATAGCCCACTTAGAAATCCCCTTACTGATAAAAATGCTGATGTGTCAAATACTTATTTCCCCCGCTGTATATCATCAGTATAATTTGCTGAGGAACTCCAGCCTAGACCTTGGTGCTAAGCTACTTTTGGAAAGCCTTGCCTCGATTCTTGTGGAATCTGTGAATTTCTCAATTAGAGTATGTCAATGTTAAAGAGCTCAAGGTGGCACAGACTTGAGTGGCAAGCCAGTAACAGCCACTACTTCTAAGATAGAAATGTAAATGTTTTTAATAGGCAGTGTTTAAATCATGTACTACTGTGCTGTGTGGGGTTATTTTTGTTTTACGTCCTGGATGTAGAGAGAGAGCGCAAGACAGGAAAACTTTATTAAACATGTTTGCCAAAGTAGTTTTTGACCAATCATTTGGTCTTTCATTTGGTCTTTTGTGCTTTACTGCTTCACATTAATGGCTGTAGCTCAGCTTTGAACATAACTTCCTTAGTTCAACTCAAATGTTTTTCAGAAAGTGACAAATGAAAAGGTTTTCAGACAATACTTGTCAAATGTATGAACAGGGTGGAAAGAGAACAGCAGAGCAAAACTGCTGTAACCAGAATCACCTAAAAATTTATTATTCTTACTCCACTCACCCTCACTTCAAACAGTGTCAGGAGGAAATGGTAAATAATAGAACTTCTCCTAAATAATATCAGTCAAATAAACACAGGAAGGGCTGGTTACACAGTCAGGTTTTATTGGACAGAACGGTCACCAAGGCTACAAACATGAAGAAGCAGACAGTTATGAGGCGAACACCAGGGGGAGACCTCACCTCACTGCAAACACGCACTCTACAGGGCCTGATCTTGGAGTCAAAATACTGTGACAAAGTTGATCTTCGTGAAATGTGAGTCACAACTCCCAGTAATGATGATGATCAAACTGCAAAACTGTCTGGAATGTTCCTTTACGTTTTAGCTTTACTCACTGAATGCTGGTAAAAGTAATATTGGAACGACAGCAGGGGAAAGAAACGCACTTAAAAGTACAAAAACAGCTCAGTCAATGTGAATTCCTCCCCAGTTGCCCATGAGAAAACCTACATTGAAAATATTTGTACCCTCTTGTCCAGCTGAGTGGCAAAGAGAAAGTATTTTAAATTCAAATGACCATTCCCAAAAACACGTGTCACATTTCAATCTGTTCACAACACAGACGATGCTTTTCAGTTTAAAGGGAAGACTCTACTGAGACAGACGTTCATACAGGAACTAGATCAGGATTCATTATAAACCACAACAGCTACAAATCATCTTACCAGGGATAACTCGTGAACATGTGGGACTTCTAAAGTAACTGGAGAGTAGATAGTGGAACAACAGCACTGAGTAAACATAACAGAGCAACCCTAAAAGACACCAAAGGTGTTTCCAGTCTCTCCCCCTGGTCCCCCCTACATCACCTGTCTTACTCTTTCAGACACCAGTTGGTTTACAGGTTTACTCATCACTACAAGATATATACGATACAATGGTTCACATTTTGCATATATCTGTGCATTATACCATATTTACTTTTTTTACGATGTAAATTCAGTCTCCAACACCTAGTTAGGAAGGGGAGAGGGTGGTGTATGACAGAAGCTATAAGGATTGAAGGGAGGATAGAGACAAAGTAGGAAGAGAAGAAGAAAAAAATCTTAGCATGTAGGATGGGAGGAAAGTGGTCAGTTCGCTGCCTGACGGGGGTTGAACTTCAGCAGCGAGTTTCGTAGATGCCGGAGCGGCCGATGTATCGCACCCATTTTATGACATCGTGGTCACTGTAGTTGAGCTTGGACTCAAACACCTTCAAGTAGCGCACCTTCAGACCAGACGGCGCAAAAGGAACCTGCAGCGGAGAGAGGAGAAAGGTTTAGGCGTGTCGGGGCATGCTGGGAACTGTAGGTTACACAGGTCGCGGTTGTTTTTTTTGTTTTGTTTTTTTAAAACTGTGGACCAGGAAGTGTGCTCTTTTGCGGAAACACTAAGCAGGTTGTGATTTGCATGAATGATCATAGGAATACATAAACCATTTGTTTGGCTGTCCAGCTGCTGCGTTTAGCAAACAGAGTAGCTTTTGTATGGGTGACATGGGTCACTCATAAGAAGGAAGAATGTATTCTCACCTCAAAGTTCATAGAGATGGGAGGCCTGGCCCATTTCTTTTTATCGTTGGTGGGCAGCAGCTCGATCTCGGCACTGATCTGAGACTCCTTCATCCCAGCCATGCGTTTGATCCTGCGAACACACAAACAGAAAGCTTTGTAAATAAGGTTTCACTTACAGAGAAAGTACAAATAAGCACAAGAATAAATAAGGGTCAAGTAAAACAGGCATTACAGAAGAGACAAAGTGCGTGTGTGTGCAACAAGTTAAACACTACATGAGAAGAGAATGTTAATCAATGACTTGGCAGAGAACATAAAAGGGAGTTTGGCTGTATTTCATGAATACAGCGGTAGAGCTGCTACTCACTTCCAGACAATGGCGTTCTCACTGGCCTTGTACTTTGCTTTTCCCTTCATACAAATCACTTGCACTCCACTGGTATTAAGGGGTGTTGGGATGCGGACCTGCAGCGTGTGACAAATGTCATACAACAGTGGCACAAAGCGTTCCAAAGGATCTCTGATTACATTTTAGTTACGTTCAAACTGTTGCTGTAATTACTGGTTCCCAGCAATCTGCATTTATCACCAGCTTCAATAAGAGCTTACCTCGATCTTCTGAGCCAGCAGTGAGGGTTTGAAGTTGGACTTGATGACCACCTTAACCTCGAGTTTAGTGCGGCCCACCTCCCTGACCAGAGGAATTACTCGGAACGGCAGGATGATGTCTTTAGTGGTGCGATACCTGCAAGAAGTGTGATAAGTATAAACTCTTCGTGTTCTTGTCTGGACAGTTTAATAATAAATAAAGGCATTAAACAACTTCTACGTTCCATCTATTCACCTCATGAGCTCATACTCTCCATCGGGGGGAATGAAGCTGATGCTACGCTCCGAGTCAAACTTGCTGAGGCGCACACACTGGTGGAAAGTGCAGTCATCGATGGCAATGGACTGCTTCCCACTGCAGGGAGAGAAAACGCATCAGATAGGTACACAAAAGTCAAACATTAGTCTACTTGTTTATTGTTAACCAGTGATTTAAATAAATCATGATAATTTAAATAAATCATGATAATTTAAATAAGATAAAACTACTGCTCTGCCTCAATGCAAACCTACAGTTTAAAAACAAACGACACGTTAAGTACATAAGTACATGTAGGGACAGAACTGCTAGTACCAAGACGTGAGCCTGGTTGAGGTTAATGATACTATTCTATTCAACTAAACATATCAGAGTTTGTGTTAGGTGGGTAAAGGGTTAAAAGTCAAGCAGGGAGGTATGAGGTAATAAAACAATGAACCATTGTACTATAAGAGGGGAACAACCACCAGGCAGAACACTGAGGAGTTAACAAGGCAGTTTTGATTTGTGCGGAGACTGTGCGGGGCAACAGTGCATGAGATGTACAGCTTCTTAATGTGCTAAAGGGCTTAGACAAGACAGGCGTGTGTGTGTGTTTGTGTGTGTGTGTTGGGGTAGCAGAGGCTGAGGACACTTGTCAGTACAGTACCTTCCTCCCCCTAAATCACTGAGGTACAGCACATAGAAAAGAAAGAGAGGGAAAGAAAGGAGAGATGCATCCAAAGGAAAGAAAAATTAAAAATAAACTGTACAGCCAGTCTTGTTGTAAACAAGACAACACATAAAAACAGACAGACATTTATCAATATGACCTGTCTGCCATGTCTCTCACCTCTTCCCTGCGTCATCAGATGCTCCTCCTTTGCCCTGCTTGTCGATAACAATCTTGTCATTCATGCCAAATTTACACTCGGGCATCCCACTCAGGTAGCTCTTCATCACTACTCGGCCTGACACGTGGGCACTCAGGACCTGGCCTGGAAGGAAACAGTAGAAATATGAATCGAATATGAAACTGGCCAGACCACTATATACAGTCAACTCCACTTAAGTACACGTTGCTTAAACACACGCCCTGTTTAGCTTCAAGTGACTTGCAGGACTGCTTTTTGTATAATGTGTGTATTGGGGCAATAACTTTGTTCAGGTGCTGATGTCCAATCCAGCTACTGTAATGAGGCTGAGCAGTTTGCAGTGCACTTTAGGTGACCGCTGTTATCAGTTTAGCAACAATTAGCCTTACAACTCAACTGTGCTAAGTTAGCTCTTGTGACTTTTGACAATGGAGAGTGTATGTATTATCTGCTATATTATATATATTTGCTGGTCAACTTTCAGCACTGCCATGTTGCTCGCACTGACAGTATGTTCGCGCATACTTAATAGGAACGCCCCGCTTAAGCGTACACGTCGATTTCGTCATGCACCTAAGTGGAGTCGACTGTACATGTATATATTTGCTATTCAAGCACAAGGAATCATTCTTGGTATCTCTAGCTGTAACTGCAAAAGTCCCTCTAACCACATCTGCTGAGTAAGAGTGCGATATGATCAAAAGCTCACTAACAGCCAATAAATGGACTGTGGTGAGATTGTTTTGTCAAGGTCAAGAGTGAACTTTTCAGACTCAATCTTGAAATCCTGAAACTGCTCAAAATGTAGATAAATTGTACTTTCATGACTACATATAAACTGACCTTGTGGTGACATGAGCAAGTTGACGCTCTCCAGCACATCCAGGAAAAGCTCGTTGCGGCGATACTTGATACCCTCTCGACGCCAGCCAATCTGCCCTGTCACCTGGCTGGTGATCTGAGACTGCTCCTCTTTTGTCTGGGGGACAGGGACAGAAAACTGTATCACTACTGATGAAAAGCAGAAAGCTGCCAGGATGACAAAAGAAGCGCAGCAATGAAAGGGTATAATTAGCAGTACAGTAAGGGAGGTTTATTACCTGGTGCTGAATTATGAAGTGTCCAAGACCACAGTTGGAGAAAAGACAAAGACAACAATAGATTAATGTCAAAGCAAAGTTTAGTAAGTATTTAAAATATTATTCTAAAATTTAGTATTTTATATATAAATTACACAGATTTAAATTTGGAATTATTTTTTCAGTTCCAACATTAAAATCTAGTATCAGCATTACACAGTGTACATACAGGCTGAAGGATGTCAAATCTAATGTCAAATTAGTGAAACCAGGTCAATTTACATCATGTTTTCTGCCTGCATCAGTTTGTTATTCTAATTGTTTTCAGTTTATATGTATTATATTTATATGTTTTCTTTCATGTTCTGGAAGAAACGAGTGACACTAACTGGAATCAATTAAAATCACATTGTAACTTATTGCTTGGAGGCTGTGTTTTGTTTTAACAAATAAGTTAAAGCAAAGCAAAGTCCTGTCAATTACCGAACAGAGTCTACTCTTGTCTTACTGACCTGTCCCTTAATGCCCTGCTGGGTGATGAAGGTCTTCAGAGCTCCAGTCTCTGAGTTTTGGGGGTAGCCAAAGTCCAGGATCTCTGTGTGAACAATGAACAAACACAAACATAAGTGAGTGAACAGATAGTTTGGACTATTGATTCCAGACTTGACATTGCAGGTTCATCTCTGGTCTCAGACACAGGTCTGCTATTTTAATACACGTCACTGCTAAGCCATATAGGAACATAAGACCAAATATTACAGTGCTTTCAGACTGTCAGTGTATGAAAAGTGGACATCTCTGGGTGAAATAGTGTCACTTCACAAGTTTGACTGTTTTAAGCCATTAAGAATATTCACTGCATCAGTGTAAGAAAATACAATAAAGACTAGAATCCAGGATTAAATATGACATCTACTAAATAAAATCCTCTTTAATAATCATCTAGAACTGACCACTTCTCGATTGATTAATCTCAATAGGTTGTAGATAAAATGTATCGCATGTACAATCATCTTCTCCTACCATCCAACAGCTCGTAGATGAGCACGAAGTTGTTCTTGATGTTTTCCTCGCTGATCTTGCCAAAGTAGGCCGTCATGACGTCGCACATCTTGTAAAGGAACTCGAACACCATGGCAGCATTGACATTCTGCTTGGTGACTGCCGCCAACCAGATGTTTGAACGCTTGACATGGAAAAAGCTGGTGCGGGCGATGTTGGTCACCGGGGATCGAACCTGCTGACGGGCGTGAATCACATTCACACGGAATGCGTCCACTGCATTACGCCTGCGATGTGAGGAAGGAGGATGACAGAGAGAAAAAGGAGGACAGGTTTAGGTTGGGAGTAAAGATAATTGTTTCAGGATTTTACATGACAGTAAGGCTGCTGTTGACGGTATCCCACTCTGTGACATCATGTGAAAATGTTGCTGCAAAATAACGAGTTTGAAATTGAGTTCTGCACTGGACCAAAAATAAACACACCTCAACAACATATCCACCCACTTCAAGGAACCAACAACTGTCCAAACATTTTCCCACCAACTGAAAAAGGGACACCCCTGCGTTGGTGCATTTAGAGGATGAAAAGTCATGTTTTGTGTAAATGGTAATAATTACCAGGAGACAGAGAGTGAAGGCTCTGTGAGTTTAGGCTGACACCCTGACAACAGCAGAGTTAAAAAAACAAAAGACAAAACACACCTTAGCTTATTTTCAAGATGCTTTGGGGAAATGCAGTCGTAATTAATGTGGATTTATAAATAACAGGGCTTAGTGCAGAGGATGCAGCACGTTCTGACAAGAATACCTAAACCTACAAAGAAACACCTGAGAACATCTAAATGTTTAAGTCCAAGCACAAAGCAAAACATAAACAAATGTGTTTTCAGATGCAGTACAGTGGTTAAAACCCCAGCTGAAAGTATAGAAGAATATTTACCCAAAAATATAAATTCATGTTAGAAATAAGAACCAAGTCTCCACATAAACTTTTCAACCACTTCTTATTTTGAAATTATACTCATTTTCGCTATTTCAGGTGAGAGCCTAACCAGTTTATATTACTTACACTGAATGATCCAACTTTTATAATGTCTGACAAACATCAATGTTTACACCTTTTGCAGCGAAGTGGAAATTGCTCAGATGAAATTAGAACACATATGTACTGAAGACCATGTAGACCTTTGATACAATACAAAGACAACAAAATATGAAGATAATATAAACTACTTATCCACATCTCCAATCTTTAACTCCAGCATTAAACACGCAATTCAAGGAGCACTTTTATAATTAGATTCCACAAGCTTAATCTAAAAATACTGAAAACACCTTAATTTTTATGTGAAAAATCAGGGCAGAAACAAAAAGATGAGGACTAAATTATCAGTCATATCCCATGCTCATGACTACATGCTTAGGCATTGGTAGCAATGATAGTGAACAATATCCACTAAAGGGTTTTGGTAGTCGCTGACTTTATCTTCCTTGATTGATCATCGGTTGTATTTCATTTATTTACCGCTGTAATGTCAGAACAAGTGACTCATGCTTAGAAGAAGAATCAGGAAATATACTGTGGAATTAATGGGCATGCAGTTCAAGATTTCAGGAGGGGTCACTGGTCAGTAGCCATGAGAGGGAAGAGTCATGCTTGATATGTTGGAGCTTCTCTTACCTATTCCTACAGTGGCCAAGATGGAAAGATGGAGGAAAATGGTGATACAGAGGAAAAAAGGGATGAAGTAAAGAGAGGAGAGAGACAAAAATGCACAAGAGACATTTTCGTGCATCATGTACACAGACAGTGAGTAACATGGTGTTTATGATGCCACCTCTGTAAGAAAATATGTTGGGATACAACTACCAGCATTTTATTGCTCTTTGATCCATGTAGTGTGTTATATTCACAACAGCCACACAGCTTAATTATTTCAAGTGGATTGATTTCTATTTGAGCTATAGCTAAAAGTTCTAAATGTACGCACCGCTTTATGTCACATAATGTGTCGGATTTTCTCTGTGTTGCTTGGATAGTCACCAAAAGCAACTGATGCCAGTGGCACCTCGTGGCATCATAAGACAGTGAACAAGAACAAAAACTCTAGGAGTTTCTGTATTTCTTTTAAACATAAAGTGAAACCAGAAAAGTCTCACAGAATTAAAGTTTTTCTAGTTCTTACACATTTACAAAATTAACTGGCTATGAAAACCTGACTGCTGCTATTCCAGGTACACACTGTTCTGAGGAGAGCAGCTGTACTGTATATGTGTCACTGTTAAGACGAGCATGAAGCAGCATAAAACTAAAGCAAAACTACAGCAATAGCAATTACATTACTGTTAGCCGCCTGGAAAGAGAAGAAAATGTGGTAGGAATCCTCATACATGCAAGTCTGTTTGCCCTTTAGACAAACCTGCAGACTTTGCATTCGTCCAATCCAAACGCACTATTTAATAGTCTCACTCTGCTGACGCAACATCCATATACTGACAGGTTTCCTGTTGTTATCTTTGTATATCTGACCCTGCAACTACATATAAATGTGTTACAATGTCTACAAATTCTTCAGTGGTCTGTACAAGAAATAATCTCCTGAATCAGCACTGCAGCTGTGTAGCCATATAACAAACACTAGGAAATTCCAAAATGCCAAAATCATTTGGCAGTTTATTATGTACCCCAAATGCAAAACGAGTGCAGTCTAATCCAACAGTCCTGTAATAAATATAAATGATTTTCAGTTGTGGTTATTTCAGAGTGGTGTTCAACTGTGTGATCATTTTGGAGGTTGTAGGTTAGTACACATATTTACTAAGCTCTACATAATAAACTGTCAGCCGAGTGTACTTATACCTTCTAGTTTGCCAACCCTCACTGTGCAAATGTACGAGACAACTGGACTGGTGTGTGTCCTGACAAACAGACTCATTTCAAACACTGAATGTGACTGGATGCACACAAAACAAGGGGTGATAACTGAGCTTAAAAAAGGAGACTGGGAATTGCCACATGACATCAACAATGTAACACAAACAACTAACAGACAATGAAAAAGCAAGACGTACAAAAAGCAGAGAAAACAGATCTTCAAGAAATATATTATATTCTTCTGACATAACTTGACCCACATTTTTTTACAAAGGCAGCACAGCAGAGTCTACACTTACTATGGCTAAACCACATTTTAAGTGCTTCATCTTACATTAGGCAGAGAAAATGGGCCTTTCTGAGAGGCTCAATCTTCAGCAGAACGGGATAAGCTCCAGCCTGAGCTCTGTTTAGGTTCCTTAGATCAAAGTCTTTTTTTGCTGACACATTTAAAATGAGCCATTAAATAACACACTACATTTTTAACACAAGCAGGCAAAACCAAAGAAAATGTTTTTTTTTTAACATAATTTAGGCAATTTCATCATTCTTTAAAGCTCAAAAAGATTGACTGACTGATTGACAAAACAGGACAATAATATTTCATTTGTGTATTAGAGAGTATTTGAAGGTGAATGAATTGATCCAATGTGGCAACGACAGAGGGGACTTTGACATGAGCTGCCAACAGCCATTCTTCTTTTTATGAAAATCATTTAGAAAATGTGCCAAATACATGCAAATTTGAGATTCCACTTTGTTTTAAGGAATCTGCAATCACGTTTCTCTAACGTCACTACTCCTTTTACATTTGGTAACAATTATTTTTGTTTCTTGTATCTGTAGTTAGTTCAGTTTGCAAGAGCATTTCAAACATCTTCACCTAATGATCTTAATTATCTTATATAACATGGAAAACAGTAAAGGACAGTTTAGACATTTTTTCTGATTGTGCAATACTGTTTTGCTTTTTTAAATTATACAGGCTTTTATTTTGTCATTAATTTTCTTGTAGAATCACCGAATGTTACAATTTATTACTTCTGTATTCACAAATATGTGCAGGTTCATTTTAGCTGTAATTATTCAAGTGTTTGTCCTTGGTAGACAAATTGTTGTCAGAGTTAGGGATACTGTCCTCAAAGTTCAACGATATCTTTTGTTTCAAACACATAATGAACAGAGATAACAAAACAAGAAAATGTGGCCTTGCTAGCTCTGAAGATTGGCACGATACTTCCTAATCCCTTTAGAAACAACTCCCCCCTACTCCACTACCCAGAGAAGGAGGCTCTCATTGACCTATGAAATGACCTATGATTGACCTATAAAAAAAAAATAATCAAGGAATGCTGCAGCTCCTGTAAAACGTACCCTATATCATCTCGGTAGACTCGGGAGATGAGGACCTCCCCCTTGTGGTTGTAGATGAACAGTCCTCCAATCATTGTGGCTGCTTCTCAGTCCCAACTGGCCATGGTGAAACCAAACTCCGCCTGAGAAAAGGAGCAAAAGATTAGTGGAAGGAAGCTGGGAAAGGAGAGGGTTGTGATAAAGAAATGAAATCAGTGACAAGTGAGTGAGTGACCAACAGTATAGGGAAGTGTTTATCCCTCACTTCCCCTTTTCCGTCGTTCTCACTCTCTCTCTCTCTCTCTCTCAGACAGACACACACACACTTGTCAGTTGAATATTTCCTGCAGCTGCAACACTATAGTGACTCACTTCTGTTACATGCGCGTGCATACATATACATACATCAAATACCCTACAATACAGGCTAAAAGACTCAACTAGCACCACAGTTAATTCCTTGTTTTCTTCCAAAGTAAGATAAGCAGCAGATTAGCAGTCATCAGTGTGTAGCAGCCAAACCAGGATACCACCTGGTGCCAGCTAGGAATCTCCTACTCTTACTTGGTTTGACAATTTGATGCCTGATGCTCTCTGGATCTGATGAGACTATAACATGAAATCCAGAGTAAGATTAAAACACACAGACAATAAAATTTATCCAGACACAGTGCAGTTGTTGGAAAAAATAATCGCTTATGGTTTAGACCAACACATAACAGACATTTGCTTTCATTCAAGAATGAAGCTTCTGGAAACCAGAGGATAAAGGGCATGCTGGAAATTCCTCGAAGACAGAGGCCAGACAGCCTAAACAAACGGTGCTCAGAAGAGGCACACAACAGAAATGTATGCCCAGGATTAGTAGAATAAGGTGACCATTAAGATACCGCCGCGTCGTGACCGAGAAAACCATGTCCGAGACCGGAGCGGGTGTAATCACCCTTTCACTGGCCGAAGTCAAGATGTCTGCTCATTCGGGCCATTTCCTAACGTTCATACATTTTTCATATTTTCTCTTTTGTTCGTCGACAGGTTAGTTACTACTTTGATTGAAACACGTGGTTTCTTTAAACATCAGCAAAAAGCGTTTATAGCATTGATAAAAGCTTGACCTTCAGTTACGATCAAAGTGATGGTGAATAGACCGAGTGAGAGATAGCTAGCTAATTTTGCTTACGATAGCAGGCTAGCTGGCGGTGATGTTCAGCGACACGGCGTCGAACCGTGCGTTATTTTAAATTGACTTCCGGTGAAAATAAAATCAGACCTCCTGACAACCAGTTCATATTATACACTATTTTCTATTGACTGCTCACAAATAAACAATGTGTATTTTTATATCGACTGCTCACCATATCGTTAAATCATTAATAAATGGTAAAATTAATATGTCGGTGCTTTTATTTTGGAAAAAAGACACCCATTTCCGTTTCTATATTAGCTTCTAGCCCTAGCTTGACGTTAGCATAGGGAGCGGAGCTAACATTGCTACCGTTAGCATCGCCGACGAATGATAGTTTCACCGCTTTCCCGTCACGGTTATGGAGCTACAATCGACCATTTTGACCAGGTTTTACCACCTCGACGGGAGCCTACTTACCCAAGTTCTCTTAGAGCGCCACCAGTTTGCGCTCCCCTTTTTGGCCTCTGATAGCTTATGTGGGGATCCAGAAGGCTTCTAGTCCACACACACCCGCTAATCCCGCTCCTTCCTCTTGGTCCTCAGATAGCTGTCAGCTGACCCGCCGTCCTTACGCACAGGCGCTCGGCTGTGACAGGAAAAGGCGCGGCTGGAGCGATGTGTAAACCGCACCCAGACCTTCCTAAGATAAGCTACACAGGGTACTGGTCTATTAGTTTTTATTTTATGGTACTTCGTTTATGCTAATGTGTTTAATATATATACAGAGAAGCATTGTGGGCTAGCATTCCTTATACAGTGGAACTTGGCGCAGGTTGGCATGAATCCAACCATTGAATTAAATGTTTTTGAGTAACAGTGAAGTTCAGTAGTTGCAGAGATGCACCTGGACCCCCGTCCTCTGTGAATGAGAACAAAAAAACAAACCAGTGGCCATTTAGAAAATATTTTATGTTTGTCCTATAAACTAATGATAGTGTGGGTGGTCCTGTTTTATTCCAGAGTCTATGTGATCCAGGTGAAAATATTTTGTCCCAAGATCAGCAAATTCACCTCTCTACAAGAGTTTCCCCCTTATAACCACAGGAAACCTTTTGCATAGGGTCATTCAGTTCTGAGCAAATGTACACAGGCTCATCTCTCACACACAACCACAGCCCACACACACACACACATCTGCACACCAGATTGCCCAACCTTAACATTCCTGTTCCTGGACAGTCTGGAATCCACTGCTTTTAAATGCAAATATGACCTTGGTTACTGTGGTGGTGGAAAAAACATGCACACTCACTCAAATGAAAACATACCACAGAGCAGCAAAGTTAAGTCATAAAACTATATTTATAAATAAAAAGACATTTTTTTCCTTGATAAAAGAGTAGTGTGAAAGACATTTTTTTCCACTATACATTATCACAAGACAGAGTCTGAAAATGCTCTGGTTAAAAGATGAAAATGCAGCTGTGTAGTGTAAAAATTACTCCTGAAGCTGGATGCTCATGTTTAGCGTTGAAAAATGAAACTACTCGTATAATAAAACAAATGCATTCTTACAGTTAGGACTGTGATTCTCTTGCACTACATACATTTTTTTGATTTCTCTCTCTTTAAGTCAAGCAAATATTTAAAAAGTCTGAGTAAGGTTAACAGTTAGTGTTCAATTCTGCATTCTTACATTTTTTTTCTTGTTAGAAGTCAGCAAGTGGGAGGTAGAAGGAGGGAAGAGGCTTCTTTTTCTCTCAGTTTGGACGTGGACAGGGGTGGGGGAGGACAGAGAATGTCAGATAATGAAAACAAGAGAGAAGAACAAATGAAAAACATCCATGTGAAAAAGCGCTGAGTCATCTTCCCCAGCTGCCCGTTTCCACCACCTCCCTCCCTTTTTCTTCCTCTTTGTCCTCACACAAATTCTTCCCCACTGAGAAGGAGAATATGAGAAAGGCGCTTTGGTTCCATGTGGAGCGAGGGGGTTTCTTCACTGAAGAAAAGTATGACCACTACTACTAGGAAGAAAAGCACAAGAGAAGAGGAACAGATGCTTTTCAGCATTCACAACACAATTGGTTCCATGTTGGCTTTTAAGAAAGTGGAATGAAGGCCTTATGGTTACAGCTTTTGCAATCTTCCCTCCCTCCTGTCCTTGTCCTGCCATGCTGTCCTTCTCAGTCTTGAGATAACGTCAGAACTCTGCTACTCTGATATCAGCCTATAACCGTCACATCACATCAACGAAGAACTCTCCGGCGTTGCCCACTGCCATGCGCAGGGACTGCCGTGATGCAGTGAGCTCAGGGGGCACAGAGGCAAGCTCTCTGCCTTGTGGGGCACCAGGTGCAGCTGTAGACAGATGTGGAGGCTGGGGGGGCAGGCCAGGGGGGCCGTAGACAAGGCCAGGCCCATAGGCTATTGAGTGGGAGATGGCACTGCGGTGGCTGACAGAGCTACGGACACTTCGCTCACTAGGGGGAGCCACTGAGCGCTCGCTTGGAGCTCTGTGGCTCCTGACCTCAGATTCACTGCCACTGCCGCCAGATTTTCGACCCTCGTTCTTGCTGCAGTTTGAACCACTGCTTCCTGTAGATAGAGCAGAAGAGACAATAATTATTATTTAAGCGTGATATTCAAACGCATCACCTTATTTCTATTGAACCTGAGTGACCTACATGAGACACTCGCATCTGGGAGCCAGTGAAGTGACGCAGACAGTGCTGACCCAGTTTGTGAGAGACTCTCTGTAGAGATGAATGACTAATGTAGACATGGCCATGGAGAATCACAGCCTTTCACAGGCCAAACGCAGCCATTAAAGGCAATTACATGCTTTCACTGTATTATCACAAACAGTCTGATTGTAGTCAGACTGATGAATTAAACCAAAATCATTTTGGTTAAAAGCAGTTATTATATTGGGTGAAGTATTTGTTCGTGACATATATGTGACATAAAATGTACAAACAGATGAATACATTAACATCAATTTAGTCTCTCTAGAGCGACACAGGCGTGGAATATTAGTCTGAAAGCAAGGCAAACATTTAGCCTCTATCAAGAGTGACGGAACAAAACATACACCTCCCAGTTTGTGTTATTTAAATGTTGTATCTTGTTAGCTTGTAAACTGTTTCACCAGTACATTCATGTTATGGCGGTGTGCAACCACCAAATGAGGATGGGACGTCTGCAGTGTTGTGCTCAGCCAGCGACACCAGATGTGGTTGGTAAAGCAACTGTTCCTAAAACCACAGTGTCTCCTTTTGTATTTCCACAAATGTTAAATACACAAACACACCATGTAAATATAGCTGCTTTAAAGTTTTCACTTTTTGACAAGGACTAGGCTGCATTCTTCAAGTCTCTGAAGTGAACTATTTAAGTTTGTACTAGGTCTCTAACTGTATAGACGTGGGATTTATTATTCATGTTGATATTCGATCTGGCTCTGGGTAAGATAACAAACAAAATCTAACATACTGCAAAATGTTAGACTATTCCTTTAAAGTACCACATGGCAGGTGGCATCAGCCAAGATCTATTTAGGGGAGTAAATGGTTGTTAAAGGTTTGTGTTTACAGCTGGAGAAAAGTATATATCCAACATTTCTATGTCTTATTATCATCTATTCTTCAAGAATCATCACACTTTCAACTCTACATGGGGAAAATGTTTAAAACCCCAAAAATTATGCACAGAAATACTAGTAATTGTTAATGACATATAAAGTCAATTAAAACTGCACTCACCACTGTGCTGGCTTCCTGCACTGCCAGCACCTGGTCCACCGTGGAAGGGCTGTGGCAGGTCATATGGGTGAGGGATGGGGAACTGGTAAGGCAGGGGCATGGGCCAGGGGGCTACACCGGGGGGTGGCAGAGGCGGCAAAGTGTCCTGATCTGAGGCTCCTCCACTGGAGCCATCATGGTCATGGAGAGACAGGTGAGTCATGTCTGAGGGAAGAAAAACAAGAAGAAAACTGAAAATGTCTGTCATCCTTCACAGGGTGTGTCAGATAGACATAGTTTACTAGTAACACTTTGTAACTGTTGCCTTGACTGATGATACTCTGAGCAGACCTTAGCTAGCTAAAGAGTGTCCACTTACTGCCACAGAGGTCTCCAAAGACATAGTAGCACTGCTCAGAGAAGGTGATCTTGTTGACGGTGTGTCGGATGTAGCCCGCCTTTAGCAGGTTGCTGGCATATTTACGGGCTTCACGGCGATCTGAGAAGCCTTCCACGTGATGAAAGAGCCAGTCCACCACATCAGAACCTGAGGAGACAAAAACCCATATTTAAAAACATGAACGTGACATTTTACAGTTCATGACATTTCATCATATAGAATAATATCTACAGTGCTGGTTTGAATCATAAACACTATACAACAAAATTCAGTAGAGCACCAGTCAATATCACTAAATGTTAAGTAATTACAAATATTGTCCATTTAATTCTATTGTATTCATATAGTACCACAGTCATAGTGTATAGTGTCATCTGCAAATGTAATCTCCCCTACTCCTTTTGCACTTCTACGTTTGTGTTGTGCAGCAGTGTCTGATCAGTGCCTAAAACAAACACATTTCCATTGAAAAAAAGATCAAAGGCACTTATCCATCTATGTTTCAATGCAAAGTTTCATAAACAGTGAGTTGTGCACAACCACTGCTCCTGTTATTGAAATTATAGCTTCTCCTCTGCCACTCCACTGTTCATTTAATAATAAATACATAATAATCTTGTTCATACAGTTAAGGCAGTTATAGTTATTTCTGTTGCACTGAGGTTGTAGTTTGGGGCTAAAACATAAAAAAAAAAGATGTGTGCATGCAAACTGAAAAAGGAAATAAAGTCTGTGCTTTGACAGACGTACCGATAAAAGCATTAGCGATGGTTATTTTAAGCCACATCCTGTCCCGCACTTCCAGACCTGACTCTGGGCAGGCCATTGCCTTAGCAACTGTTGCCATGTCGCTGTGGATGGAAAGGTGGAAATCATCGAATCCTGAAAGAGATCAGAAGACACATACAAATTAACATGGGAGCTGAACCACATCTTCCTGTAAGAGTTTAAATAAAACCTTCTTTTACTACGGATAACAGTTTTTTTAAGTCTATAAAAACCTCTGAGTTGCATTCAGTTTTGTTTCATAAAGATTTAAATGTTAGAGCTGAATATCATCATCTGAGCAGCTACACAAATGTTGGTCTGTTTTGAAATTTGCCACAAATAATATTTGGTTTCCTGTGGTCTGGATTGTAAAATGATTCCTGTTCTGGCTCAACCACAAATCAGACTGAATCAGGCTTCATCTCTGTTGAAACTGGACAACGACCGCCCCAAAAAGCCTCATCTTGATGAAGTCTCCCCCCTGGGACACTGTTATATCTTACATACAATCTGAGTTACAAGTGTTGAAATTTACTTCCACTCACTTCCCCTAAAACTGTCTCATGTATCTTTACTTTAATCAGTTCATTTGTTTGTAGAAGACATGCAATATGGCATATTCTGTAGATATTTATTTCTCAGCTTTAAAAATGTCTTAACAAGGAAGCTTTTGTCACAGCACATTAACAATAGTTGCAACCTTGAAACAAAATGCAACTTGGTGGTGGATACATTGCTTTGTATACTGACTGAAGGATCAAACCTGAACTCGCTGACACTGACATTTTAGCATTCTGAAATTCTTTCCGTTTTTAAACGTTGAACGCTGTAGCTGCACTTTAAACATCTCCTGGTACCAATACAATTGGCAACTTATCCGAAGCATATGAAAAATGCATCAATAATCAATAAAAGTGGAGGCAGGAAAGGAAGAAAGGCTGTTTTTTTTTTTTTGCTGAAATGTGAAATATGTTCAGTCTGAAAAGGAAAATCTGCAGAAATGTGAATCATATGTCATGTGTCAGGAGAGAAAAACATTTTCTCCAGAAAGAAAATAACGTTTGCTGTCCTTGCAAAGATTACAGGGGAAATGAAAGTTGTGAGTTATGGCTCAGTTTTGAGAGGAGCTACTTAGCAGATGCAAGCTGAACATAGTAAACAGCTGGAACAGAAAGATTAGTCACAGGAATGCAGTCAAAGGGCAGGGCCACACTTAACAGAGATTTACTATCACATCAATGGACAAAAGTGATATTACTGCCTTTTTGGAGGGTGGGAGCTTAAAAAATACTGCAAATTCAAAGAGAGGACAGTGTGGGAGCAGTAATACTAGATGGTGACAAAATGAAAGTGAACTGAAAACAATGACTAAGAGTTAAGGTAGTTGGGTTAAGTCACTTGATAACAAGCCACAACAGGCAGCTGCAGGGGGTGATGTGACTCACTTTCAGTCTCAGGGATAGAGCTGCTGATGGAGGAGCTGGTGGAGGTGACGGTGCTCATAGAAGGGCTCATGCCATATGGAGGGTATACCCCAGTCATCGCCGCCGTGTGGGACACCCATGCAGCTGGGTCGATGGGTCGGATTGGCTCGCCTGTTTAATGAAACATAGGAGAGGCAGTTGGAGTTCTGATCTTATCCAGGACAGAATAACACAAAGACAAAGGGAGAAACAAACAAATAAAATACACTCACTTCTTGGCAGAGCAAAGCAGCCTCGAGGGTTTGGGTCCCAGCACTTGGCCACAGTCAGAGTAATGGGCCTGGTGTTAAACACAGAAACCAAGTTTACACAATTAACAATCACCTAAAACGAACAGAAGATGTGGCAAGATTCTTGGCTTCTAGGAGAACTCTGTCTTGAACTCTGTCTGACTTTCTATAGACTGCCATTAAAGAAGACCCTGGTGTTGATGCTTACCCTGGTTTGTGCACAATGTCTCTTAGTACCCGAACTGCATCATCATTGCTCATGTTTTCAAAGTTGATGTCATTCACCTACAGGGATAAAAATGAAAGGAAACCAGTTTACGATCTCTCACACAGGCTAAACACAGTCCTGACAAAAATATAAATAAATGTACAACGAATATCGTCAATGGATGGATGGATCTGACACCAAATATTACCCTACAGTCACAGCCTTTACATTAAGTCCCACTGCACAAAGCCATTAGCTGGACTGGCAGTGTTTCAACATTATTAATTTGGAAGCAAGTTTTTAAGTAAGAATTACAATGAGTCAATGACAATGAGCTTTAGAGAGAAAAACAGAGTGTCCAATAAAGTGCCAGCCTAGCCACACAACCCAACAATTTTAACATGTTAAAATAAAACTGGAAATCTAGATAAGCAGGGAAAAGAATTAGAATGGGAATGGCAAAACCTTGGATTGCTCTCAAATTACCACAAATCCTTTCACTTCACTGCATGTACTGGGACTAAAGGCAAACACAACATGCAGCTACCTACACAAACTTTCCTGGTCCAGGTCCTAAGTATGCACCAACACTCAGTCCAGATACTCTGTGTGTCTCTCCCTGTTAAACACACATGCAGACACACACCTGCAATAACATGTCCCCAGGCTCTATGCGTCCATCTGCAGCCACAGCTCCTCCCTTCATGATAGAGCCAATGTAGATTCCTCCATCTCCCCTCTCATTACTCTGACCAACAATACTGATACCCAGGAAGTTGTACTTCTCTGTGAGGTTGAAGACGAACAGAAAATGTTTATTCATGAGTCAAGCGAAGTAAGTAAAGACAGAAAAGAGTACAACCTGTGTCATGTGGAAGAAACTATTTATTTTCCTGTCTTTTAAAAATAATTTTTATACTTTGCCAGAGTGTGAGACTGTACAACTGCGCTTTTTTAAGAAACAAATCTGAACAAATCTGTGTTTTCTGAACATTCTGTAAGTCACTTACCCATGTTGAGAGTGACAGTAATGATGTTGAGGGACATGGTGGAGTCTGTGATGCTGCTGAATGATGAAGACTAGAGGCAAGAATAATCAAATGCAAAAGGATCACAAAGAAATATGAGACAATGAAAACGTTATAACTGGAATACATTTATAAAATGTTATGGCTGACGTTCAGTCCATTACGTGCAGGTGTGTGCTCTCACCCTGTCCATATTGGAGGCCTTAGGTTTCCGCCGGCGCCGGCGATGTCTTCTCATTAGACGAGAGGAGCTCTGTTCAGTCGAGCTGCTAAACCTAAATAGAAGAAGATAATACATTTTATGAAAGTAATACACACATGCAAATATTATTATATACTGTATGTATGTATGTACACACACACAGATACAGTATATCATACTATATATATATTTATTAAATCAAAAGATAAGCAATTTGTCTCCATGTAACTTGTCTCTACTTCAGACTTAATCCTTGACGTTATCTACTTAATAAACAGACATTAGCCGCTGTTTCTGTGATAAAAGGGAGGAGTAAGATCCGTCTTTAACTGTTTTTAAGGCAGGCTCCAACTTACTTCAAAGATGTTTTGATTAGACTGACAAATCATTTGATATTTCTGGATAGTCTAGTATTGAGATTTATTGTTAAGACAAAAAAAATAAATCCTTCTGTTTTGAAAAGAAACTTTATATACTGATAAAACTCCGACAAGCTCTGCAACACCTGGAAAAAATATTCCAAAAGATGCCTACAGACTAAGACCAGCAGAGTCTCTGAAGTGGGCGGCACATAATTCTACAACTCCTGGTGGAGAAACTTTGGGGGGTGACCACAAAACCCAACAGGCATTTAGACTGTACTAATCTCTGCCAAAGCCCATTAACTGTAATTGCAGAAGCATTCCTCAGGCCAAACGCATTTCCTCATCGGAAAGTGCATTTATGAACAAGCTGAATAGCTGAACAGAACGTCTGACCTGCTGGTGGCGTCATCATCTTCTGAATCAAAGCAGGATGTGGACTCTAGCTCGCTGCTCATGAAGGATGAGCAGCTATCGTACTCTGCGCCCCCACGTCCCATTACCCGCGATGCATAGCCATTCTGCCTCCCACCTGACGTGAGACAGTGTTACAGTCAAGATTACACATAAGACATGCCATCACTACACAACACAACTGAATGTCATTCTGATGATGTGGTGACACTGCTTTGTGCAACATCTTACCACAGTAAACAAACCTTTGCACCAATCATGCTAACAGGTTCATAGACACTGTGATAGTAGCAGGCTGCAGATTTGAATGCCTAAATTCTTTTATTTATTTATATTTTTTTACCTGCCTGTTGAGGCAAACTATGTGTATGAGTTTTACCCACCAAACACTGTAACTGACATGCAAATGGAAAGGAGACTGATACACACAGTACGGTGAACAGAGAAACTGACCGTGGTCGTTCGTGTGTTTCCGTCGCGGCCGCTCCCTCTCTCTTTTCTGTGACACCATGGAGCTGGTCTCTGTGTCATTGTCCAAACTGTCCCGACCACTTGCTGCTTTTCCACTTCAGGCAGAGAGGTTGAACAGGAGTGGGTGTTTTAAACGACAGTTAGGTTTGTTTAACAGAGTGTTCAGTAAGTGCCTCATTAGAATCTAATTACAAACTGCTTGAGTATAAACCTTTCCTGGCTCGGTGTTGAAGTTGCACAGAGTAGTTGAAGATTTGGCAGGGATTGCAATTGTTGCGTTGTTTGATTTAAATGAGTCTGATTATTGTTTCATTAATGTTACATGTCTGGTCTAACAGGCCTACTTAGCATTACTGGTTTTTATTTAAACTGAATCAACATGTTAAAAAATGTGTAATAATATGCTTAATAAATGTAAGAATTTAAGGTTAATATGCCAGGAGAAGGAAAATATATTATTATGAAGATATTATGAAACACATGGACTCGTGTTATCTCAATATACTATAAAATTTTGCTATACGCAAAAAAGAATGGTGACAGTATAAGCTCTTAATTTGAAAGATTTTTCCCTGATAAAACTGCATTGTGCCTTTTAAACTTCTAAGCACAATATACTTAAATTAATTTACAAAAATAACCGACAGAAAGAATGATCAGGAATCAGTTTTCTACATGACTAACTCAAGTGTTTCATTAAGTTTCAGAAAAAAATTACTTAATGATAAATGGATGAAGAAAAACATATATTTTTGCCTCCTGATCAGTCACAAGGTGTCATACTTCTTCTATCCAATTTGCTGTTTCCTGTTGCTGTGCTTATTAGAAACACAGAATGACTCATTTAAACACAAAGTACACACACACACACACACACACACACACACACACACACACACACACACACACACACACACACACACACACAC
>JAUYWH010000009.1:7869313-7916705 GCA_034779795.1 Ctenopoma multispine | reverse complement strand
TATATAAAGTATTTTACAGACAATGACAACATCATATACAGTCCAAACCTTTGTGAGATGTCCGTTTCAGTATTTTCTTACCTCTGCTTCCACAGCCAGCTGGTAGGCTATCTTCAACTCTCCCAGTTGCAAGGCTAGTTCAAACCTGTGTTCGGAGTCGGTGGATACAGCCAACGCCTGCTGTTTGAAACCCTGGGGAGAAAAATAAACAAAACCAATCAGCATATTAAAAGCACAGAGTACTTGATAAATGATCTGCCCCTGTATCTTTTCTGTCACTGAAGGTAAACTAACCTAACAGACTACAATTAAATGGAAAGAAAATTCAATGCCACTGTATTTTCTTACTTGTTTCTCCAGGAAATGGGCCACCCTGGTCCTTTGCTCTTTAGGAATTGTGGGTAGCACCTTGTCAGCCATTCCAAAATCTCTCCTCATTACAGCTGTCTGGTATTCCAGGACGGAGACCAGCAGTGAGTAACTGACAATGTTCAGCTCTTTGTCTCCCAGGTACAGACGGTCATCTTTAGGTATGTAACCCAGCAGGTACATGGTCCTGAACAGAGACAAAGCAGTAGGTGTTTTAGACACAGGATTCACTTGGCAAATATTTATGTCAGCTGGCATTTTTTTAAGACTTTGCACAGAAGTGTTTTAATTTAAACCAAAATGTTCCTGTAGTCTCACCTGTCCAGATGAGCGATAGTGACAATCTCTCCTCCAACATAGTAGTTTAGTCTGTTTACAGAGCTGGTGTAAATAAAGCAGTCTCCTACCCAGAGGCCAGTCTTCACAATCTCCTGTATCTCTCCTTGGACCTGGACAGAGTCAACAAGAACAGGGTGGTTAAAAAAAACAGGTATAGATAAAAAAGAAAACATATACAAAGAAAAGTCTTCCTAAATTGAAGTACTAATTTTGTATGTTATGGCACTGAAAGTAATGAAAAACACACCATTAAAACATGTGTGTCTACAACCATACACCCACCTCAAAAGCATCTTCAATACCATCTTCTGTCACTCCTTCATTGTTCTCTTGAGAGGCAGCTACTTTATCTGCCAGGTATCGCAGAATGAAGAAGGACTCCTCTGTAGCGATGCACACCAGCTCGCCAGAATCTGACCAGAAGATCTGACAAAAATAATGAGAAAGCAAAAAGGTTTCAGTTACTAATACACTTAATGAACACTTGATCAAAGAAATACTGACTAGAAGACCTGGAAATAAGCCTCTTACATGTTTGGGCTGGATCTCAATGCGACGAATCAGCTCTGTGTTCTCCCAGTCATAAAACGCCAGGCCATTCACTGACCTCACCCCAAGCAAGAAACCTCCATAGATACCTGGAGGAAGAAATGAGAACTCATCCCGTGAAGAAGACAACGAAAACAATTCACTTCCAACACCACAGGTTCACTATACACCAGTGTTCACATTACCTTCAGCTCCAAAGTCAGGCTTAAAAGATTTCTTTTCTTTGAAATTTTTGAAGATTTTGACGGTACTGTTGCTTTCTCGGATTGCGTATCTGTAATATATAACAAAAAAAGTGTTACATAATTTGCTATGAACTCTCTAATACAGAGGTCTAAATCAGGGACATATGTCACCTACATTAAAGCTTTTCAAACTGCATACTTACTCAGAGGAATCATGTGCCCAGACAAACTCCTGTGCCGAGCCGAAGCTCTTGTTCCTCAAAGCCATGGCAGTGTAGATAATATACTCTCCATCGCCACACACAACAACAAACCTGGTGCACACAAAAATGCACAAATGAGTGACTTATTTCCTCTGACAGAGACGTGTTATTGTATATTCACCACTGCTCTGGTTAACAAAGACAAACATTTGTGGAGTTCATATCTGCCTCTTTCTGAAAACTCCTAACAAGCCAAAGAAGTGCGTGTGAGTGTCTGTGTACCTTCCATTAGGGTTATGCTGGATGGTTTGGGGGTAAATCTCACAGCTGCCCATGTCTTTGACAGCCAATGGCAACCTCTCTCCGTCCTTGATCTCGGCATCACCCATAGCCTTCAGGTTGGCCTGCTGTATTTCACTGTGTTTGGCCCAGATTATTTTGCCGTTAGTGTCCATGGACATAGCTGGCTCCTCCCGACCCACCTACACAGCAGAAGGAGAGAGAAGAGAGAACCGTCAATGTTTTAGCAACCTGTACATGAGAAAAAAATATGCGTATACCTGAGCAAACATTAAACATTTGTTTTCAGTTGCTGTTCAGTAATTATAATACAACACACTTTATAAACGGTTTCTTTACAGTCAAGATACATTTTTAAGAATCTTTCTTTCATTCACCTTGATGATTATGCTGCCTTCGTCGTAGCCTAGCGCCACATTGTTGGAGCCCCTGAGGCCGCACACACACCACACTCTCTCCATGCCATAGTTCAGCGTGCTCTCTAGGCGGTAAGTGCTTGAGTGCCAGATACGCACCGTACCTGGAGAGAAAGAGAGGGAGAGAAGGCAGCGTTATACAAAGCAACAGTTAAAGATGCAGTGTGGAGATGTTTGTACCAGAATGGAAAGAAGGGTATCTGGGGCTCCAGCTCACCGTCCTCTGATCCAGTGATGATGATGGGCAGCTCTGGGTGAAAGCTGACGCATGAGACATTCTGAGCGTGTCCCTCCAGCGTCTGAACACAGGTCTTGTTCTACAACACAAAAAAAGACTGTTGAAACATTCATTTGTAGACACAATCCAAAAAGATGCTCACAGAGTGGCTGTGGCAGATCAGTGAGGTACATTCACATTATTTTAATTCATTTTTATAAATGTAATGTAACAAAAAAATATCCTGTGTGTACTGAACTTTCTGTGAAGGAAGTAAATTACAAAACAATACAAAATCATCAAGTTTTCTAACCTGGTAGTCCCAGATCTTGACTTGCCGATCATCAGCCCCGGAGATGAGGTAAGGCTTATCTCCTCCACTGTAGTAGTCAATACAATTGACTCCTTTCTCATGGCCCTCCAAAGTGAAATTGGGAGACGAGGATCCTAGCTGCCAAACCTGAAACATCACAGAGCACACGTCAGCGAAACACAGACTGAACTTCAAAAACCTTTGTGTTGTATCTATTGTCAATGGGATCAATGTAAGTATTAGCTTATTCTACAGTAATTAAGAGGCTGTAGATGCAGCAGAAAAGTAGACAGCTAGAGGCTCATTTGTTCCCTACCTTAATCGTCCTGTCCAGAGAGGCACTGGCAAACTGGTTATTGTCCTTTGGGTTAATGACAATCTGCATGACGTAGTGAGTGTGACCCTCAAACACTTGGCTGCATGACCACTTCTTCTCCCAGTCCCACAGCTTGATCAACATGTCATCTGCACAGGCACAGAAACATATTCATGCATACGTACAGAAATATATTTGCATTTGGTATTACATACATAAAGTAACATCACAGATTTACTAGCATACCACTGCTGGTGAGGATGTAGGGCTGGGTTGGATGGACAGCAATGCAACGGATGTAATCAGAATGGGCCTCAAACATGTGGACCCTCTCCAAGGTGTTGTAGTTGAACACACGGATCTGCATGTCATCCTGAGCATGCCGAAAAAAGGAGGAAGAACTGAATCATTTCTGACTGAAAAATTAAATGCTGACAATAGATCAAAAACAAACAAAAATATATATATTTGAATTTAACATAATTCTGGTTTGAAACTGCACTCAGAGTTAACTACTGTTAAGACCCGGATCCCTGCACAAACTAATGTAACTCACCGCTCCAGTTATGACCCAGTTCTTTCTTGCCACAAACTTAGAAGCTCTGACAGGGAGGTCACATACTTCAAAGGTCTTGACAAGAGTCTGGAAAAAAAACAATTAAATCTTTATGTATACTGACTTAATCCACAGAAGTGATAGAAGTACAAAAGCGTTATACTCAAGTAAAATTGCAAGTACTTACCTAAAATAATAATCCACTAATAAACAACATACAGAGCTCAGCATAAATGAATACACCCCCTTTGAAGGGTAATGGGTTTCTTTGTTACGTAATGCCCTTTTATAGTCAAGTTTGACTATAAGTTTGCCTGTTTGATGAACAAGTAGACTCACCTGTGGTTATTATTTTGTTAATTCAGATTCGATAATCTAAAATTTTGCTTTGTTCCTAAGCCCTTTAATGGGGTGTATTGGTTTTTGTAACATGGTCCTGAATAAATTTGTTAGGACATTTTATAATATAGTATTTTGTTATATAGTATCCCATTAAAAATGTTAAAACCTTAAGGTTTTCTGACAAGTCTGTTGGGGTGTACTCATTTATGCTGAGCACTGTAAATGTTCAATGTTCAATAAATGTTCATGAACTCTCAGATATCAAAATTATAGCAAAATGTGTTCTAGTAATTAATAGAAACAGCAAATACACTGTAAGTATAGAGACTTGTGTGTCTCTATACTTGTGTGGAACAAAATATAAACATAGCTGGTAGAGGTTTTGCTGATTTTAACAACTGTATGCACTGACAGCTGGTTAATACATTAACACACTGGTATTTTCTGACTGATTGTATGTTTTATAAAAATCTATATTTTAACAAATGACTGAAGCTGTTAAATAAATGTAGTGGAGTAAAACTACAATACTTCTCTCTTCAACTGTACTCAAGTACACTAATTTGGAACTAAATACACTTATTTACCACGTCATATTATCAAAACAAGGATGTGGAATCAGTGGTCTTTCTGGATTATGTAGTGAAGTACTGTATGGGAGTTTCAGTGATTTGTGATAATACCTGTGTTTCATGGTTCCACACACAGACACTGCCGTTGTACAGACTGGCCAGCATCCATGGCTCGGTTGGGTGAAGGTCCACACTCTTCACTCGGTCTGATCTGGCTGTCAGCCTGCGCTTAATATCCAGCCTCAGAGGCTGAAAAGACAAACGACATCGGTATATTTGTATATGCTGTTCATACTCCCAATATGAGTGGCTTTAAGTTGGTAAATTCGTTAAAAACTCGGAATCGTGGGACTAAGATAAGTCAACGCAACAGTTAGCATGCTAGCATCGAGACTGGTGCATTTAAATTTTTCTGAAAAATCTGTACTCATATATGAGATTATAATTACTTCGACAATTGATTCAAAACAATTATACGTCCACGTAAAGCTAACAAACAGCCAATGTTAGTAATGTTACAAGTCGTTAGCTACACGTCCTTCTGCTAACTCAGGCTAGTTAGCCACTTTGCTATTTACAAGAAAGCCTTATTATTTGACACCGTTTCAGGGTTCACGGTCGATGCGCGGATTCAGATAACATGTACTGAAAGAAAATATACTCAAAACCTTTTAAAATGCATCTTACCATGTTTTATCCCCGCGCTGTCACAACAGGATCCGAAAGAATATTGTGAACAGTTGCAATCGGGGTCCAAACGTAGCGACTTCAGTGAACAGTGCAGTGGATACTGACGTGGAACTTCCTGAAACGTAGTCTCGCGTGAATTGCTCCCTGGAAGTGATGACGTGACATGAAATGCAGAGGCTGCTGTGAGGTGTGATCTGCCACGGTGACAACAAAACTCTGCTCTTCGACATTAGTCATTATACGAGCAATGTTTAAGATCACAAATTTGCTTTATTTTATACGTATCTGATTTTTACTTTTTAGTATTGAATAGAACATCGGAGCCCGGAGCCCTGTTGTTACAACAGAAGCATTTTCTTCACACACCAATTTTGTTATACTGAAGAATAAAATAAGTTTTTTACTTGCTTTACTTAGGCTATATACATAAAAGTAAAATCTTAATGCAGGGTTCTTCTAATTGTCAGTTGTGTGTCATCAAAGCAGAACTGGCCTGGTCTTCAGATAACTTTAATAATATACTGTCCTGCTGTATGCTGCAGGAGAAAATACACTGATTATAAGGTTTTTTATTAGTTGTATGGTTTCACAGTGTTTCTTTAAATCATCTGGTTTGCTTACTGAGTTTATCTATTTGTAATAGTAATAAAATCAGAAAGTGACAACTCCTACAAAACATGACTATATGATTATGTCATATAAATGTGTATTTTCTCATGCTCAGAACCATTGTTGGTATTGTTAAAACAGCAAAGGAGAACACGATGGGTGCTACCATATTTTTCCAGCAGATGGAAATTTAAGCTTTTTAAGTATTCGTTTAAATAAAAAAGGTGTGGTCAAAAAAAATCCAGATTTTAATGCAATTTCAATTTCAATGTATGACTACTGAAAAATGTGAATGTTTTTTTTTATGCATTTTACCACACATTAATACTGTTACACTCCCTCCACTGGTAATGACTAATTTGCGGCCTCAGGTGGAAACACTCCTCAAACCACTACAGTTCGCTTATTGCCAACATGTTGAAGTAGATGATGCAATCATATACCTGCTCCAATAAGCTCTCTCTCACCTGTGCAAGGCAAGGATCATGTGAGGATCATGTTTTTTCTCCAGTGCCTTTAACACAATCCAGCCTGCCCATCTATCTATCTATGAAAAAGGCAGATGTGGGTAGAGTAGCCAAAAATTGTGCTCAAGTAAGAGTAGCGTTACTTCACAATAATATTACTCAAGTATTATTAAAAGTTGTCATCCAAAAAATTACTCAAGTAAGAGTAAAAAGGTACTACTATTAAAAAGACTACTCAAGTAGTGAGTAACTGTTTGATCGTAATATCTAATTTTTTTTTTTTTTTTTTTGAAATTATGTAATCAGACAGACCAAAATATTATATAATGTGCAAATTCACGTACTTCTGAATAATAAAATAAAACTAAATGGTAAAAATAAATGACATCTTTATAAAATAGCAAATTAAGGCACAAGAAACACAAATTTCTAAATCTAACTTTCTCACAACATAAAACCTTTAAAACCAACACCTACAGTAGGTAACATACTGTATGTCATTTCTCATATGTTTATTCATTCCCTGTCTGCTACGTCACGTAGCACGTAGACTACATGTGAAGATATCTGAACGTTGAGTCCTGGCAACTGAATTTCTTTTTTGTTAGGTCGAAATGTTTCACTACTCATCCAAGTAGCTTCAACCTACCTACCTACTCCAGTTGTCATGAGTTTGAGTTATTGTGAAATTTATAAATTTATAATTTAATAAATATAATATAAATATAATTTATCTGTGAACTGATTTCATTTCTCTGATTTGACAGTGAGATCACTATTTAGGATTTACCCTTTGTTTCAAAGAACATTTATAACAATACAGAAAAACTCACAATATTATTTTGTGAAAAATCTTTCAAGTGGTGTAAATAACATCAACACAGTGTGTGAGCAATATGTAACTTGTTTAAGGTTTAATTTAGGTGGTCGCTTTTATTTTGTAACTTCCTTTTTTTTGAAAGGACGGAAGTTGACACTAAAAAGTAAAGTAAACAAGGGAGAAACCTCTAGACGGCATCTTTAGAATAGAGATAAATAGAATAAATGGTAAAAAAATAAAATAAAAGTAACGTCGAGTTGCATTTCTTCTTCATGAATCTACTCAAGTGAAATTAAAAAGTATGGTGCAGTAAAACTACTCCAAGAAGTACAATTTATTCAAAAAGTTAGGTTACTTAAGTAACTGTAACGGAGTAAATGTAACTCGCTACTACTCACCTCCGCATATAGGGTAATACTTTCACTGCATATACCAATTATCTATACCTGAAGTTGATTCATGATAGTAACATGTTTGTCTACACAACACACCACACATATCTTGTTTAAAAAAGCACCTTTATTGCTTATGTTCATAGGTTTGGGTGAAACATGTTATTGGGGAGCAAACAAAAGATTTTGTTAACACGGTACATGGAGACAAAAATGAATGCTTGCCTTTCATTCCTTTCTTTTAAACACCTGGAGACAAACTGCATCTTCACATGTCAGCTCCTGTGAAAAGGAGGTTAATCAATTCGTATGAGGATAATTGGGAAATTTTATCCACACTTCACAATCACGTTCAGCTGTGTGAAACAGCTCACTAATCCAACACATGTGTTGCATCTCTCTTTAATGCATCAGGTCAGTCCTGGTTCTAATCTAATGACTATGACTGATATTATTAACCCACCAGATAGAGATTGTCTCCCTCGATCCAGTGTCTCCAGCCACGATTGATCTTCTCCCCTCTCTGAGTGCACACCAGCTTCTCCCCCTCCCAGGTCACCAGACTCTAGAAGACAACATAGAATGCATTTATTATACATCAACACACAAGTTTCCTTATAACAGCTTAAATTTCTCTAACAAACAAGCCTGTGACTAAAATCACCTGCATCCACATCTTGCATCATCACTTACGGTCACTTTTCTAACTTGATTCTTACTCCCACCATGAAGGCTCACTAGTTTACAGTTAGTTTTATGTTGATATATTATTATGACTAAACAAAATTCATTTTCAGTGATGAAACTTTATTTGTTTTTCTTTTAGACATAACAATATACTAAATGAGGCAGTGTAGAGTCTAGACTGAATGTGCAAGTAGTGTTACTAGTAAAAAATATCACTAATAAGTTATCTGATCTCTACTAGTTATAGGCATTTGAATACTATGATTGTAAATGACAAAACCTATTAGCAACAGGTTTTGTCATTTAAGAATAGGATTTTTAAGTTTACAGTTTATCAGTATCAGTCAGCGATATGAGAAGCTAAAGATGAAAATGGGACATGTCAGTATCTGTTTTCAATTAACTGATTCCCTCACATATACTACAGATGGCCACTCATTATCCTGGATACACCTAGATAAATAATTATGATTATTATAGGAAATAAGCAAAACACTGACTCATCTATTAAATTATCACTGACCCTTGCTACTCCATAAATTAAAGGTCAACCCACCTTGACGTTTCTGTTGTCTAGTCCCTTGGTGTACTCATCAAACTCCACACCTACAGTGAAGGCGAGGTCATAATTTCTGAAGGTGCTCAGTGTTCTAAAGATAAACTTGTCTCCATCTTGAACAACCACTTTAGTCTGAGAGAGCGAAACGGCAATTTTTCTTGTAGCGAAGTCAATGTCTGGGACATGAAAAGAGACTCAGATTACAGCGCAGAAATTCTATTTAACATGAAAACATGATGTAATGTTGAGTGTTTCACTGTCAGGAGGAGATTTTCATACATAATAAAAATATAGTTGACTGAGCATGATTATTTTATTGAAAATTTTTTGGCCTATTTGAAATTATAGCTAAACAAGAATCTGTGGTGAAATTACTACAAAAACACTTCACCGCATTAGATCCAAAGTGAATCAAAAGAGGAGGAGAAAAAGCCAGTGTCTTCACAGAAAGACCAAGAGAGCGTGAAATTGAAAGGCCACTTGAAACTAGGTGAAATTAAAAGTCTTACTTAATGCTTTCAAATAATCCTCAAATTTCTCATTGGTTTCCAGTATCCATTTTCCACTGAAGTCTGCAGGCATGGTGGCAGCTGGTGACACTGTTATGTGTGAAGGTTACACAGTGTAATGAGGGGGAAGGCGCAGGGCGTTGTCCTGCCTTTATATGAGTTCAGGGCATGAGGGCAGAGAACTATTATGTTAGTTTATTGCTTGAATGGGATTGGCAGCGCAGTTGTTTTGAGTTAGGTGGGCAGGCTCACCCTTTTCTTTTCAGTCTCTAAATAGTCATTGGGGGAGGTTGCACACACATATACACAAACACACACACACACACCATAGACAGTGTAAAGACAAGAGAAGCTGTTTTGTAACATCTGTGTGTCACAGTGTGCTCTTTATTTTTTAACTATGAAGGTTAATACAGTAGAAGCAGTATTGTGGTAACTTCCACATTTGTAAATAAAATTAAATAGTTAAGTTTTAACAATACCTTCAGTCATATGTAAGTACTCTGCTTTGTTCTACAAAAATTCAAAATAACAATGTTTTAATTATTTTAAATGTACTCCTATTTCACTGAAGAAATCCAGAATCTACACTGCCCTACAAAGACAAAGTGCTGTACCTGCTTTCTTAAACATGTTTTAAAATGTTGTAGATTTGTGGTAATGAATTCATGTAACGTCTTTATGAGAAGACATTTTTATGTCAAACAATCATGACCACCAATCTGAGCTATGTTACACAGTCTGATGCCAATTTTAACGCTGTCTTGACCGAATGTGTAAAGTGCTGCACTTTACCTTTGTAGGAAAAGCATGAATGTAAAAAAAGTTTTTAGTTTTAAAAAACAAAAAGAATATGAGGTTTGTTTCTGACGGTAGACAAGTCAGGAAACAAACAACACTGAACAGGCATAATGCAAAGCAGTGACTGGGAAATCATCAGGTGATTAGAGATCCTGCTAGGATTAATGAAAGTGCTTTGTTGGAGTCTACCAGCTTAGTTAATATGTCCAATCAGGGAAATCCTCCCAGTAGAGACTATCAGACTCACCAGATCTACGAGACTGAGACTGTTTCCCTCCTCTGCCAAATCACTTGTAAACTCACCAAGGGTGTCAGTCACACTGAGCACAAATTAATGTCCCCACCATGGTCATAGTTATGTGAATGACGAAGCTCCTGTTAAAAAAACATCCACAGTAACAGCACGAAGGAAACTGAAATACAAAAACTTGCACAGGCCGATATGTCTCATCCATATTGATACATCATATATTATTATTAATATTAACACCATAGACCACCACAACAACAAAAGCTCTGACCAATACAGTAGTGTGACATTTGGCTTTAGAAATATCACCTCACTCCCAACTAAATCATTATTGATGAATGCCTATTGTGCCCCCTTCCTCTGGAATAACCTTCCTCTATGCACTCTGCTTTTTTCCAGTGTTTCTGCTCCCCACTGTTGTCCAGGTGTTTTAAATTTAGAAAAAAAACTTGGTGATAACTGGCTGTATGCTGGTGGCTGTTGATATTGAAGTGAATTGTTGTGGTTGTGTAGAGCATGCAGGTCCTGGTAAGGAGGAGGTGGATGTGGTACACTTGTAAACATCTCTCTCTCTCTCTCTCTCTCTCTCTCTCTCTCTCTCTCTCTCTCTCTCTCTCTCTGTCACTTTCTCTTTGTGTTTTCCAACTCAAAGAAACAGCTGTTGTTGAGATGGTGTCAGCCTGCAGACTTGTCTGATCTCTCACACTTAATAAGACATGTGAAGGGTCATAATTAATTCTGAGGAGTTACTAAATAGTAAGTATTGCTCAGATTACACTGTACACTGATGGAGCTGACCTGGCTTTTTGCCTAATAGCTCAACCTAAACAAACACAATCCTCATGTCAGACTCAATCATGCTGCTGAGTATTTTTAAGGGGAAGATGGAGATTTGTCATTTTCTTATACAACTGGCAGCTACTAGTAGGATTAAAGGAGCTAAATGAGTGGGGATGATGGTCGTACTGCTTGTATAATAATAATAGCGTCTGTGAAGCTAGTAGGTTCAGCCAAGGTAGCTTAGTCTAAACAGATACATTTGAGATGAGGCTGGATCAAGCTGAGCTGCCAAGAACTTAATCTCTACTTGGGTCACAAAAACACAAAGTAAAAGCAGTTTAAATCTGTGAAGTCAGTTTAAAGGTACTGTAGGGTAGACCTAAAAAAGGGTATTACCTGTAATAAGGTAATACCATAAAGATTTATGACTTAAATGAATGCTGGGTTTCCATGGAAATGCTGACCCAACTTAATTGGCACATATGTAACCAAATATTGTTTTTACTATGAATATGAAAATATTCTGTATTGTTGTTCATTTTATCTCCTTTTGTCTTGATTTGTGATCAAAACGAGAGCTGAGCAACTGACTTTCAACCAGACAGTCCACATATTCCGCAAACATTTTACTGGGGGTAAATATAAATGTAGATTTTACTCTGGTGTAAAATGCTGTTTGTACAGAGGGAGACCGTCATTTTTTGAACCAAACCAAGGCAAGAGCAGGGAGAGATCAATAACAACCTTTGGAGAATCATAAACAAACAGAGCCCACAGGTAGATGCTGTGGTGGTGGCAGGGTGTGAATACACAAGAAGCAGCAGGAGGAAGAACAGCAGGGCCAGCAGAAGCAACGAATGCAGTGAGTGAGTTGGACAGCTTACTGTCATCTAAAATTACCAGCTCGTCAAACAGTGCTTGAATTTACATGCTTTGATTTATTTCTGAATGTGTTTTTGTGAACAAAGTGTTATCTAATAAATAAAAAGTATTTTAAGATAAAAGAAAAACACATTGTTGAACACACAGTTCCATTTATTGACCGAGTGATTCATTTTACTGTCAGTGGCAGTGTCCCAGAGGAATTGAGAAGGACTTTTATAAACATATATAAGCATCGTGTGTGATAATATACTCTAGAGCCTAAGCATCAGTAACAAATATCTAATGTAACAAACTTTTTACATGGTTCTCTTTACTGTGTCCATATCTTGTCCACTGGTTCTCTCGGCACACTGCAGTACGCACTCGTCCAACATATCTTAATATGCTGATCAAAAAGAGCACCCACCCTGAGACAGAAACACAGCATTTTATTTTGAGATATCGCATAATACGCACACTGACCTGTCCCTTAGTCTACTGTATTTGAATTGGCTTTGGCAGAGTAAGGTAATGGCCTTGATAGAATATAAATGTGCCGTATTTATAACCATGTAATACAAGAGAAATGTGTAGATGACTACAGGAGAGAAATATGTAACAAAAGAGAAGCTGAACAGTGTGATAGGCCTGGTGTGTCTCTGTTATTTAGTGTCAGCTGGCCTGGTAAGTCAGCCTAGGTCTTCCTGAAGACCTGCTTGCACGCTGCTCCTCCGGCTCTCAGCTCCTAAAGACAATACAATAGAAACACATATAAATGTAAAGAATATTATCAAAATGTTATTTAGCAAATAGTAATGACCTAGAATAGCATGTTGCCTAATATATAGTACACATCTTTGAAGTAGTGGGTTATTTAACCAGGGGCGGCTGTGGCTCAGGAGGTAGAGCAGTCGCCTGTTCGATTCCCGGCTCCTCCTGTCATATGTCGAAGTGTCCTTGGGCAAGATACTGAACCCCAGATTGCCCCGGTATGTCAGGTCAAGCTGCATAGCAGCTCCGCCATTGGAGTGTGCTTGTGTGTGAATGAGAAGCAGTGTAAAGTGCTTTGAGTATCAGTCTATATAAGTGCAGACCATTTAATGATTTTTTGTGTGATTTTTGTTGCTCATGAGCTCCTGCTGCACGTGTTGACATTTTAAAACAAAATCACTCTAGTTATTGACCTGCTCAAAAATCACTATTTTGCCTTGATGCTACAATCACAGTCGAACAGGAACCACAACAACCTGTAGGCAAGGTTGTTGAATTGGTCAATAAAGTCTCTGCATCACACACATTGACTTTGTCATCTTTAATTTAATCTATTGCCCCATTTTATCACTGCCATGTGTTAACTAGGTACTGTGTCTCCTCATGAGCTTGTTTTCACCTTTGTGAGCCGTCAATGAAACACTTAATTCAATTTATCAGATTTTTTTCTAATCACCAAAATCAGACATACACAGCTGCTTGCAGCAACAGTTTAGGTACCCTGTCTTGTAGGCATCTGGCAATATAATTTCTGCCACCAGAGGTCACTGTCGTTCTACATTCAAACTCTCTTCCAGCTCCTGGGAACTTCTACTAATTACTTATTTCATGGTGGATGATTGAAAACATCTGTTGGCATCACTTAAACCAAATAATTTGGCAGATTACTTTTGCTTAGCTTTGATGGCAGTAATCATACAGAGGAAAATCTGATGATGCTGAGCTAATGAAAATGATAATATGCTAGTCAATACTTTAGTCTTTTCAGATGCTAATGCTTTCATTAAAGACCTCAATGGGGCTACGCTGTGATTAGGGGATGTTTTAAAAAAAAGCTACGGAAGTTCTTGTAACATGAATTAGATCTGCAAAGTCAAGATAATAACACCACTGTTCTGTGTAGAGTTGTATGTTTTCCCCATGTCTGTGTGGATTCTCTCCAGATATTTCCTCCCACCATCGAAGACATGCGTTTTAGTTTAATCTGTGACTCTAAATTGCTCATAGTTGTGAATGTGAGTATGAATGGTTGTTTGTCTCTATATGTCAGCCCTGTGATAAACTGGCAACCTGTCCAGTGACAGCTGGGATAGGCTGCAGCACCCCCGTGACCCTTGAGAGGACAAGCAGTTAGGATGATGGATGGATGGGTGGAAGATAACAACACGGCAAAGGCTGATGTTGATATGTGATGCGGCAGTGGAAGCCTCAGTTGGTTATGAAGCAACAAATAAATTAAATGCTTGAACTGGAGGATTTCATTCCAAAATATATATATGTTTAATTTTTATCTTGGAATTATTTTACATCTACGTTTCCGTTTGATGTGGAGGAAACACTTATAACATTAATGGGATTTTTTTTCCTCTGAAACAGCATTCCCAGATGTAGATTACTGTGTAAATATAATAACATCTATTTGACAGTAAATGAGTTACAGAGACATACTTGTAACTTCCATAAGCTACTTTCCCTGTGTGCATGCAGCTCATACAGTATAACATAATGTGACTGAAGCTGAGGTAGTGGTCTAGTTCACACTGGAGCCCCACATTCAAATACATGCACTGCACATACACTGCTGAGAGGTATTTTGGATTCAGATTAAAATGTCCAAATTGCAAGCATCAGTATTCATAGGAGTAACCCACCAAATGAAGCTCATCTCCCTCCATCCAGTGGGTCCAGCCTCTTCCTTCAATCTCTCCCTTCTGCACACACACCAGCTTGTCCCCCTCCCAGTTGATAGTGGTCTATCAGGGTCACAGACACGAGTGATTATAATACATGTTACACTGAAATTAAACAAAGTAGATGCATGTTTTTTCCCATAAATATAAATATTCTCAGTGAGAGGCTCAGTCTCCATCAGCCCCTCTTGATTTTGATCCAATCTGTGCATAAAGGCACACATTACCTTCTCTTTCCTCCAAACAGCTTATAGCTTATCTATAATCAGCCTATCAGCAGACAAAAAAGGTTTTTCATGGGGGACCACAGATAAGCCTTGATCCCATTAAGTATTCAGTGACATAAACTGATTAGATAAATGTGAATCTATCACGGTTGTTTTCCTGCAGTGTCTGCCATCAGGGTTTTTACTGACAAAAGTGTGAAAAGTTTCAGGAAGGTTTCGTAAAGTGGTGGGATGTTATATAGAAAATGACCAAATCTGCACCACTTCACATGCTTCTTACGGCCTGGAGGGTGCAACAGAAAAAACAATGATCATACATCCACAGGTTTTGCACCCACAGCCGTTGTGCTGTGGTTCACGTCCCCACTCATTGAACTGTAATGCCTAATATGTGGTTTAACAGGTTTATTGAGACTTTACAAATGAAACGCATCACGTATACACTCATTAAAATGAATCCTCCCTGAAGACATTTGTCCAAATACTCACCATGCACCTCCTGTCATCCACTGCAGACAGATCCTCCTCAAACTCTTTGCCCACGTAGAACTCCATATTATAGTTTCTGAAGCTACTGAGGGTCCTGATGATCATGTGGTCCCCGTTTTGGATGATTTCCTTGTCAGGCTTCAACAATTTGGCAATTTTTCTGATGGCGACATTTATTTCTGTCCAGGTAAGGCAGAAAATGGGTGAGCCTAGTTGCTACTACAAATACTAATGATAATAACTTTGTGGAGAAAGAATGCGAGAAGATAAACGAGTACGACAGCAGATCCTGGGAAAACAAAGTAGTGGCAGTTGTGATAGGTGCAATGGGATTGATTAAGAGGGATTCCACAGCACCAGATCCCAGAGAAGCCTAGTGCGCTCTCAGCACAGAAGATTGCGCTGTGCGGGACTTCACACGTCCTCTATGCACAGGCCCCACCTAGAGGATGTTCTGAAGACTCTGGTCCAGTACCAGCGTTACATCTCAGGAGAACCTCGAGAAGAAACTACTGTTACTACAAGCATTACTAATACTACTAAATTAAATATCAATATAACAGCAAACCTGCATTTATTTTATTTTGGTGCAATTTGCATGCAATGCGCAGACGCAGACGGGCCAATCTTTCATCTACCTACATAAAGCTCTCAACAAACTCACCGAGAGCCTTCATGTAGTCCTCGAACTTTTCGTTGGAGATCATTTTCCAGTATCCGTTCAGATCAACGGGCATGTTGGCTTGTGCTTGTTTCACTTACGTCCAGTGAATGAGGAGGTCCGCCGTGGACCGCTTCTTGTGATGGAGTGCATCACCTGCTGCCAAAGGCTCCAATTTGAACTCAGCTCACTTTAATCCGATTACCTGCCGGGTTTCGTCCCAGTTCCCTCCCACAGTCGGCACCAGCTAACCCCTCAACACCCACCACGCTTTCTCTCAATATTATATGCTGGGAAAATGCATGTGGGGTTTGGATGAAGTGACTTAATTGACATATATTATATGTAAGAGCTGTTTAAATCGTGGTTAATTATGAAATAAAACCACATAAATATCTTTTAAAATACTGGTAAACCTGTGAATCTGGCTGAATGGAGCCCTCATCATGTGCACAGTACAAAAACAGAATCACCTGAGCTTAAAATGATCCAGTAGAAACAATTAAATTTTGCACAATAGGCCTGTCACATCTTTTGTCCCGCTTAAAGAACTCAATTAATTTGATAATCTCTCTTTTGGGCGAGCTGCAGCCAGCCCACTGTCTAGATTCTTTACTGACTGGAACATGAAGACGCACACACGCATGCCAGTCGGTATCAGTTGCACATTGGTGCTTTCAACCATTAGCCTCGGTGAGAAAACACCTCCTGTAGCTGAGCAACTGTCAGGATTACTTTAAATCCTTTGGTTGAAAAAAATATATATAGGCCTCACAGACACAGTCTATGGATAATAATGGGGACAGTGAATAGATCCAGAATGAAATGAATTGCTGCTGGGAGACTGCTGCTGAGTACAGACACCCACACTGATTCTCACACCAGAAGAAACCGAAAACAGGACAGTTTTACATGTCACCTACAAAGTAATGTTTCCACCAGAATCACAATTTAAACAGCATTAGTCTAACACATGAACAGTTTCACAACTGTTGTCTTTATTTATGTGATGACTTACGTTTGTACCTCTTTAAATCTTAAAAGTCAGACACTGAATATCATTCTGTCTTTTTTAATGCCATTCAGTTTGTGGAAACACCAAAAACAATGATGGAGATAAGTCAGAGTCTCTATTCTTTAATCCCTGGGAGTTACAATTAACACTATTGTCATCTAACCAATACTTCAGTAGTGTAGTTTTACTGACTTTCTTTTCAGGGGAACTTGGATTCATGACCTAGTTATTTCTAAAATAAACACATTTCTAAAAGAGATTTTATAAATTGAAATAGAAAACAAAAGTCAGACAGTAATGCTCTAAGTGAACAGTGTTTTATTACAAATCCGTCAAACTACACGAAACACTAAAAAGATGCAAACGTTTAGCCAACAAAGATGATGTTCAGTATCTGCAAACAAGTGATTAACATTAACAGGTTGTACAAGCCTCTTCCACACTGCAGTCCAGTGGAACTGTGAAGTAAAAGCACTGATCTGTGACTGAATTCAGACAGTGCTGTAGCAGTCTGTCTACAGTAGTACATTAGTCATCCAGGCTCTTCACTGACTGTTGTACTTGCTTGGTCAGTGGTCTCAGCTCCTTGCCTCTATTTCTCCTCTCACTTTTTTCAGTGTAGAGGTTGTGCTGGTGAATATATTCTATCACTGAGTCTGGGATCAAGTATTTCACGCTAAGATTCCTTCTCAGAGCACGGCGCACCTCTGTGGCGCTTGTCTCATTCTGCACCCATTCTCTCACCAGAAAAATGCTTTGCCTGTGGCGGGAGAGCAGGTCCGACTCATGCACGGCCCGCTCAGGCTGCAGCCTGCCCCGACTGATGCAGACGAGGCCGAAACGCCCAGCCACCTCCTCTACGTGGTCGTCCCTCCACAGGCCGGGAATCCTGAAACTGTCGAGGAAATCAGCTCCACACAGGAGTTTCAGCTGGGGAGGGGGGTCTGAGGGGAGAGGCCGCACATGACACTGTAGTGAGAAGAAGCCTTACTACTGAAAAACACAAGTAGACTAAAGTGGTCAGGAACAGACTAAACAACAAGACATGACCAAACTGAGGGTGCATTTTCAAAAACTGTAGACATCAGTGGTTTAGGGTTAGGATACCAATACAGCAAAGTAAACTTAGATGTTTTTTGTGAAATTATCAATCTTTGAAAAAGAAGCTATTCCTGTCTAGAATAATATAATTTTTCATGAAATGTCTCATGAATGCTGTGTTTTCTTGGAAATGGTTTAGATAAATTATAGATAATTCATGACGATGTTCCTGGTTGTTTCTCTTCCGGGTCCACACAAGTCAGAATAACAGAGCACTATCAGGCTTCTAATTTGCACATGTAAAGCACATGCACATTATGTCGGATTGATGTAAATCCCTCATAATGTTCAAGTGCTAATTTGGTAATTAGCTCTAAGTACAGTTAAGCCTGACTCCAAAGTGTTGTCCTAAGTCAAACTTTGACCTGCTGGTGGTGCTAGATGAAACGGTGAGTGTCTGTACAAAATGTTCTGGAAATGTCTCCGACTAAAAGGAGTGACTGTTAAAAGAACTATTCAGCCAGTACAGCTGTACTGATCATAATGGTCTTACTTGAGAGATAAGTGGTGTTTCCACTGGAGTTATTTTGCATTCCTGTGCTTTGCTCATACTCCTGTAGAATACGTCCATAATGATACCTGCCCAACAATCAGAGGTATGACAGAAAAAGTGATTTAGTTTTTATATTTTACATGGTAATACATAAAATTTTTCTGTTTTCTCAGTATTTCTCACTTTATCAAAATGTATCACAGTACACACTAGTGAATCCCAAAACATTTAAATATAATGAAAAAGTGTTTTTTTTAATACTTTAATTCGAAAAAGTGAAGCACAAGGAAAATATGCACAACCAACAGGGATGACATCAGCTCTAAGAACATTGTCAAACAATCCCCAAACTCAATGCAGCAATTTACAATGCTTCTGTCTGCTGACAAGCTGCATGGAGATGCCGACTTCCAGGACCACCTGCCCACAGTGCCAAATAGACCACTAGGTGCATTTACATGCACTTCAGCAATCAGGTTACAGTCAGCCTTCTAGTGTAAGCTGATTTCTTAACTTACATAAACGGGAAACCTGGATTGTGTGATCAGGGTAGTGAATTAGAGAAACCCCATGTTTTCCTCAGGTAGATAATAATATAAAAACTGAAGGCAACTATCAAAGCAGGCTGATCTTCAGCAAAGCCTTAAACAGTGCCACAATAATGACTTAAGTCATTTGTGTTATAGGAGCCCCAAACAAGTGTACTGAGTGCATAATTTTTTGGACATTTGTTGGACATTTCTGTAAATGATTTCTTGATTTATCTTAGGAAATAATTTCATATTTTTTCTGATTTCCATGAGCTGTAGGTTGTAATAATTGAGAATACAACAAAAAATCCTTGAAATATTTCACTTTACGTTTAATGAACCTACATCAAACAAGAGGTCCACCAAATACCTTTATTATGATATTTAATTTTTCTAAGATGCACTAGGACCTGAAGTTATTTCATTTCATGTATGTATTGCATATCATCATTGTATACAAACTGAACTGATTAAGACAGAGAAACACACAGAACAAGTTGTCCAAAAGATGAAATAAAAAACCTCAACTAAAGCTTTTTAATTTCCACACTGTAAACCTCTGTCATAAAGAATGTGTCAAAGCTCAGGCATGCTTTGGCATCTTCTAATTCAATGTAGTACCTCTGCCTGCTTCTCTTCACTCATATTCATGTGTCAAAAAGCCTTTTGCAACTTCACCATTCCCAAGTGGACCATGAATTTAACAGCCTGTGCCCCTAATTTGACCCCATAAAAAGCATAGGTCTGACAAAGATCCAGTCTAGTCTGCCAGCTCTCAAGAGACTATAGCCAATAATTTTGGTAGCCTGGCAACACTCTGCTGCATAAACAATTGAATCTGATATTATGAAGGGAGCTGTGACCTCTACTCCTGCTGTGGTAAAACTAGGATGTGTCACAAAAGATAAAAGACCGATGTTATACCCAGTCCTTGAAGAAGGATGTAAAACAAGACAGTAAAAGCTAATGGACAAATAAAGCAGCTACCAAGTATCACTGTCAGTGGATATAAATCTGAACTGAGTGTGCTTGACCCTGTCATGACAGATCTTTATCTCTTAGCATTTTAATCTTTCATGAAATGTTATGTACAAAATAATGCTTTTAAGAAACTGTAACTTAACATTTCGTTTTTATTGAAACTACAAGGGAAATCCTTATGTGTAGCACATTATTGCTTTAATTACAGCAGGACAATTAAAGACAGGTCAATTCCATTGTGAGCTGGTCCCAATACTTTGACAAAATGTAATTCCACAATGTCTGTTCACTCACAGCAAAAGCATTTTGTCTGCACTCCGCACAAATGACCTTCTTGTGCAGTGATTAATCAGTAAAGCAGTCAGAATTATTCTGTGAATGGTCAGGGAATTACTGAGTACAGTTATTCTAAGAAACCTGCACAATACTGAGGTGCTTTGACAAAAGCTGGCAGCAAACACTGGGGTAATCCTTAAACATCCTGCATGTTCTCCATTGTATGGCCTGCGATATAAGTGGGTCTCAACTCTAATGTTGCAGTTAACTTGTTTTATACCTCATGGTAACCACAGTCTCCGTCCAGTCTGGCTGCTGGCTCTCCCATTCATCAACAGTGACCCAGTTGGAGCTCTGAAGTGCCAGCTTTGCCATGGCAATGCGGTGCTTAGCCAGTACCAGGCCTTGCTTTCCATAGCCGTCACTCACTGGAGACACAATGCCACCCACCACCTGATACTGGCCTAAAGGGATAGAAGATTAATAAGTTTTTTCTGGGTCAGTAGAGCTGACACAGAAATGTAATATAAATCAGCAGATAACATAATCTCTAAACGAAACTGAAACTAATACCATTAATGCTTCGTCAGTCTTCAAATTTGAAGACAAATACTACAACCGAGCTTTTTAAAAACTGTAAGCACTTAATCAAGACATGAGATTACAAACTTTATTATAACTGACAGCTTATAATATCAGTTTGAGAGTTTAGAACTGATAAACATTAGGTTAATTGATTTTGAATATCCAAATTGTGCTAATTCTAATGTTTTAAAACAGACGTACAAATAGAAACAGCTCCTGTCTGCAGCTTAAAGTCATTTCTGATGACTCAAACTAGTCAGCTGGTGTCTTACAGATAAGGGGTCAGTGTAAGAGCATTATTTACGTTCCTGCCCACTGTGCATATATTCAAGGATCTTACACGCAGAGAGCTGCCTTAGGACCTTCATAACTCCTGTGGTCTAATGACGTTATGACTATATGGCCTGGCCAGTATTGTTATCCAGAGCTGCTTTAAAGTGTAAATGTGTCAAGGCTGTTTCTGCTGTGGGACCGTGTGGCAGCACCTGTGAGGACACAAAGTCCACAAAGAGAGACTGAGCTTTTACCATATAACAGGAACAAGGAATACATTTTAGGTCTCTGTAAAATTAGAAAACTAATACTGAGAAAACACATAAACAGGACAATGCCGCAGTGCTGTGAAAAGGTATTTGCCCCGTTCCTGTTTTGTTTTTTCCTTTTTTTGCATCTTCATCACACTTAAATGATTCAGATCATTAAACACATGTAAATATTACACAAAGATAACTTGTGTAAATACAAAAAGCAGTTGATTAACCACATTTTTGAAAAGCTGAGTTAAAATTCACTTACCACACCCAGGCCTGATTAACGCCAGACGACCTGTTGATTCAAATCGAAGCTGTCTGACAAAGTGAAGCAGCTAGTACTTGAAATCCATCAGTCTGGAAAGGGTTACAAAGCATTTTTCAAAGGGTTGGAACACCAGCAAACCACGATGAGAGACATTATCCACAAATGGAGAAAACTTGAAACAGTGGTGAATCATCATTTAAAAACTGCATTTTGTATTACTCAGGTTACCTTTCTGTAATATTAAAATCTTTTTCATGATCTGAATCATTTAAGTGCAACAAATATGCAATAAAAAAAACAGGAAAGGCGGAGATACTTTTTCACAGCACTGTGTAAAAAAATGAAAAGAAAGTCTTATTTTGTTTAATAGCCTTCTTTTACACCTTGCAAACGCAGAACGACATCATTCATCAGTCATATTTCCTGACATAGATTAGTACAACATTTACCCTCTTTTGTTTGTAAAATTCATACATACATGCATCAATGAGCTTATTTAGTCCTATGTAGAGATTAAAATAAAACATACAAAAAGCTGACATTTTAATGTACTATATTATCTCATTCTTTACATTCAGACCTAGTCCTAATTTCACACTGCGTTTGTAAAGTATCTGTATCTGACCTGTGCTGTGCATGTGGTCTCTGGCCAGCTCAAACAACCTCATGTGCTGGTTGGTGATGGGATTAAAGGAGCCGCAGGCTAACAAGACTAGTGGCACACGGTGGATGGCCATGTTGGTTTATCCACTCACACCATGATCATCAAACCTGAGGGAAATGAAAGCAAGAAGCGAGGTGACATTATGTTTCTCCCCACTACTGACCTCAATAATAAACATACACTAAAATTATTACCTTATTTTTTTTTTGGACGATTTTGCTTTTATTCGATAGTATTAGTAAGTAGGCAGATTTGCTGTACTTACGGTATGTGTTGTAACCACTCAACTACAGAGTCACTCCTGAATTATCATCTTTTTAACAAAAACTGAGAAGTTCTAACTTTGTAAAAGTAGAATTCATGGCAGACCTGTTGTATTGGAGTGTATTAGATTCTACAGACCTACCTAATAAAGTGCCTAGAGACTGTTTATATAATATATATACAAAATTCTACACATATACCTTAGTTTGCATTAACCTTAACCCATGACCTATTTGTCATGTTGTCAAGTCTCAACTCTATGACAGCTAGGGCTTTTATTCTTCTCCGTAAATTCCTTATTATAAAGATTGGTAATTTTCTGTATATTTCATCTATTTCTAATATTGATTGTCAGCACTGCATCGGCCTTTAGGTAACATCTCATTACACTTATATGTTCTCCGACTATCTACAATTTAAATCGATTTACTTAACACATTTTTCACACTTGTGGAGCGCAGTCAGAAACTGGATACTTTGAGACTTGTAGGGGCGATAAGTGTAGGCAATGTGCTTTCCTTTACTTTCTTACTTCAGCCACACATTGAAAAAGAAACTCTGAGCTGTCATTATTTGAACAGTTACTGAGTGCACTTTGAGCCAGAGCACCGCGCAAAAAAAACTAAGATGGTCAAACTCGAGACTGAACAGGCAGCTAACATTTGTTAGCTTAGCAACACAAACTACACGCAGAGCGAACAAAACACATTCAAATGGTTATTATTATTATGGTTATCCTCATACCAAGGAGCACTACATTAAAGCTGTCATAGAATTAAATACACTTTGAATAATTTAAATTAACTTTGAATAACACATAACTCGATTACCTTCTTCTCACATTGTTGATGTTTAGTGAGTGTGTCCCACTTATTGCTCTCCGTGCATCTGAGGAGCTGTTGCTCGAAGGTTCCGCAGAGAAAACCTTGCGAAATGCGACCCCTGGTGGAAGAAGATTAGTTAGCGACAGAGCTCTCCATGGTCCTGAAATACACTTCATAAGCTGTAGACAAGTGATATTTGTAATTACACACAGCAGAGATGCTCCACATTCCTGTCATAAGTTAGTTATTTGTTTGAGCGCTGTGTTACAGTATTATAGTGAGATACAGTTTTTGTAGGAGAGGACATCTTCCCAAAAGAAACCTACTATAAGAATAAGCTGACCTTTACAGTGGCACAGCACCACACAGCAATGTGCCCCTGGTAACATTTCCTTCCATTGTTGTTAACTGCTTGTCAGATGAAAAGGAGAAGCTTTGTCAAAAGCTAATTGACTGTCTGCAGTGCAACTGGCAACTATTTTCAAAATGGCTGTACACCAAATGGCTTTTCCGATAACTCTGCTTTGTTGCACAGGAACAAGAATAAGGTTAAAGTAAGTACTATGGTATTTCAAAGACCAAAGTAAACTCTGCGCAGTGAGGACAACTGTGGCTATAGTTACAAATGAATGCACTCTGCCTGTGTATGCACAAACAAGTAACTAACATTTACATACATTCACCTAATAATAGCTTAGTGAATATTGCACTTTTTAGCCTAACTATGAACCGTGTGTTATAGGCCTTTTGTGTTTCAAGTCCAGGCTAATTATTGCAAGACTTTATGGTAAGAAATGATTTGTATGTGTGTGTGAAGAAACAGACAGATACATACCATGGTAAACAAATGTAATTAATTTGAATCCCCAGTCTGTATCAGTTAAAATCCACAACTTTTCTTCATATCAGCAGAAAGGAGATTTTCTTACCCAGTAATCTGTGAAACCACACCAGACTTAGTGCAGAAAGACAAAAGGAGCAACTGGATTCCTTTTCTGTGAATGGAGGAACATTTTCTGGTTTGAATTATAATGGGATACAGCTACACTATTGAGTCATGACAGTAATCTGGGGTGTCAGATTAATGTGACAACTACATGTAGATGTTGTCTCCTGACATTCTTTCTTAAAGTTGTTTTTACAGTAAAGACACAGTACTGTAAAAAAATTTAACAATTGTTAATAAACTGAATAATCTAGCAGTCATAAGTTGTTTATATTGTGTATATTGAAATCTGAACAGTTTGACGCTGGAAAAGCAGAAAGTCAGAAACCAACTTATTACATCAAAGCCTGTGCAAACTGTTTATATTAACAAATGAAACTGCCGGTTATTCAACATAATACTTTAATACCTTAATGTTGCCACAGTGAATTAAGTATTCCAGCCCATGTACTAAATGATTGCTCCCCTGAGGGCTTGACCAAAGGTACAAGGGACAAAAGATGCTGGTTACATCATCTTTCCCCTGGCACTGCTTTGCTGTAACTTAACTGCCACTACCCATGGAAACAGCCAGTTGGGAGCATATGTGTGTAAGTGACTGCGTATGCATGTAAATGTGGTCCTTCATGTGTTTGTCTTCAAGTGCATATGTGTGTGTGTTCTATCGTTGTTATCCTCTTAACTCACTTGAGGTCTGCCCCCTCTCTCTAATCCCCAGAACACACACCCACACCCAACAGAGGAAGAAGCATGGGGGAATAATTGAGGAACAGACGGCTGTTAGAGAAATCCAGTGATTCTGCCACAGGGTGAAAACTGAAAGACACAAATCTGTGAGGGGGAGTATAGCTGTGCTGTATGGAGGCTCTTGTTAGGAGGATACGGCTGGAAAAACATCATAGTGTAGCAGCTGTTTCATTTGATATTGAAAGAAAAATTGATGTAAGAACATCCCAAAAATCACAGCTCATGTTACTCCTTAATTAAAACTGTACAGTGATGTGAAAAAGTATTTGCCCCTTGATTCAGATTGTCAAACTATTTTTTATAGTACACAAAGATAACTTGAAAAAATATAAAATGTGTTTTTTAAATGATCATTTAATTTATTAAGGGAAAAAAAGTTTTTCAAATCTTCCCGAAACCTAATAACTGATTGTGCCACCCTTAGAAGCAACAACTGCAATCAGGCGTTTGCTTTAATGGCAATGAGTCTTTTACATCACTGTGCAGGAATGTTGGCCCACTGTTCTTTGCACAATTGTTTTAATTCAGCCATATTAGAAGGTTTCTGAGCACAAATGACTTGTGTTTTGGTGTGTTTTGGATTATTGTCCTGATGCAGAAACCAAATGTACTTGAGCTTTAGATCACAAACTGATAACCGGATATTCTCCTTCAGGATTTTGTGGTAGAGCACAGGATTCATGGTTCCATCAACAATTATCATCCATTATTATGTAAAGTCGTCCAGGTCCTGAAGCTGCAAATGACAAAGCAAATGTTAGATTGAACATATTTTAAAATATTGGTCCCTAACTGGGTGGTCAGAGATGCCAACATGGATAAATGTAAGGTGTCATGAGATAATTAAAAATAGGAAATTATAAAATGGATCTTATATTCAGGGATGATTAAGCACCATATTTTAAAATTATTAATGTAAAATGTAAAAAAAACACTTTTTGACTGAGCTTCCCAATACATTATCATAGTTGTACCACACAATGTTATGTCCTAAGAGGTCACAAGCCAAAATGTTGGGAAAAACTTGATGTTTCATGTGTTGAAAATCTTGAATAGCAGGGAACTCATTTTAAATTAGAATTTACTTAATTCTGGGGGAGATATCGTGAGTTTCTAGTGTCTAGAAGTTTTATCGAATTTGTTGTACAATTGTAGATGGAAAGGAACAGAATTACTGGCAGTCAATTCTTGGGTGCAGCAGCCCTTTCCTGGGTTATCAAAATCAGTCCTCTCCCTTTTCACGACACCGTGCTCACACTAGTCTCAGGCAGATCCCACCCTGCATCCCATCCTCTCTATCATTTGGTTTTTACCTCTCTTATTACGTCAAGTTTGCCACATTACGCCCAAAAGTGTCATAATTGTTCTTCAACCTAAAAGTGTCCACATTTCCAAGATTGAGAGATACCCATTTCTCAGCATTAATAAAAGTGAATGTGTGAATATATGTTTAATCAATGCATCAATTCAGCCTTTTATGTTGTGCTAATTCGACATTATTCGACATTAACGTTCAGCCGTGTTTTACTTTGGAAAGCAAAACCCGGAAATGTTGTTTATTGACACTATTTAAACGTCAGACTCTCTCTCTCTCTTTGCCTTCCGTGCTCAGCGGTAGTCTCTCGACCATACCGACTCTCCCTCACGCGCTCGGGCAGTTGAGAACATCCTCGCGCTTTGGAGGAGATCCAGGATTTGAGAGGAGGAGAAGACGAGGAGATATCACCTCACCGCTCGACAACCATGCAGATACTCGGGGTCTCTTTTTTGCTGTTTTGGCTTATCTGGGGCCACTCCTGCGCTCTCGGGGGAAAAGGTAGGCACATAAAAAAGAGGAAAAGATGGAAAAAGATCAACTTGGCTTCGAATTGTTCCTTTGGCTTTTTCTCATTTGAGTTGCACAACTTGGCAAGAGTCCGTCTGTCCCACAACTTCACCAATTTTTTTGTCTTTCTTTGGCCGAGTTCGGCTGAATGTTGAGTAGCATAATGTGTGATTTTTTTTGGAGATGTTGACTAACGTTTAGTCCGGTCACATAATGTCAGAGAGCGCAATTAACTATACAGGTCTTCAGTTTGGTGGGAAGTTCAACCTTAGCTGTAACCTTAGCTAATTTTATTGTGATCATTTGTGATTAAAAGTGGGTAAATAACAATAACCAATACAGGACATAAGATAAGCAACAAAACATTATTTTCACTATCGGGTAATCAATTAGAAACGGCGCATGCGCATTCTGCGATGGGTAGCAGTAGAATGGTTTTGATGTTTTGATCTTTTTTTGTCTGTTTCTTGTGTTGCTCTAATGCAATCAAAATGTTTTTCCTTTGGGGACAATAAAGTTATTGAAATTGCTTTAAACAATAGAATGAATAACATAAAATAACGCACAATAACATGATCTTGTGTAAGAGATTAAACTTTTTAAATTTAAGTAGAGAAATTAAATGATGAATACATCATGCTTTTTCCCCTGTTGTTTGATTGGTTAATTGAATAATCCTTGAAGCTCTGATGACATACATAAATCACCACAGTTTCCGTTACCAGTAGCCTATAGTTAATATACTATAGGCTTAGAGATTTCTGGGAAACTCTTGTGCACATAACGTTATGTCTTGGATGCAACCTTACATGCCCTAGTTGCTTTGATTAACACCACATTAGTTGAAGGTCTCAGTGGTTATGTTGCTGGCCATGATCGGCTGGTTGGCCAGTGATCTGAAGATGATTTCTGTCTTTGATAATCGATGAGTGCCTGGGGTGAGCAGCCATGGTCAGAGCTTTGCGTTCAATCACATCCTCACGCTGATACCTTTACATCTCCCTCCCTCTTCTCTCTCTCTTGTCTTGCTCTCTTTCTCGCAAACACACACACACGCGTACACACACTTGGTGCCAACTGGTGTTGTCTGCAAAGGGCAGCGGAGGTTTACAGTGGTATTAATTGGGTCTCTGGAGGTTGCTGAGTTAACTGGCTGTCTGTGCTCAACCAAACATTATCATTATTTTCCCTGTTTATGTAAGACCTCCTTATGGCTGCAAGCTAGAGGGAAGACTTACCAGGTCTAGATTAAGTTCATACGAGATCCTATTTCCTGTAGCGACTTCAGGGAGTAATTTGATTTTAAAATGTCATTTGGGAATTTCCATATGTAAAGATATTTATACAGATGTCATTATCTATGCAATGCACAGACCAAGTACCACATTGCTAAACATTTTATGAAATGACAAAATCGGCCTCAGCTCAGTAAAATAAATCAATGTAACTATGCAAGATTTGACAAAACGTGGTACTGTAAAGTAACTACCTCTTAATATTTAAATAGAAAGATATCCAGGCATTTGTGAGCTGGATGGATTGTTGCTTTTTTGTATGTTTGTATTTACAAACTGTATGAGCTCAGCAGAATACAGAATATACTGCTGCTGAATACCTTTACATAAGAACTTGCGACTAGAGCAGATGACTGCCAAAGAACACAGACTGAGAAGATTTGAGGGACACAGAAAGAGAAAGAGGGGGAAAAAAAACAAACTAAAAACAAGGTCAGATTTATGAGTGTCTTTTCAACAGAGCCATCTAGCTGCATTATCCTTGTTGGAACATAAATTGTGAGAGCGATGTGGAACACAGAAGTATAACTCAGGCTTTCCTCTTCTGTGCAATGACTGGTGAAACAATGTCTGGCGGGAACTGCCCTTCTCGTTCTGTCGCTCTCTTCCTCTTTACTGTAATTCATGCCATTTCTGTCCCCTTCCTTTCTTTTGCTTTCTCACTTGTGTTTTCCCCCTGTCTCTCTCCCTCTCTCTCTTTCTTCCTTTGACTCTGCATCACTCTTTGCTGCTGCGCTCCGTTGAGTTGATGCCATGCAGAGGGCAAATGTCACAGAGAGAAGTGTTTCATCATTCTACTCATTTCTTTTTCCAAGCTTGAATTGGCTTCATTCTGATATCCAGCATTGCTTGTGCTGTTCTCTTTTCTCCGCAGCCATGGATTCAATTCCAAAATGGACTTAAGTGAGATGTATTAATTATCTTTCTGACACACTTTGTCTTGTTTCATATGGATTATGCCACATTTTCATTCTATTGTGGGTATCTCTATTATTGAGTCTTTCTCTGTCCCATTTACAGTATATTCCTTTACTTTCCCATAGCACTGCTCACATTTTTAACCATGCTGTAGATTTTCTTCATCTCAGTTCTTGTTTTTTAATGGTGTTCGAAAGAATATATATGTTTCATCTGATGTGTAAAAATGTGTTTGCATGAGTCGTGCTGGAAAACCATTGTATTTTTAAAAAAAAGTGGCATTTGGATGGACTGGGATTTCTAAGTGGGTGGAGGAATGTCAGGTTTGTGTGCTGGAAGTATGTGCAAATAAGGGAAGATATGCAAATTAATGTCCTAATTTGGATGTTAATTACTCAGCACAGCTAATTATAATATGCCTGATGAAGCGTAAGGTATAGGAGAGGAGTGAAATGAAGGGGCTGCCATAGGATGATCTATGTGTGGTGATGAGAGAATAAGTGTGTTTGGTGTGTGTGTGCGTGTGTGAAGGAGAAAGATGTTTGTGTTTAGTGCGGTGCCTACGCCAGTATTACACCAGCTGGTCCAATGGCCCCGGTGGGGCTTTCTGGTCAGCACTGCTCAATATGTGGTGGATAAACATTGCAGACAGTGCTGACTTCTGAGAGACCCCCTCACACACACTTCCCCGTTCTCTCACTGCTGCATCTTACTTGAACACTATCTGAGTAAACACTTTTGTATATCTTAATAAAGACACAAGTCACACACGTATTTTTACCCATGGAGGTTTTCCAGGTGGCCTGTTCTCAGTAAATCAGTGAGTTGAAGCTGTATAAGAGGCAGAGAGTGAGAGAAGAGCAACAGTGATGGGAGAGTGAAGAGACGAGCAAACTTTTTTGAACATGGGTAGAGATTGTCCGAAAGAAAACTGTGAAAAGTGGCAATAAGTGTGTTTGTGTTTGTTGTCAGGCTTGCATAGCTGTTCTCTTTAACACAGTCTGTGATAGATTAAGGCTGGTCCTCTGATGTTCAACGTTTCAGCTAATTTTGGCATATGTATTTATATATTCAAATATAATTAAAACAGGTATTATTAAAAATGCTTCTTGGGTTTTGTGGCTCTAGCCCAAGAAAATAGACAAGTTATGGGAAATGTTTTCTGATGATAAATGATAGTTTGTTTTATTATTAAATGTATGACTTGATAATATTAGTTTAAATAGCTATTTTTTTAAAGGTCTTTCTTTCTTTCAAGTAAATCTATTTTTTACCATGTGGCTCAATGATTCAGTTGCTTGAATTTATCTTATGTGTCCTCACTGGCATTAGAGTAAAAAACATTGTAAAATAGCCTTGTTTTGGCAGGAAGAACAGATCTTAGGGCAAATAAGGAGGAGGTTGAGTGCCTCTGAACTCTTCTGGAGGTCTTGTGTTAGCGGAAAGTTTTCTCTTGAAATGAGATATATTTTTTAGCCTTCTGTTTAAAGTATGCACAACTACCAATTTTAAAAACTGCTTGTCCTCACAGTTGAGTTGAATAGAGCACCAGCTAAAGACTTTGGCTGTGTCCCATGAGCTGGTGTCATGAAGTGTTATCCATTGTCTTTACATACACAGGCCTAGCAATCCTTTATTAAACACGAGACCGCAGTCTGTTGAGACTCATGATAAAGCCTTAAGTTATGAAGGCATGCGCCACTGCACACTGTTTTAATTATAATTCCAATACAAGCTTATTAGCCTGCTGTGTATTTGCACAGCTAATGAAATGTGTTAACATTGTAGTGTTCGTTCAAGTCCAACCAAATACAATGTAAGAAATACACGCAGAAAAGCACACATGCACACCCACTCACACACACACGCACAAAGCTCTTTTCATGTTACCGCAAACTCGATTGAGTCATCTCCTTGATCTCCTTTCAAGTTGTCCTGTGTGGGTCTCTTGTATAGTCAGTCCAAAGGCTGACTATATGCTTTGAAATGGCTTTATATTTGATTTTTCTATTGCTTCTGATTCTCTCCCATAGTAACCATGAAAGAGCCACGTATTTTCCATTTTGAGATAGATTTCTGGAGTTGCTTTTCAACCACAGGTTAGTGTGAATATTGGAGAGGTAGGCTACAAAGTGAAACTACATAGTGCAACATCACAGGTGCTGTGGCAAGTCAGGCCAAAGAAAATTCTTTTAAGTTTTATAATACTTTTCCTGCAAGGCTGAGCATTAGGCTCAGTGTGTGACGGAAAATAAATCATTTTTAGGACAACAAAAGAATACCTTGAGAGGAGACTGAACACAACTCTGTGTGTGTGTGTATGTAAAAACAGACAAGAAAGAGTTTGTGTGGTATGTTTGCAGTCTTCTCTGCATACATGCACTGACTCATGCACCTGCTGTACCTGAAGCTACAAGCTACCGCTCAGAAGAAATGGCACACAGTCGGGAGGGAAAATGAAAGCATGTCCTCGAGACAAAAGGTTTTAATTTTCATGAGTCATCAGTAATCTGTTTCTTTGTCTGGCTATCTTCCTGTTTCCTCCTCTATGACTCTCCATCTACCACCCCACCTGTCTCTGTCTGTGTCATTGATTTTACCTCTGTATTCTTTTCCCCTCCTGGCAGAGGCACGTACGATATGTGGTTTGGGTGTGCAAATATTGCCTTTTTTCCTCTCAAATGGTCTCTATATTTTCATCTTTTACTTCTTTTGTAAAGCTGCCAGTCTGTAGCCTCGCCTCACTACAGGGCGCATGTCTTCACCTGTGTCGTTGCCCTTCACGTCTCCTCTTTTGTCCTCTTCTTTTGCTCTCCATCCACTCCCCTTCTTTACTCTCTCTCTCCCCTAGTATTGCATTAATAAATCATTTAAATGCTGTAGTGTAACTGTGTTTTGATTAGACATTTCTGCATACAAATGCATGTTTGTGTGTTTATCATATTTGTATATCATATCTCTTGTATAATAGATGGTTTGTGCAAAATTCATCTTAGCAACATATCATGAACTAATATATCTACCTGATATATCAGCTGTGTCATTGTTATTAGATTTAAATTATATTTATGTGATGTTTAAAAAAAGTTATACCTTTTTATAAAGTCAAAAAGCAAATTACAGGTAGTATTCTTGCCTGAGGGCTGTGCATCTATCTGTATATAAGTCTATACTGTATATATATATTATGTCCGGCTCCATAATTTTCTGTTTTAATTTTCTTTTTAAAATGACCTTATTAATGGAATAACAGAGGAATACATTTTTATTGATTAACATGTTGTCAGGGACATAACGCTTGCCTGACTCTATGTATAGAACTAACATCGGAAAAGTTTTTAAGTAATGGTATTGAAATTATCAATAACTGGAATTAGTATTCCTTTTGAGATATTTTAGTGTGGAGATGTTTAATTAAGAATGATGCTCAGAGGCCAGTGGGAATAAGAGAAATAGGTTTGTTTTCGACGCCGGCTTCTTCCCACCATCCAAAGACATGCATATAAGGTTAATTGGTGACTCTCAATTGTCTGTAGGTGTGGATGTGAGCGTGCATGGTTGTTTGTCTGTATATGTCGGCCCTGCGATAGACTTGTGGCTTGTCCAGGGTGTACCCCGCCTCTTGCCCGAAGACTGCTGGAATAGACTCCAGCACCCCCCATGATCATTGCGAGGACAAGCGGTTAAGAAATGGATGGTTGGATGGATGGTTTGTTTTTTGTTTCTTCCATCCTGGATCCCAGTGTAAGGGCAAACCACACTTTCTTCCTTTATGTTTATAGTGGTGTGCTCTTTTTTTCTGCTTACTTTAAAGTGCCCTTGCTTTTCAGTAAAAAAAAGACATATTAAAAAGCATTTCCTAATTTAAATACATAGAGTTTATTTTATTTGGCTGTTGCAGAAGATAATCTGACCACAGTAATCTACATGCTCCTAAACAAGTGTCTTTCCAGCGCAAGGTAAACACATGTTGCCAGGATTGTATCAGCACAGTTGTGGTAGTTTAGCACCTGTGCAAATATTGACATTTCCGAGCCATCATTTACCTTTTACTGGAAGAGTTTAATATCTGGTGTGTGTCCATATGAAAGAAGAACTGTGAGCGTAGGGCTGATGAGGCCATTTACACTGTATTCCCATGAAGCGAGTAGTGTGATTGTGAGTCACCTACTGCACCATGTTTCGCTGATCATAAATTTAGAGGTGTCACCAGAGAACCTCAGTTCCCAATTTGTGATTTACTCCTCGGCTTTGCCTTTGTCTCATTCCATTTGCAGCGTTTTTGATGTATGGTCTGTTGTTGCCTTCAGCCTCATTTGCTCCTCCTTCTATGTGCACTCTTCCTCTATTCTTATTTGACCTTTAAACCAAAATCCAACTGCCGAGTTCATGCAGCTGTTCGATCTCGATCAGGCTTTTTAACACACAAACTCCCTGCTTTCCACTTCTCTTTGTCTGTCTTTCCCTCATTGTTCCTAAAGAATGAGCAGTATTTTACCACCCACTAGTCTTGTGTCAGCATAGCAGCATTTCCCATCAAGTCCATGTCACAACGGATGAGTTTTAATTTTTACTTACTCTACTGTATTGACACTTTGTGTTTATTTTATTCATGGTCCACAGCTTTTGCTATTACAACTCTGTTCTCTGTCAGCAAAAAATCCTATTAATCTTTCTGCAGGTTCAGCATTGTTTTTGCATAGTCTGATAATGGTGTTTACCCAGTTTTTTTGGGGGGGCTCATTATTGTTAATCGATTGATGTTTGTCATCTTATGCACAAAATAAAGTGCCTTTTTATCAGCAAAAGCTTGGCTGGCCATTTTTGCATTCTTATGTACAAAATCTCACACCGACACATGCATATCTGACAGTGACTTTCGTCGTTCCTGCAGATTGGCAAGCAAAAACTGAGAATGGGAGGTTATTTGCGGTTGATATCACATAGTGTTCACACTTATTTGTATTGTGAGAGAAAGCAGCATGTGTGTGTGTTGTAAGTTTGTGTTAATTGGTTTAATTGAAACATTGTTTATGAAAAGATTAATTTCTTCTCATCTTAACATGCTTCAAATAAATCAAAAGAAGGACTTGTTTTTCTTATATCAGGTATGTTTACTGTGACAAAGGCACATGATGAATACATTTTTAAAGTAAGGATATCCTCTTCAGTCTACCTGTCATAACTAACCCATGACTGAACTGTTAAGTTTCTTTTTAAAATGTAAAGTCTTTGCTTGTGGATTTCTATTATGACTGTTGTAAATTTGCTCTATAATTATAGTTGATTTTCTTCAAAACCTGACAACAACCTAGTGTTGAGATGCCATCATACTAGCACATCAGAGTAGAGTGCAAACATTTCTGTTGATTGAAAGTGCTGGTTGTTGTTTGTTGGTTGAAAATGACGCATTACTTGAAACAGTCGGTGTTCTTGCTATGGCAGCATACTGTTTAGATCCTCTTGAGACTAAATAATTGACTTCACCAGAACACTATAGAAACAGAAATTTGTTTTCCTCTTCCAGAATATTATGAGTATATTGAGCTTTACAGGCAGTAAAAACTTTAAAGCTTTTAATTTACCATGTAGGAGATCTGCTGTGAACATCAACTACGTTTCTATATGTTGTACATTTATAGAGCAATAGGTTGAAGGGGAGCACATTGCAATGATAAATGTGTCATTAATAAGCCAGTAACACTGTGCTGAATATCTGTTATCCTTCATCTTTATTGCTTGAATTGGTGGTGTTTTAAAGTTATGATTACGCTTTATTACATGACACGGGTGATAGAAATTTAGTTAGTATTTTTGTAAAGCGAAATCAGAGCCCCAGATGCAGTTGTGCAGAGAGGTAGAGGTAAGGAGAAGTCACAGCGACATAACCAGAATAAAATAGTGCGAGTGAATAGGAGAACACTGATCACACTGCTGATGTATTGGTTTTGTATATATTAGCATTAAAGCACATCATCCTATCCTATCCTCTCTCCCTGTGTGACTGCTCTCCCATGATACTTTATTTAAAGTAATTGGTCAGAAATATGTTCTGAGTTGTTATCATCAAAAATGAAAGTCCTCCTGTTAGCAGCTATGACAGGCCATAGACAATATATAAAATGGATGTATTAAGGTTTGATGTCACGCATTATGGATAGCTGCATCTTTTTCACTTAGGGCCAAGTGCTTCCATATGAGTCAGGGGTATTATGTTTGTGCTGTGTGTCATAATTGGAATGCACATTGCTGCACATAGCTTGGTGGCTGTATAATACAAATGTACTCACGACTTACGACCAAGCTGTCATTCAAGAACTAGAGGCGACATGTTGCCTCACGTCTCCTTTGTCTGAACCGTAAACTAGCACTAGGTGGCAGTAGTCTGTGTTCTTCATACAAAATAAAAAGCAGAAGAAGACCTTGGCCTGCAACTATACAAACTATAAACAAAGCAGCACTTGGCCGACATTACTTACTATATTCACACCATGTTCACTCACCATAGATGCTTTATACCAACTTCTAATCAAGAATATTTCTGATAAGAAGTTGTAAATGGTGTAAATGTCTCTTCTCGTTCAGTGATTTGCTAAGCTGTACAGCCAACGAGAGAGTCCCTCCGCCTCTGGATCCAACATGCTGAAAAGCTGCTGATGGGGATCTGACTGGTGCCAACAGTGCAGACACACTGTAGGAACTAGCCCATCAGATACTCACAGACTGACTGACGGGTCTCAGTCTTTATCGGGATTAAAATCTAACATTAGCTATGATAGCTGGACTCTGCTCATAGATTAGGACTCATAATCAAGTAGCGTTAAAGTTAATGAAACATTGTGTGGACTGAAACTGCTTATTATATAACCAGAAGATCTGAAGGTCAGACTTAGTGTAAGCCCAGGAGCCGAAGACCAGCCTCTGCCTTTACTGGGCAAACTGATTTCAGCAACTTGCTGCATACTGTCTCTACTGCAGTTTCTCTCCACCCCTGACCTTTGCATCTCTTGCATTGCATTTCTTCTTTCTTCCATTATGTGCCATTATGCACACACACACACACACATGTACACATTCACTTAGCAGCTCCTCAGCTTGTGTAATACGGCTCCTGTCCTCCCCAGTAATGGGGATCAGCTGTGAGTGAAGTGGTCCAAGATGGCAGCTCCACAAAGGATCAGACAGATGCTTGTGGATGAAACAAATCAGGGAGAAGATGTCCAGCTTTCTGATATTGTTAACCCCGTGACCTTAGTCTCTCTTCCCTTTTTCTGCCCATTTGGATGATAGACTGTAGGATAGCTCACATCGGTAGTAACAAGGCTGAGATGCCATACAATATTAAAGAGCAACACTGTTTACCTCTTAAGGCGCTGTTCGCCTCTCAGCCATCATTTCTATATTCAGACAGTAACCTAGAGGAGCAAAGTGAAGGTGTAACACTGGTAGTTGCTTGGGAAGTCATGACGTGGATTTATGATCCTGGATTTTTCCAGCTTTTACAGGAATTCTATTGACTACTTTGATTTTACTGAGCAGACTCTCTTTTTCTTATGTGTTACTTTGGCCGTCATTGAGAAATGAGGACGATTTTGTAGCAATTGCAAAAAATATGAGGCGGTGATAGTAGCCTCTTTGTTATTGCAGAATATGTAATTCATTCCTGTTGTCAGATATTGATTTTAGGAGAAAAGTGATGATAAACAGTGTTTTCTTTACCACCTTGATCCCTGTGGTAGATTAAAACAAACTGCTAAGAGTAAAATAGCTTGGCTTAGTATTAAATTCTGAAAATGCCCTCTGCTTTCTTCTAACTTATGACACTGTGGAAGTATACCCATAATACTCCAGGTATATCAAAATCTCCCCCCTGAACAACACCTGATCTTTTATGCTGAGAAAAACATGAAATAGGAAAAAAAATGCCATGAAGGAAATATTGTCAACAACATGAAATTTTACAAATGTTTTTTGCTGCTTCAAAGTTACAGTTCATTCAGCAAACCACTGAAGTCTGAAGCGTTGATTTGTACCATATTCAGTGACGTACAGAGCAGAGAGAATGTGGTTTGACTTTCGTATCGCTGCAGCCTGACATCATTTGCTGTTCTCTATCATCAGGCTAACCATCATTATACTGTTCTGTGCACACAGAGGTCTCCTCCTGTGTCCTTCTATGTATTGAGCCTCTTTCACTTTCTGTCTTTGGTGCCTGCCCCACTTGAAGTTGAAAGAAGAGATGGAGGGCAGAGATGCATTAGAAAACACAACAAAGAGGGGAAAGGGATTAGGGGCTGGATGAGGGGGGCAAGGAAAAAGACAATGTGGAGAGGGCAAGGACAAAGGTGAAGCAAAATGAAAGAAAGAGATAGGGAAAAGAATAGAAAAAGTGAGAGGATCATGACAGAAAATAAAGGAAGATAAAGGGAAAGGCGGTATGGTGTGGTGATGTTTGCTATTGCCACTCACTGTTTGGAGGTGTGAGCGGTCGGCAGCAAACCCCAAAGTGATTCATCATGATTATGTGTTGGTAGGCAGGTAATGTCACAGCAGGCAGGGCTGGGCATACCTGAGGCGGAGGCTGCTGCTATTTCTGGGCATGTTTCTTTGCCAGCCAGGATCTAGTTGGTCACATCAGTCGACATTGTGTCTCTGCTGTGCCCTCTGAATGTCACTGTTTTTTTCTTTTCTTTTTTCTTTTGACTCTTGAAAATGTCTGTCACTATATACTATTTATTTTTGTATAGCACACATGTTATGATATGTTGCTTTAACAAACTGATTGTGTGTTTTACCTTATCTAAGCTGTTTTTGGTTATTTTTACTTCCCACTCCTCCCTGTCGTGTCACATAATGCTTCGGTGACTCATTAAAGATGTTTTAAATGTCAGATGTCAGTTTCTGTCTACATCTGTTTGACTCTTCCCTCCCTCTGTCTCCTTTTCATCTTTGTCTTTCCCTTTGTTGTTTCTCTGACTTCTTCTGCAGCTTTTGCTGTCATTTCTATCCTCTTCTAAAAAACAGCTCAGGCTGTGAGGTGATAAACCCTACTTTGTTTGTCCAAATGTCAGCAATTTTCTGTATATGTGTGTGTTGATTGCTTCACCCACCAACAACTATCTGGTGAACACACATACACACTTATAGACACAGTTTAATGTCATGTGCTCTTCGTCTTCTAGTGCACAGTGAGGTGGTAGGGAAGTTTAAATGATTAATGATTGCCTCTGTGGTTTTTCTTCTCTTACTGCTGTCACTCCATGCATATTGTATAGGTTGTGGGGTTTCTTGCCTCAAAAATAAGTCCAGTTCTGTCCATCTACCACCAATAACTTGTTTGCAGCCCCATGACTTTTGTGATGCACAAAATTCAGATGTAGGTTAGGAAGTGAAAAGCAGAATGGACAAGTTGTTGGAAAGATTTGCCTACTGTTGAGACATTAGATATAAGACACTTCCTTTGTCCTCCAGACATCTTTTATACCCAAGTAAACACATGAGAACATACAAAAGTATGCATCTCCAACCTCTGTAACAAGATGCTACACAAAGATTGCTTATTCACAACACCCTAACAGGCTTTAACCACTCAATGGTGCAACTGATTATCACCTCTTTGGCTATTGATATTAGTGTTGTTTTGTAGTTCTTCTTAAGGTTTTCAAGCCATTTTTGCCTGCATCTCTGGCATTTTCCCAGAAAATAATGTCCTTCCCTCCACATACAGTTTGCAGCACAGTAACACAGTGTTGTGATGCATTGTGTAGACAATCTATTGGTCAGGTTTTCATTCATCTGACTTTTTAGCCAATTCTTTACTGATTTCTCCATGAATAAAAGATGTTGGTAGAAGTAATGCTCCCTTTTAGTGTTCTTTACTAGTGTATATGGAGTCAAAACATTTTGGCAACTCCTGCCTAATATACTGTTTGTCCTTCATCTGCTGCCAAAACAGCTCTAACCTGCTGTGGCATGGACTCAACAGTACCTGTAAAGGTGTCCGGTGATATCTGGCACCAAGATGTTTGCTGCAGATCCTTTCTCATGCTGTAAGTTGTAAATGAATGCTGTTCTGACTGAGAACAAGCCTTAAACAATTTAGTTATAGTCTGTCTCAGGTCTCTTCACCTGCCCGTTTCTCCTATGTTCAACATATTTCCTAAGAGACCTGTCAGTTCACTTACCATCTAATATACAGTATTGTAGATCCTAACATGCATGTCAATTGATGAGGATAATCAACAATATTTGCTTAAACTGTGAGTGGTTGTAATGTTTTAGCTCCTTGGCACATATCTAATTCATGAAATTTACATTTGCTGCTTCCCATCTGTTTGGAAGATGGGAAGTGCATCGAGGATAAGATTGAGTGTATGCTGAAAAGGAAAGAAATAAAGTACAAATTCTTTGTTACTGTACGTATGTAGAGATTTCAGGTATTTTTCTGATTACTTTAATCTCTTATGTTTTAACACATTAAACAAGTTAATGTGAGTCAGATGTCCTCACAAGATGAGCAAATTGTGGTGGAGATAAGTCAGTTCATAAAAGTCCCTAAGTCTTTATGCTGTAGCTTTCAGCTGCATACAGTATGTGTGTGAGAGAGTTGGTGAGTGAGGGAGTGAGATTGGGTTTGGCAAAATGTGCTAAACTCTGATGCTGTTATCATTAGCAATGCAGTGTACAAATATCCAGCTAGCATCTTTATCTGACTTTATTTACTGGTTAAAATGGCAGTGTCTGGCAGCTTGTCATTTCAGTTGTCACAAATGAACAGTAATTCTGTAACTTGTTAACTTGTTAGTTTGGTTAAACTGTCAATAATTATTATTATAAAAGTGATGTCATATACTTAAAATTATAAATCAACAATATGAAAAAATATGAGAATATATTTGGTACTTTCACATAGTCCTACATATGCATGCTTTGAGAACCAGCTTCTGCTGAGGCTGAACAAAGGATTTTGGTAGCCGTGTAGGAAGGAATTAATAAGAGTTTAAGGCTTAATTGGACCTGAAGTGTGTTCACAAGTTGATTAGAATTTTAACTTCTGTTGGTGATGTCAAGAAAGGATTTGCACATTGGAACAAAGTTAATGTTCATTATTTTCTGTATATATTTAATTCTATTTGAATATAGAAGTTTCATAGTCTTTATTAATAAGTAATATGTTATTATGACATGTGGTTCTGTTAGATTTGTGCAGAAGCAGCTAGTAGAAATGTTTGAAAGAGGCAAGGTTTTGCTTTTGTACATTTCAGTGCATGTAGTTTTTCACTTTTACTTGGGTAAAGAAGTTGAATATGTATTTTTCTTTTTTTGTGTCTGTACTTCTAACGGAGTAAAGAATGTGTATACTTTTGTCACCTCTGATGATATTTAGTATTTTTAGATCTAATGGAAAGTGATGTGTTAATATGAATAGCCTGTGTAGTCACACTGCTTATTACTTTGTGCTATATATTCTGGTTTATATAGTTTTTAAAAACATAAAATGACCAACTGTTACTGCTTTAAAGATTTACTTCTTCAGAAATAGTAAGTGTGGTCCTTTAAAGGGGTAACCCAACTATTTAGCACCATACTTCCATAAACTATGGGGTCACAGAACAGAAAGCTGGTGTAAATCTAAACAGATTGGGTCAACTCTGAAACTAAACCAGCAGAAACCTTAGATGCTACACTTCCTTTAATGCAAGTGAAAGTGTCTTTTATCAGACTTTCATTAGACTCTCCTCCAGTGCATTTGCAGGCTTTCTGTTAAAAATGTGACATCATAAACCTATTTATTATTTTCTCAAAATGTACCTCTGTAGCTATAGAAAATTAAAATGAAATGAAATATAAAACTGGTGCAGTGTATCATGCTTAAGCTAGGGAGGTACAGTGAAAGTCATGATCTACTATAATTACTTAGTTGACAGTCCATATTACTGAAACGTATTAGGATGTTAGTGTGCTGCTATGTGCCCTTAGGTGCTCACGAATATGATTACCTGCCTGCAGTGTTGCACTGTCAGCGTAATCTTGGAGGCAAACAGAGCAGAACATCATTTGTACAGTATATAAAAATATAAATGTGACACTGTGTGCTTGGACAGGTGTTTAGCAACCTGTGTGTACTATAGGTTTCCCTCTGTGATACTTAGCCAAAGTAGTTCTATGTATTTACTGTAAGTACATGTCATTTTATGTCTGTGCCTTTGTTTTCTGTGTTTTACAGAATTTCTTTACATTTAATTTTATTCGTAACCTAACCCAAAAATATTATATTTCGAAATATTGTTTCGGTTAATTTTGTTTTTAATTGCATTACTGATACACTTACCTAGACATGTACTATCATTAACACCTACAGGGTATTCACTATCTCTGGATAACACTAGAAATAAAAAGTAAATGTGGGTAACAGAAATTCTCAACATACATCATACAACTGAACTCAAATTGAGAGGGATGAAGACTAAAGTTACAGTTGGGGTTCAAAATTTTCTTTGAAATATTCTAAGTGGCCTAGTTATAGCCTACATTATATGTAACTCCAGAAAACTTTCACTTATTTCTGTAACTAGGTTGTCTGTGATGTTATTTATAACGTCTTGGTTTCCACAGAGAGAGTTTCCTATGGTTTTGTTGGTGTCTTCCAGTTCTGGTAAATAGAACTTCTTCTTGTGTTTATGGTAGTATTTCAGTGTTTTCAGTCAGTATTTGAGAGTTAAAAAAATCTGTGTAATGTACCATAAATATAGTACAATACACAATGTAAATGTGTTTATTAAAATATTGTGTGATAAACATGCCACCCTTATAGACAAACCATGTAATCCTCTTTCTTTATCACCCCAACCTCTCCTCTTTGGTATATATTTGCTTCAATCCGATATGTGTATGGTTAAAAAAATACAAAAATGAATTAGTTCATGTATTGTCAGACTTTTGAAAAGTTTACCTTTTTAACAATATCTATTTCTGTAGGTAAGAATACTCTAGTTTATTTGCATCTGCTCTCCTCATCAATGGTCTAGTTTATAAAATGTTATAGAATGTTAAAAACAGCATTAATGACTTCATGTGTTAAACGTGTGACTAAATTATGCCCATTTGGGACCCCTCCACACTTCCAAGTCATCACTTAAGAGTGTTTGGAAGTCAGCCATAGCCCTCTCTTCGAGCTAAGACCATGAAAAGACCTAAGCTTATCAGAGTTTTTTAATAGATGAAGCACATTTGCCTTAAGTGTCTAAAAACTGATTAGCTATTCATCGTGCTTCACCCTTGTTTAGGCTTGAGAAACCAAGCTGCATTTTACAGATCCAAAACAGTGTGAGCAAGAACAAGAGCAGCTGTGGGAAAAACCTGAAACAACTTTTAAGTCATAATTTCATATGTGCAATTAAAACACTGTCACCCACTTCTATTATTTCCATGAACACATAAAAGAGAGAGAAAAAAATGCAACAGAACTGAAGAGCATAATTATTTTCACCGATAATGGCATCATTTTATTTCAAACTGTTAATGGGTTAAAGGAAGCAGCTGTGATTACCTTGATCGCAGTCATTTCACTGAACAATATCAGTGTTTTTTTACATGAGAGTATCTGGTCAACAAGAGACATTAATGGAGCTTGTTTACTCTAACGCTCAGCTGATGGGGGTGACAGCTTTCAGATAAATAGCTCATAATCGCTTAAACATTGCCTCTCTCTTTACAAATACTGCTGCGTCCTGTTCAGGCTGTGACCTTGCAATTGCACAAAGTGTCAGTATCTGCATATTTCAACTAGAACTGCACAGTCAATAAACGGTGACAAATGCTTCAGTTTATCCCCCTAAAATTGATTAGTGATTGATTGATTAATTACTGCTGCACAGTGTTGAATTATTAGGAACAATACAAAAATACATCATAATTAAATTAAGCAACAAACTACTGCTACTACTACACAATAATTTCGGACAAAAGTATGCATTAAATCTGGTAGTAATATACATCTTGTACGTAAAAAATCACAGTCATTCTCACCTTAATATCACCTATACATATCTGTCTCTTTCAAACATTCATTCACTCTTGCAAGGCCATATTACCAGTGGCCTGCACTTCATATATATCTAAAAGGTGAAATGCCTTTTTAATGTGACTTTCCCTTTGCTTTCAAAGCTTCAGGACCCGATCCTTCAATGGAATTGTAAAAAGATATATATTATTGAAATTAATTAAAAAGGAATTAAAAGGAGCTTAACTTTTGAATCACATGAGACATCAGTTAACATTCTGCTTTGGAGGTATGATCTTTTACAGACAGAATGTGCCTCTGTGTAAAGATTTACAAAGCCAAAAAGTCAGCTTCCAAATATGCACGGTCAATGTTAAAATGTCAGAGAATAAAAAATTGACTTAACTAAAAGCTCAACAGATCAAAAAGCCAATTTGACAACCCTCCTGATATCTCCAAAATGCTTTTGTTTTTGTTAAGTGTAAAGTTTGCATTGAACAAACAGAATTGCATTGCTGTTATTCATTCTTTCTTCATGTGAGATTGTGGTGCTGTCCTGTTGTATTAAATAAAATGTCAATAGGTAGCATTGAACAAAGAGAGAAAACTGACACTGAGCTTTCAGAATCCTCCTCAGTTTGATTCTTTTTGGTGGCAATATTGGAAGGGTTTGAAAGCATGCTGTGATATCACTGCAAACATCGCCGCTACAGCAGTACCAGACAAATTGTGCAAACTGTGCCCAAATGCATGCATACATACATATCAATTCACAAACCAGGCCACAGGCCAACAGTTTACAGCACGCTACCCATACAGACTGACACAGACAGGCTGGCAGGTGATGGGAAGGCAGCACAAACTCAGAGAGAGGAACGGGTAGCCAATGTTTGACTTTCAAACAGAGAAACACAGAGAAGAAAAGTTGCTTACAAGAACAAACACACACATACTGGCAAACTTCAAGGATAAGAATTCCCAGTAGAGTGATTTTTGGGGCAGTAATTGCTTTCCGTACACAAAAATAATTAAAAATAAATTAATTGCATTCTGTTTGTAGGAGATGAGACTTAATCATGAGTTTTGATCTAATATCAAGTAAAAATGTGATTAATTTTTTTTCCTACCAAAAATATTAAACACTTGGGTGAATAAACTTTCCATCTGTATATGTTACAAAATGGTAACACATTATGCATATTTACTTATATAAGTAGATGTATATAAATGTTCTATAGCATTCTTTAAAACATGGCTTGCGGTTGCTCTTGTCAGATGTTCTTTTGAGAAAATAGAAGTCTTGAGTTTGGCTTTCCTCAGGTTTTCTCTGTGTGGTGTAAAATGCTGAGTGTGTTGGACTACTGTTTGTTTGGCAATTGACAACTCTTCATTAAAGACTGAAATAAAAAAAGAGGAATTTGATGTAGTACCTCTGGGGAACACCACCACAAATTTTAAAAGGAAGTTGCTACCTGAGAGTTAATACTGTTTCGTATCATCTATTTTAATTAGTTTCAATAAAAATAAAAACACATTCATATGTGGAATTTGGATGTCTTCACAATACAACAAATTCCAGTATGTACATGTGCATCCTTTAAGTAAGACAAATGGTGATAACTTTGGAAAGAAAATGTCATTTTGTGTTTTTGTGTCATGTGCTGTTTCTCTGCTCTGACACAAGATAGAAATAAAACACAATATTGGACAACTGAGTGATTTCTGATTTGATTTCACTTCCTGGAAGAATGAGCCCGAGAAGCAAACAGCCTGCCAGAGAAAAAGAAACAATCTTTCACTCCCTCTCCTCATTTCTCTCCTTCCATCCTGAACTCTTCTATTGTTCTTCTTGCCTTTGTCTGTTTTTGTTCCTTCACCCTGAACAACTTTGTAGCTGAGTTGTGGGGGTGGGTTGTCACATTTAGTAATTCCCTGAAACTCTGAAGAAAATTCTTACAACTGATACAATTAATTACGGAAGGGAATTATTATTTAGGGTTGAGTTATTCTTTTAAATAAGCTCCATGGCATTAGTGGGTCTTCTATCAATAGATAAATTAATTTCCTCACTCATATATTCCCCATTATATACTTCTCATCATCCCTCTACCTTGAATCCCCCATCCTCTCACTTTCCCTTCTCCTTTCAGAAGAAGAAAATTACTGCGCTTCTTTTGTTTTTTGCCACATTTATTGTCTGTTATGTATCTCGACTATACAGTCAGTATTATTTTCATTAGTCTTGTTTTGCAATTATCCCTTCGGTGGGAGATCACCTCAGAGCTAATGCTTACTTTCTAGTTGCCAACTTGTAAGAATGACAAGAAGACTATTTTTAGTGTGTGTGTATACATATGTGTGAATATCTGGAGACACAGCTTATCAGAAGAAAATGTATAATTTTTTTCTGTGAACATATTTGTTATGTCTGTTTTATAATTTTAGTAATTTAATTTTAGTAAGTACCCCCACATACTAACTACATGCTACTTTTAATTTATGTCACATTTTCTTCCTGCTGTTTTCCTGAGTAAAGTACAAACGGTTTAGAACAAAGCTACAGTAGTAATTTTGCTCATATACTTCCTTAGTTGACGGCAGTCACTTTCCTTCTCTGAATTGATCTCCCTAATGGAGAGATAATGATCTGGTCAATACAGCTTTGAGCTAAAGTGATTACGCGTCCAAGCGATCAATCCACAAAGCTTTGAACTGTTACTGTAAAAAAGAAAACTGACATCTCCTTATCTACTTACAGAAATCTGTATTGTTTTTTTCTACAAAATGCAGGAAATTAGCTCCTTGTTTTTCTTCTTATCTTCAAAATACTAATTTATGGGAATCATCAAAATGTTTTAGTGAAAATTTTATCAGAACCATGTTAATGAAATTGAAGATTAAACATATTTTAATTAATAATTTATAATTTAATTACTTTTTTCTGAAATAAATATTCATATTGAACATACTATGGTGTTGACTGATACCAGTGTATATAAAGGTTAAATGTGTTGTTAGGTTTTGGCAATGTAGCATGTTATAGGTTTTTTAACATTATTATTTAATTTGAAAATGCTGAATAAGGAATGAGCTTTCTATTGTGTAAAATATATACAATGACACACATATAATGCAGTTTCCATGTCACAAATTAATTTACTTTAGTGGGCTTTACAGTCTGTACGATGACACTTTCTGCCATTTGACTCTCAAATTGCATAAGGAAAAACACCTTTAACAGGAAAATATAGAAGAAACAACAAAGGAGAAATACCTCATCCAGAAAGGACAGGTGTGCAATAGATATAGATATATATCATGTGTACAGAACAGCTCAACAAGGAAGCTTCACAATATAGACAGAATGACAACAATACAGATTCTAAACAAATATGACAAAATGAGTGAGGATACTGAGCAACTTCCAGGTGTCACAGGTAAATAGTACCACATGACCTCCTCTGTACAATGGGGAGCTGGAAAAAAGACTAAGGGGGAACAGTGGCATAGTAGATAGGGAAGTCAGCAATTCTCAATTGTCTATGAGCCCCAAGGTTGGTGGATCTCTCCCCAGTCCCTTCTTGATCCTGGTCACATTTTGAAGTGTCCCTAACACTAAAGCCCAAACCCTTAAAGAGGCAGCCTGTCCACAAGGGCTTTCCCCAAGGGGATCAATAAAGTATCAATCATAATTATTATTATAATTATTATATTATATAAATACTGTTGTATTTTGCATGCTGGAGTGAAGGCAGTCATTTGGTCCAAAACTGAAACATAGATAATAAGTAAGATTGTACTTGCTATTAGGGATGGGAATTGATAGGATTTTTACGATTCCGATTCCATTTTCGACTCTGTTTAACGATTCGATTCTTTATCGATTCCCCTATCGATTCTTATTTTTAATAAAGGAGAACACACAGGTGAGTTAGCTTAGAACTTTGTTTTATATTTTATAACTG
>JAUYWH010000009.1:7853225-7865298 GCA_034779795.1 Ctenopoma multispine | reverse complement strand
AGTTGAATTTGGAGTGGGACCTCTGCCTCTGTGTGTTGTGTGCTGTCAGATCTGTACTTACCTGTTTCTCTTCTCCTGCTGCCTCTGTGTGTTCCCACAGTGCTCACCCCCGCACCCTGTGTCTCGCCAGCACTGACCTCTGGACTCTACTTCCCCTCATCCTCTCGGCTCACCGTCATCTTCCGGCCGCACTCAGCCTTGAGGACTCGTCTCCCGTCTCTGCCTCCTCTGCTCAGACTCCCCTTTTACACAACAACACGCACCCCTTGTCTTATAATAAATACTTGAACCTTCCATCTGTTCTCTCTGGCATCATGAGTCCACACCGCAAACCCTCACAATACTTGGTGTGGGGGAAATTGTACACGTTAGTATTTGTCATGTTTTAGCTTTTGTGTGTGTGTGTGCGCGCACATCAAGGGAGTACAATTGTGACTATAGTTTTCCTTGAACCATTTTTTTCAGAATATTTTATGGATGGCTTGTTAGTGTTGCAGATCTGCTGTATCATAAGCAACTTTTTGCACTAAGATATCACAATATTTCACACCGAAAATCTTAAATTTCACAAAATCTTTAAATTTTAAATATTATAATTTGTGAACCATTGCATAGAATATATTGAAACTGCACCCCATTTAATTGAATTTAAATAGTAATAATATAATCTTATGTGAAATTAGCCATCATTATACATAGTTTGTGACATTTCAAGGATTTTATCAGCCAGAAGAATTTTATTTATCTCAACCCACAAGAAGTTTTTAATTCTGCAGTTTTAACCATAAACACATCGACACACACACACACACACACACACACACACACACACACACACACACACACACACACAGGGATTCTAGCTATAGACTAGAATTTGATATGGCAGCTTTTAAAATAATGTCTTCGAACATAAGCCTTTGTCAAAAACAGAACTGCATGGAAGAAGAGCTACAGTACTAAAATCATCATACTCCGTGAAAATTGTGCCACTGGAGTTTAATAATACTTTATTTTATTCAGTTTTTCTCCCAACAGGGAAACTAAGAAATGCACTCCACTTATCTGCAGCATAAAATATGAATTAAGCATTAACAGTGCCCTAAATTTTTGATAATACTACTACTGCTATTGCTACTATCACTACTAATAGGAAAAAATTTGAAAAATGAGCACTTAGTCCAGCAATAGCACCCTTATATCTGGAAGAAAAATTTGCACTGCTACATTTACCTCATTTACCCTACATTTACCTCATAAGCCCAAGCGGAGGCAAAAACTTTTATGTGCAGTTTTAAATGATAAAATTGGACTTTCTGTCATCATACCTTCCATTTATCCATCCATATTATTATATACAGTACATTGTTGTCTAGTCAGTGCTAACTTTGAACGTCAAATTGCAGATGCACATTTGGTTGTACTTCTCGCCCCTTCAATGCAGAAAACCTAAAAAAAGAAATGCTGCTTTCTTTTTTCCTGACATTGTAACACACTTATTTTATTTATTATTGCAAAATAAAAAAAACCTGGTCTTTGCAGTGTGATGCAGTTCTTCTGCTAGTTATGCTGAAGCTTAATATGCCTAATATTACATAACGTAATAAATATTTTGGCAATTCTTCAAAGTTCTCTTTGTTTGATGTGACAAGAAATGCTTCACATTTAAAATGCTGTGGGAAATCCTTTTTTTGTGTTTTTTTGTGTCCCTTCATCCACATTCACTTTGGTGTGGTAAAGGGGTTTGGATGCTGCCATTACCCTGGGAGATGTTGGTGTCAGAAATGACTTGTAGGGTCTTCCCGTGCAGATTGGTCCCAGGCTTGGCACGGTATGGGATTCTGATGGTATGATTTCAAAGTATTACAGTATATGTAACAACAGTTACAACAGTTAACTGTGCTGCAAAAATGTGTGTGCTTTGGTAATATATGTAGTAATCAATAAATGTGAACAATGTATTATATGATCTAATTGATGTTATATTTATGTAAAAACACGTGCTGTGAAGTACTAATTTCACAGAAACTTAGTACTTATTTGCTTTTATCAACTCTGTGAAGTAACGTTGGGGGGGAAATAGCTGATACTAGCTCATTAATTAGCCATGTTATCTGCCTCCATATAAAGCCTATAGTATTTATTGCCAGTGTTAGAATTCTTTCAATTTAACACTCTGTTACCTTAAAGATGGTAAAGAGGGATGAGTAATGCTCCTGCAGATGTGAAATCATATTTTAAGTGTTGCCTCCTCTGGCAGAGACTCCTTCTCTGCCTCTGAGCATCTTCTTCAACAGATTACCTCCCTCCTCTATTCTCTGGCTATACCCAAAAAAGTTGTTTTTTTTTGACGGAGAAAAAGTTTGGGTGTTCACCTCCTTTGGCTAGCATACTCAGTAGACTGACTTCTCTCACCAACACGAGGGGGAGGGGTTGTGTTATAATCCATGCGGCACACAACCTAAGGTACACAACACTTTCTGTCTTTGATAACTCCTATAAAACAGTGGATAGTGCAGGAACGGTATGATGGGAAATGTTAGTAGTTCTGAAAGCGTGGCTTTTTCAAATCTCTGTTTGCCTTGAAACCTACCTGTGCTTAGTCCCAGCCTCCCCAAGAACAATTTCACAATCCCTAAATATCTGCAACATTTGAAATCATCAGCTTCTCATGGATTTGGGAGAATGAAGCTCTCTGCTGGAGCCTAACTTGGCAGGAGTGCTTGTAGCAATGCCTGCGACTGTACCACTGGGGCCCACAGGAGCAATGTGGAACTGCTGTGTTTTCAACTGGGCAATAGACAAAGAGAGGTCTTGGCATGTTGACCCATATCTCTGTTTGACCATAAGCAGACATACTTTATCATCTTGAAAATTGCTGTTTAGGATGCAGAAACTCAATATTGCCAACTAATTTAACGATAACACTGAGCTCTAAAAAATGAAACAAAATGCTGAAAATCAATTATATATATTGATAGGCGAAGGTAAACCTTATCTCCATTTGTATGTAAAGTACTACAAGAATTCATCTGCTTACTTGCATCCAGGAGTACCCCATTATATTTGAAATGGTGAGTTTAGGGTGGGTGTCCTCTTTTGATCTTGCATTCTTGTTTTCTCCTCATGGCTGTTGAAGTCAGTGAGTGACACTGGCAGCCTCAGTGCATCAATAAGCAGCTGTCTGAACCCTGCTGAAGCATGACTCACCATCGGCTACAAAACTTTAAAGCCACTTTAAAGCCACTTTTAAGCATTGATGAGATGCAAGGAGGCGTGAGTGCAGTAATCTTTGGACAATATATATTTGAAATACATTAGTTATGTGCAACATTTGATTCTGGTGTGGTCCTGCTTATATGTGGTTTACTTGAATAATTTAAATGAACTGATAACATTCATGGTTGATTTGATGATGAGAATTAAAACAGAAAAACTGTCTGCAGTATAGATTAAAATATACAGTACTGTGCAAAAGTCTTAGGCGACCATTAGATTTGTTTGTTTTGGCAGTGCTATTATAAAAATATATATTTATATATATTTTTTTCTTTTTTTGTCTCTTTATTAAAATACAACTAGTATATATAGAAAATATAGAAAAAGTTGTCCTTCCATAGCCTGAAAAACCCTGATCAGGAATGGTCTTTGTGAAAGGAGAGCAGCCAAGAAACCAGCTTTTGTGTTTCTAGGTGTTGAAAAACTGAGAAATAAATATGTATAGATGTCAGCAGACTTTTACACAGTATTGTACATACCTATTATTTTATGTGGCACAGTATTTATGGTAATTTAAAAGTCACAGAGTCAGAAAGACAGTATTGGTCAAACTAAAATATTGTGATTCATATTATAATGAATATTGTTCTCACTAGCTATAACAAATTTGGACTTGAATAGGAAGAAACACTGCAAATCAAAGTGTCCTTTGTAATGTGTGGAGATTGTGTGTGAACCATGTGAGCTGGTATGCCAACATTTATACTGCAGCCATGTGGCAGAGTTGCTCACAGTCACACACACCAAAATATGGCCTTGTAATAACAGACATTTGAAAGACACCACCTGGGGAAGCTGAGTGCTTGAAGAAACAGGAGAAACTGACATTTAGTGTGGTGGAGAAAATACACATAATACAAAGGCACAAACCATTGTTCATGGCTATGAGGAATGCAGCCATCGCAGCAGTCGTGTAGCACTGAATACTGTAAAGAAAAGACAACTGGATTGATTTCAGTTTTTAGTGAATGCACCATGGCTACTGAGAAATTATTTTTGTTTGTGTTTAGAAAACAAAAACAGTTTTCACCTCAATAGTTTTAAACTCATTTAAAATGTCTTATTGAAGCAAGGAGCCAGTGGAGTGCTGCCAGGATAATGGGATTTTAATTAGCTTTTATCAGTGAAACATGGAGACACATGGTCTTTTTATTCTATATAAAGTAATATATTTTATTTATATCCAATTAATATTATATACTGTACGTGTTTATCAGTGTAGCGGTCTAAAATTGATCAGTCTCAGCTTGCAAATTAAAAAAAAAAAAAGGTTGTGTTAAATTTTTTAAGTATAGCATGTTTCACAAGAACAGTTGTCACCCAGCTTTTAGTTATATAATGACCATATTATTATCTTTATGGACTATACTGTTCATTACCACTACTTTTCTCTGCAGCAATTGCCATTATTGAAATTTACTGCAACTATTTGTTTAGGTAGTAGATGATGTATTGAAATTCACTGAAAGAGATCTTTTCTTGTAATCAGTTCGGTACTTTTTTAAACTAGTTTTTGTACTAGTTCTGTATTGCTTTGGCTCATTGCCTTGTGTACATTTGTCACAACAATTAAATACAGCACAACCTTATAGTACATAAGTTGAAGGACATATCTCACCCTAAGCCTTTAGCTCTAGTTTCCGAGTCAACCATGTCAAAATGAAGTCTCAAAACACGGTAGCTGTTTTGTCAGTAGGACAATGAAGAACTCAGAGTAATGTGTGGTTGCAATTTTATTTTTCCTGTAATATTGTAACACATAGAGAAAGCTGAAGAAAAAATTGCACAACACTGTATTTTAAAGTAAATATACAGTATTCAACAAAAATATGCATCACTTGTATAAAGATTTATAAGAATGGAGCATGGTGGTCAATATCCTTGGTTGGCCGCCAAACCATTGTGTGATGACATCAGAGCGGTGAAAACTGATGTTGTTTCAAACAAACCATCTCTCGCCACTCCTTGCTCATTTTCAGGCATCAGCTTCTTGAAAATGGTGTCCAAGAGAGTTAGGTGCTGGTTCTTGTATGGCCCAATTATGGGAATACATACATGCACACAGGCTGAAAGAGTTAAGTGATTTCACAGATTTCTTTTTACTAGTATGTGTGGTTCATGGTCTAAAACCCTTATAGTATGACTTTTAAACATGTTACAATGACTCCTATTTACTGTAATACCTTATCCAGAACAGTTTGGAGGATGTAGTATTGAATGGTTACATACAAGCCTAAGAAATGTTTGTATGATCAAATATACAGCAGGATACTGTTAGGCTGCTCTTCCACGAGCAGGCTGTTGTGGCATGTTTGCCTGAGCCGATCTTTCATTGTTTAGAAATTCTAGTAATTCTTTTGTGGTCAGGATCTATAAATGTGTTTGTCAATAGTCACTCTAATCATGAATTGCTCCTGCAGGCGCTTGTCATTTGTTGATTTAGGAAACTGGAAGTGAAGGTTTCACCTGACAACTTATTAATTGAGATGAGTTGCTTCAGAAACATTTCACTTTCCCTTTCTGTTGGTATATTTTAAAAATACAGCAGTAAAACAGCAAAATTGATGTAATGTGCATGCAATGATATGAAGAGTGAAATAATTATTCAATGTTTTGGAAGGACTATTGAACTGTGAAGCAACTAATCTATTTTGATCAAACGGATATATATGATTGATAATTGTTCAAAGTGTAGACAGCTGTACTTAATCATTTGCTGAAATGGGATAAACAATTACTATTTGTAGGAAGATAATGAGAAATCCCATTATGATGCACAGAACAAACTAATTCTTGAGGAAATGGCAAATTAGTTTTGAAAACTTTAAACTCAGTTTTCAAATGAGAGTTAAAGTTATGGAGAAAAACTTGATTTGTGTTGTGCTCAGAGGACTCAGTATTGTAAAGTAAAAGAAATATACAGAACTGTTGTCAGTAATTTATTTTAATTTTTTTATTAAGTAATTTTATTTAAAATGATTGTAGTTTTCTTTCAGAAATACAGTTGTCTTTGTGTAAATGAAGATGGAACAATAAGAGAGCACACAAAAAACATTTCCTCATACACAGTGAGATCCCCTTTCTTTCTCACTCTGTCTTAAAGGTCAGAGGATGAGAATACTTTTTCAGAGCAATGAGCCTTGCAGCTCTTTGCTCCTTTCTATTTCCATCCAGACTTATGAATCCATTCTTTATCATCTCTAATAAAATTTACCCCGTCTCCCTATTGCATTACTTCCCATTCCTTGTCCGCTCAGTAAGATGACTCTGGGATGATAGTGCGTTATCGGACCACCGCTAAGCCTGGCACAATTATTCAGCCATTAGACCAAGCAGGAAGTCCGATTAGCTCCGTCGTCAGACATCTGCCATCCCACCTGCAACCCGGTCTAAATAGCCTCAGATACAGCACAGAAATGTGTGAGAAAGACTTTTGGTCTTAAAACTATTTGTTGGAGAACAAAACTAACATATGTACTCTGACATATTGTATATTTATGGATGTACTGTTTATATGTATTATGGGACAACATATAATACTTTACACCTCATGTGTTATCCCTATTGTAAGTGTAAACATTAAACCATGTTATAGTATTTTTTTTAAACTTTTTGTTGCTTGAAGTGATGGAAATCTTTACTTACGTCATGCTTTCATCAATATAAGGAGCTGATGTCAGCCAATCTGAGGCAATACGACAACCTGTCTCTCTGTCAAGATGAACTCGGTCATCGATTTAATTTAGCTACTTCAGTTAAATGTGTAATTAAAAAGCCTTTTTTTCACAACACAGGTTGATGAAAAACATTGAGCGCTGTCAAGCTGTTGAATCTGATGTCTTTAAAAGCCTTTTAATTAAGAATTTGAAGCATTTTTCTTGTTGAGAGGAAGCTGATCCAGGTATGCAGGATATGCTCTAAATCTGCAGAAGGGTACAATACAGGGCTTTCTACGTTGTATTGTAGGACAACTGTAGGACCTTACAGAGGTGCTAATTAGCTTCACAACACCAATTTGGTATTCAGCTTGGCGAGCAGTTTTTACAGAAGCTACTCATCATCCCCAGAAATGGCCTGTGTGGCTGACAGTAAAGAATCTGCACTGTAGGTGCTTATGAATGTGTATGTACTTTAATCCATTTCCCAACTAACTGGCTGAGTGACTGGCTTATGCATAGGCCAGATGTTTGATCAGTTCATTAGAGTCAGCGTTTCCATAAGACAATAAACACAGCCTGTGTTTTGAAGAGACCACACTGAACCCTTGCATTTCTATAATTAACCAGCAAATTAGAAAGCAGCAAACAGGGATGGAGGGTGAAGAGGACAGATGGTGGGGTTGCCACCCATGCTGATGCTATGTGAGCGTAAGAGTGAGCAAGAGACCGAAAATAGCCCGATCAATAAGCAGACTGAAGGAGGCAGAGGACAAAAGCATAGAAGTAGAGTAGAATGAAATGAAATTAAGGACATGAAAAGAACAGCTGTAGAGTATAGTGTGCAGAGTATCATCATGTCCATTTTCTTTTTCGGTGAGCATCCAGTTATGGTAAATTTTCATAGTACTCTAACTTTAGAGCTGACACACAACAGAACCAAACACTTAGTGCCACCTAGTTGTTCCACTTCATTCATTGTACATTTTTAAATAATCTGCTCTATGCTAGATTCACAGGTCCTCCATTGCTGAGATGAATCTTTAACAAACCCATTTCTCACAAAAAGCTAGTGATGGCAGTGTTCATAAACCATTAGCAGCCTGTCTTTATCATGCTAATGTGTGTTCCCCCAGGCTTCAAACACGCCGGACACTCCTGGAGCATGAGAGCTGATGTTGGTTAATGTTTCCGGAAATGTTCCGTGTCTGGTGTGTTTCAAGACTGCTAATGATTCTGTCCTTCAGCAGCATCCTTCCTCATGACTTTAAACAGACATCGTTGTATTTGTTTGTCTGGACACCACTTAAGAAACACAGGAAAGAACAGGACACAGCTTTATTTGACAGAATAAACATTGGTAAACGATCTAGAGAAATGTAGGTTTGTGTGAAGGATACATTGGAAGACTACATCATGCATCCTCCCACCACAGTTTTATGTGCGTGCACACACAGACACACACACACACACACACACACGCACACACACACACACACACACACACACAAATAAGCATTAGCATTATGGCTGTGACCTTTTGCGTAACAGTCTGATGGCTATCTGCTGACCTTGCTGTGTTAACAGTTTGTCTGCTAACTTGTTTTTCTCTCCCTTTAGTTCATACTTAATCGATTTCCTAATGTGTTTGCTGTTAAAGGAGGAAATCGCATTTGTGAGAGAGAAAGTGATAAAACAATATATGGTGAGTGAGCAAGAGGAAAGAGTTAATCGAAAGTGAGAAATCTTGTAAAATGAGATTAGGATTGACTGAGAGATGACACTTTTGACTGCCTCTTGAAAGTTAATGCTATTTTTAAGTACACTCTCAGAAAACAACTAAAAATAAAGCATGCAGCTGTCTGCAATTCTTCAGCTAATTTAACAGCACAAGAAGTGTAATTGACAGAACCTACTCTGCAGTTGTCAGTAATGCAGGCTCATGACTCAACTCCTTTTCCAATCTGTAGGCACAGAAAGTGTTTAAGATGGGCTTTCTAAGTTTAGGTTTCACCTGCCATTGCTAACTTTAATCACTAAGTATGAGGCAACTAATATTCAGGGCGTACACACAGACACCCTCTAACACAAGGCCTTTATGATGAGGTCTTGCGTTAGAGGCCTCTTAGCTGTCATACGGAAAAAAGCTTGTGACCCTAGTGACCTCCACAGGAACTGCACAAATAAACATGGTGTAAGTTACTTGATTGAATGAGATTTAATTAATGTCCGAACGTATTGACTGTTAAACCAACAAGTAATGGAAGGAGGGCAGGTAGTCATACAGGGTTATTCAAAAAAGAATTAATCAATTTTTAAGCCCTATTTCTCAGTCCTCAAACATCTTTACGGAATGAGTGACTGACCATTTTGAATTTTGAAAACCGGGCGCTAGGTGCATCATTCGAAAAATCCCCGCCACCACCCACTAACATGATTGACACTTAAACACCGAATAATGAATGAATGAATAATAACAGCAGTGATATGCTGCAACATGTTTGAGAGGATTTTCATATCGCCTTGATGTTGCATGTGCTGCAAATGGTGGCCGCATCGAACACTTGATGATAAAACATGATTATCAGTAGAATACTTGCGACTTGGTTGGAATCTTGAACCACTTTTCCTTAATAAAATATGGCTTAATGAAATCAGTTCATCCTTTTTTAAAAACCCTCTAATGTAGCTGTAGAAGTTATTTTGTAGTCAGGTTTTTTGCTGTCTTGTAAACCTTAAAAGGATCCATGCTATTCATTGGCACTTTGACTTCCATGAGCTATTTGAAGGCATTTTGCCTCTTATCCTCTTCTCAAAGCATCTTCAGGAACCTTGAGCAAGCCTAGTAGCACCTTTGGGACCATGACCTAGATGACTGAGAATCTTCACAGACACAGACAAAAAGGTAGTGGTGAGTAAAGTGTGAATCAACATTACACTGGCTAAATTATAAAAGAATACACCTTTTGTTGTTTGCTATGGCCTTTTGTTCATATCTAATGGCTGTGCTTTTTGGAAATGGACTCAAATGGATAAATCTTATCGTATAGTATGTAAGATTTAGAGGGATCTTTTATACAGTAGATCAGAATGGACAAATCAAATCAATCACTACTACAATATGGAAAAAGGAAACATTATATATATTTATATTATATTATCCTATATATGATATATTCCCTATCTTACATGGAAAATATAACATATAGTTGATAATAAGATACTTTATTTATCCCTTTGGGTAAATTGTTGCTTGAACAGCTGCAGTCGATGAGAGCGTTACTGTAGGATTTTGGTCTTGTCCAAGAAAGGAAGGAACCGGGAGTTGAACCACTAACCACGGGGTTCATAAACAACTGCTCTATCAACTGAACATAGGTGATGACATGACACTTGACAGACACTGTAGATATGGAGATGGTCGCAATCTGCAACCTCACTAATAGCTGCTATTAAATCTTGTCAAAAAATGTCAAATTTAAATTGGTGTAAAATAATGTTTAGAGTGGTCCTTTACTGAGATGTCAGAGGTCACACACATTTTTCTAAGCTACCATCTTTGCTACTATCCCCTGCTAAATTGCTGCTCTGTGTATTACAGCAGAGAAAAGAGAACGCAGTGTGTATTTGAGATACACCCAGGTCCTGGCTATTAAACCTACTTAAAAAATCTGCTACTGTTTTTGAAGTCTGTTGGGGAAATAAGAAGAGGATGATAAAAACATGAGAAAGATGGGAAGTATGTAAAACAGCAAGCACAAAAAGTATGAGTGTTTTTGGACAGCCACCTCAGGGGGAATTTATCAGTTTAGTTCTCCACCAGGGAAATTACCTGCAGATGATTAGTGTCTATTGTATTCACAAATGTGCTAGCTTTTGAACCTACCCATCTGAAAATGGAAATGTCAGAAGCCACTCAGAAAAGCATCAGGGTTCTCAGTTTGGGCGGGTGGAAGAGACAAACTTCCTCAACTGATGTGTTATAATATCAAAGCAAACACAGAAACTGAGGGAAGTTTGTGCACAAGTGGATCTAGAAAAAAGGCAACTTGGGAGATGGGGAGTAGGAAATTCAATTTGATTGTAATCTGATGTACACATTCTACTGTTTGTGAGTTAAATTAGATTTTAGATTTGTTTTCCCTGTCCCTCCCCTCCATCCCTTACAGTATTAGAGAGAAGGGTTTATCTGGAAAGATCTATGGTTGAAAAATCATGCTGTGGGAATAGTGGGCAGATGGTAATCTATCAAACAGACAACAAAATGTTTTATTTCTTGTTCTGTCGCCAAGGCACTGAAGAGCAAACATCTATTTTACCCTCAATTATAAAACCTTTAGTTTATGGACAGGCTGTTCTTTGTGCGACTTGCTTAAGATGCCTAAACATCTGCTACTTACAAGTTTTTAGCTTAGATAATGCAACATACTTCAGTATGTTTTCCTTATTGAGCTTTCTCATTGGTGGTTTCACTTCATCTGCCTGCTTGTTTTTCCTAATCTCTATGGTTTAGAGACTGGTCGCCTCACCCATCATGCTGCCAGTCAGGTATGTCAAGCTCTCATTTTAGCCTTCGTACAGTTACTCATGTCACCTGCCACACATTGTTACCATATTTTTGTTTCTATGCATTTTTGAAGAAAGAAGCCCAGAGATTACATGTTCAGCAGTTTAAAAACCTCTGTCACTTGCATGCACAGATCTCACCTCTGCATTCCTCTTTGTTTGTGGTCTGTCTGCTGCCTTGGCTTGGCTGGAATAAAAACTGAATTCTGTCCCTCTGGCTGACTGCAAGGGAGCGAGCACAAATCACCTGCTGTAAACCTCAGCCATGCACTCTGCTCACTGTTCCCTGTCTAAATTCAAATCAAGAGCCAAAAACCAGGGAAAATGTGATGGGGTGCTGTTCAGGGGAGGTGGGAGTCAGACTAGGGTGAGAGGAATTTTATGTGGAAAAATGAAATTACCTATTTTATCTTTTGACTCTGTTGCTTTCTCTCCCTAATCAATATATTTTTCCTATTTTTAGTTTTATTTCTGTATACATGTATGTGTGTGTCAAACAGGTACACACACACACACACACACACACACACACACACACACACACACACACACACACACACACACACACACAC